>CM075008.1:9994120-10024509 GCA_037576675.1 Pangasius sanitwongsei | reverse complement strand
TATATATATATATATATATATATATATATATATATATATATACACACACACATACACACACATACACACACATACACACACATACACACACACACACACACACCCATTTTCTGTACATTGCAGCGCACAATCACACACACCCATTCACTCACTTCGGGACAATTTAGAGATGCCAATCAGCCTACAACGGATGTCTTTGGACCGGGGGAGGAAACCGGAGTACCCAGAGGAAACACTCTGAAACACGGAGAGAACATGCAAACTCCACGCACACAGGGCGAAGGAGGTGCGAGGCAAATGTGCTAACCACTAAGCCACCGTGCCCCCTATGTATAGTTACTGCCCACTTTATTAGGAACCCCTGCACATTCCTGCAGTTATCTAATCAGCCAATCATTTGGCAGTAGCATAATGCAAAAAATCATAGAGATACAGGTCAGGAGCTTCTGTTAATGACTCACCCAAACTGGACAGTTGAAGTCTGAATCTTCGAGTCAATACTTAAACCAGCCCATTTGGCACCAACAACCATGCCACGGGTAAAGTCACAGATCACTTTTTTTCCCCATTCTGGTGTTTGATGTGAACATTAACTGAAGCTCATGACCTGTATCTGTATGATTTTTTTTTTGCACTGCCACATGATTGGCTGATTAGATAACTGCATAAATGTGTAAGTGTACACATTTATAGGGGTATCCCTAATAAAATGGACAGTAAGTGTATTTTACACACACACACACACACACACACACACACACACACACACACGTATATAAAAACTGAAAAATGGTAGGATGATATTAGTGCCAGCTGAGTTCCTGTGTCTAAAGTGGTGACAGTTGAAGTTGTTTTTTCACTTAGCGGGATTCCTGAGTGAGCTCACTTTTACTGTCCTGATTACAAGTTCATTTAATGAAAACATTAAAAATCCTTTGACACAGCAGAGTGGCTTGTGTGAGCTGCTTAGATTTAATGGCCAGATATCGCTCCACTAACATCTTGCACGCATAGGTTCTCTTCAACAGCCAACCCAGCAAATTCCACAGTGTGTGTGTGTGTGTGTGGAAAAAGATTCAGTTAGGGTTCAGTTAGTGCAGTTTTTTCAGTTAAAAAAACAGGTGTTTAAAGCTTTGTCTACTGCTTTGTCCCGTCTGTACTGTAGCTAAATAAAAGCATAATTTCAATTTATCACATATTAATTTAAAATTTTACTCAGCTGATGTAAGTTAATCATGAATGTATTAAACAAGAGATTTAACATGTATATCCCTAACACACTATTAATTTCTATCACTTTTCAATCTCTAAACATCTTTAACTTAATTATTTATTTCAGATCTCTATATTCACACTACTATTTAGAGTCATTAAGGACACCATTGTTGACTGTACTAGTGAATGCTGTAATCAAGTTTAGGAAATATGTTGTCAACATTAGTACTCTTTCATACCTGATTAAATAAAAACAGTTCTTGCAGTTCTTTACCTTAGGTAAATTATTTCATACAGTTACATTTGACTTCTCCTTTGTTCCTGGCAGGTAATTGACTAATCCTCAGACCCTTCTTCCAAGAGCACTCTCCCGTGACACCATGCCGAGACCTGTGTACGTTCCAGACAGGACGACCCACATAGCACGCTAACCAGTTCAGAGCATCCTGCCGAGGGCCTAGGGCTGAGACAGCCCTCCTGCTATGCTTTGGCCTCTGTGGGGTCTGATGAAATCTGACAGACTGCCAAAGGGACACGCAGGAGGTCGCCTACTCAGCTCAAAACCTTTCACAGCAACTTCCTCACATCTATCTCCAACTTTTGTTTTAATGCAAGGCAAAGGAATGAAAGCAATTAGAGAGCAAGCCGAGAGGCTCCTAGTGCACAACTCAAACTTGGCCTACTTACATGGCTGCTGTTTTGGGTGATGGATCATTCTCTTGAAGGAGACGGTAATGCTCAGCACAGGCACAAATGAGTCTTAAGGTTCTCACTGAGGTGGGAAACAACAACGAAAAAAAGGTTTCAGCCAAATTCAATGCTTGCTTGATGTGGTCTATGAAATCAGAATCTAATTATTCCCGCAATAAAACAAAGCTATAAAGGAGTGATGATTGGATCAGTTACTTACTTAATTACTACTACTATTTTATTGTGCCAGGAGATCTCACCTATGCATTCTAGCTTCTTCTGAGGACAGCAGTCCTTACACAGGAGTTTTAGTTCCTGCACTGCAGACTCGTATGGGTAGGAACCATGCAGAACAGCGGGGTCTTTGGGGAACAGTTTGTCTGCTACACCAACATCACCAGGACAGGCATTACGGTACAGGAGAACACTGCTCTCAAAAGCCAGCTCTCGATCTCGATGCACCTTCCTGAAGTATTCATAGGTATAAACTAAATACAGTTTTGCATAAATACAGTAAAACTGAAGGATATAAATGATTTCTGTTGGCCTTTAGAAGGACAACTTGAATTAGTTTTAAAAAAGTTTACATGTTATTGATGGCATAACAGGATCAATGATTTTTATATACACAAAACATGGTATATTTGATATGGGGATTTTAATAGTGTATTTGGCATTAAGAAGATTACAAATAATTATTCTATAGTTTAATGGATTGCATCACAGGTTCTCAACCCTGGTCCTGGCATACCCCATCCTGGAAATTGTAGTGTTTTCCCTGCTCCAACACATCCTCTTCAACTCAGGAAGGGCTGTTTTTTTTTTTTTTTTTTTTTTTTTTTTACTGATTAGTTGAATCAGGCATGTTGGAAACAGGGTTTGAAACCTGCGGTTTATATTATTGGTTGAAATGACATTCAGAGTGACTCCATTTGCTTCTAGCTTAAGAGCACCATCTACGGTTTAGACTGAGCAAACACTCACACTGAAATGAAAATCATCTTTGGTAAATCTTCAAAAGGTACTTGCAAAAACAGTTGAAACTTATCTGAAAGATTTGCTTTCTTGAGTTGTTGCTGTCCAACTCCTGTATGCTGTATTGAGATTGTGGTCTCGGCACACATGCTATTTAATTCTTTTCACCAGCAGACCAGTGTGGTGCTCCTTACTGATGTAAATATTTTCATTTCAAAAGAAACATTTCAAGACCAGGCAGGTTCACTTACAGAACCTAAATGAACTTGCTGTATTGAACTTCTTCCACCTGACTCCTGGAGTGCACCCAATTCCCCCCATTTAGTGTTTTCTCTGCTATAACTCGCCTGAATCAATCACCTCATGAGTGACTTGCCAATTTGCTTGTTTGCAAAACGCTGTCTAAACCCACACATACTCAGTGTGCTAGGCAAGAGCTGCAGCTGCTCTGTGTATTTATTTAAACTCTGCACACTGCTACCCAATTTAAATTTAAATTCTTTGTTTTTTATTCAGAGTTATTTAGGTTGGGGGGGGGGGGGGGAGTAATGTTAAAGGACTAAACTGCCTACCAGTGTATTTGTAGTATCTGTATCGCTATTCTACAGGTAAATAGAACTTGATCCCTATAATCACAAGTATAACTAATTAATATGTACTGTCCGTAATGGCATGTGTGCTACAAAAATGAAATACCTAAAGAGTGTCAGTAGAGGGCCCCATATTGGTGTGAAGAAGACCTCCTCTATGCATGCTACACACTGGTCTTTGGAGCTCGCAGTGTTGAGACATTCAAAAGAAAGCAGACACAGAGACAGCAGACGATCTAAAGCAGAGAAAGACTAAAGCATTAATTCACATATTCATCAGACACAGTCATGATTTTCAAATTAAATTTTAATGGCTGTAGAGAGTCATGGTTTCCTCCTTACTTAAACATATGCGAGTTTGCTTACCAATGGCATTGTGGATGTCTTTGACTGTGGCTTTCAGGTGTTCTTTCAAAGCTCGCTCCTCTAGGTCCTGAATGTGAGCTTCCATGTCACTGTGGGTCAAGTCAAACGTCACATCAGAGACTGTGTCTTCTGCACAAGCTGACGCCCAGTCCAGCTGGGTCATATACTGCTCCAGATCCTCAAAAGAGTTCTCCCGGTCCGGAGGGACTGGGGTTGGGAGCTCTTCGGAATCTATTTTGGATGCTGTGTTGTTAGCGTTGAGGTCGGGGAGTGGCGAGAGTGAGATGGAGGCGTCTGACAGGCTGTGGATTAGGCCAGGCTTGAGCTGCCGCGGCGGACTCTGAGGGAGCAGCAGGCTCTGTGCACTGTGTGAAGGCTTTAAAGGCACAGAGTGGTCAGGCATTGGGCTTGGAGGAACAGTCTGGCTTATTATGGGGTACAGCCTGTTATACACTTGATACTGGAGCTTCTTCAGTAGCTTCACAACAGGATGTTCTGGACAGCTTGGAAATGAAAAAAAAAAAAATGGACTCATTTGTTATTTATTGACCACATCTTTTTTGCTCTAGATAAAATTAACATATCCGAGCTTTCCATACCTAAGAAGATAGGTGACCAGACCTGAAACCAAAGTTGCATCATTTGGATTCTTCTTTAGGCTAGCTTTCCATATTTTAGGCCAATCCTAAAAAACACAAATAATTTAAAATAGAATGTGCTGCATCAAAACAGTAAATTGCCTTATTTAAACATCACACACATTCAGAAAACTCTAAACTTAATCTCCATACACACTCACATGATCTTGCTCATATTCCAATATATTTGTGTACAGAACTCGCTGCTCCTGCTCCTCAGGTGTCATAATCGCAGAAGAAGAAAACTTTCTGCAACAAAAATCATACAAATCTTAGTAGAGCTGTTTCAAATCCCTGTATAGCAGACTGAAGCCATCTTCACAATCACAGTTTTTATACAAACACAAATTAAAAAGTAGTAAAGAAGGACAAAGGTCAACTCACTTTGGATAACAACTTACTGAGGTAATTTGTTACAAGGAAATGTCACATATAAACCTTTCCCTACCCTTGTGGTAGCCTGTGTTTTTTTTTTTTTTTTTTTTTTTTTAAAAAGTAATTCCAGAAGAGCGTTTAGCCTAACACGGCGTGTTATACCCTCCATCCGCATTAATTCAGTGAAAGAAATATGAAAAGAAAAACCATATTCAGCAAACGTTTGATGCAGAGAGCAGCACTAGTCTGATGGAAAAGTCAGAGGTGTCTTTCAGAAAGACAAGAGACCAGGCGGTTTTTAAAAAATAAAAAATAACACGCAAATGTATTAATCTGTCAGTACATTTATTAGTACTGTGACCACAAACTTTGTTAATTCAATTAGATTTTCTCTCCTAAACTCTGTCTCAGTTAAGGATGAATTTTAACTGACACCAGCACGTGTGCTACAGGCTGAAATAGTAAGCTCACACTGTTTATTTCTGTTCATTATTTTAGAATAATATCCATGTCAAACAAGCACATTTGCTGCCACCAGCAACAGGCAGAAAGTTTAATCACAAAGGAAAAATTATCCTGGATCACGCCACATTAAAAAAACATTCAGTTAACTGAATATCTAAAACATGCACACAACACAGCCAGAGAAAAGTAGATTTTTTTTTTTTTTTTTTTTACAATGTTCTACGTTAATTTTTGAAGCATCGTCACAGCAGATGTTTTACCTAATCACATGCATTTATGTAGATTATTTAACTGAAGGCAGCTCGTCGGATCAGAGAATAGCTACAGGGCTAAAGAAGTTAGATTGGAATGGGGAGAGTTCACGTATGTTCATAGACTTTTCATTTCATTTATCCTCACTGGTCTACTTAGTGAACCAACGATAAAAGAATGTTTAAAGTTGAAGTCCATGCCGCCAGTCAGAAGTGGTAACGTGAAGCACCACTATGAAACAAAAACACTTTGAATTGTCTTATTTATAGGCATGAACTAATCCCTAATGGTTGAGCATCATTCAGTAATAATAGTTCCTTATGCAACCCTTGTAAGCAAGGACTTTTTTTTTTTTAATAGTCAAACCATCACAAATTAGTAGAAGAGCTCTAATATTAATGATCATTGGTGTCCAAGATGAAAAAGCTCACCTGTTGGCTTGCTCCTGCAGCCTGAGTCTTCTCTCTTCCATCTTCCTTTGGAGCTATAGTTATTCAGGAAAACCTCTACAGTCTTTGTGACAAATTCAGACAAAAAATTATATTTAGAGTGTCCTACAGTATTTCATAGCACACAAAGTAAGCTGTTGTTGAGCCTCCGAAATTGTTAAATACTACATGTGCATTTCAGGCTAAATTAATTTCTCCCTTTAGTTTGAACTGTGTCCTTATAATCCCATACTTGCATTTTATCTGCAACAAGGAAATTTTACTTGAGAACATAACAGTGCTCTGTGTTTTTTCTCATGATGTTGCTGATGTCCTCCTTCCAACACTTCAAAAAGTATTGCTTTTCTTCCAGTCAAGTCAACAAGTTTGACCTAATGCACATATCATATGCCAAACATATGACTACAATATACTTTTGGAGGTGCTGTAAATAGGCAGAGCACTGATAAAGCACTGGAGTTCCTGGCAAAATATGTACAGACTAATGTACATGCCAACAAGGATCATTAATAATTTATCAGAATAGTTTCATATAGTCATGCCGCCCCAGTACACACAGTCACTAAGATAAACAATTGATTAAAGACAATGACATTACAGAGACAAAATAATTCAAATATAAATTTATATGGCAATACTGATCTCAAATCCTTTCATACAAAAAGGCTGTAGCTATATTTGGACCTGTCTGCAGTCTGACATACACAGAAATAAAGGATACAGCATCTTGTCTGGCTCTGGCTATAATCAGGTTCTCCATCATTTGTCTCTGAAGAGAGAGAGTCTGATTTGGGAGGGAAAAAAACAGACATTAGAAACAAACCATTTAGGCAGCCCACAAATATCACGTAATAAAAGAAGGCTAAAAGTAAAAAAGGCTAGACAGTTTCTGAAAAAAAAAATGTAATGGTGTAAAAATACTAGACCAGGAGATGTCCATCACCATAATTCATAGGCTTCATGCTATTTACACAAAAAATTAATTTTTTTTTCCCCCAATTTCCTTTTCCCTCTCTGGTCTCAGTAGTGATGTGTCGGCATGGCTTGTTTAAAAAAACGTACTGGACAGAGAAGCATGCATTTATTCTCTGCTTCAAGTCCAAATCAGAGGTCTTATCTGTTCAGTCAATGGCACTAGTCAAAAGCAGTAATGTGACGTGCCTCTTCAAAAAAAAACCAACATACACTCTTCAATTTTATTTATAGGCATAAATGAATCACTAATGTTCAAGTAAAACTTAAAATAAAACCGTCGTTGCCATGCAGTCATGTCTGCTGCTTATGCAGACTTTTCTACCTATATACACAAGATTAATACAGTAAAAAAAAAAAAAATAAAATAAGGGACTGAAAACTCTTTACTGATTCAGTTACTTCTGGACTAAGAGCAGATGGCGGCTTCAGCCTTGTGCTTGCTTATGTGGAGCCAGCTCTGTAACCATTTCTAAAACTGATATTTGAATCTATAAGCTTTCAGAATTTTTAGGCCAAAATTTAAGACGTATATAATCCAAGACAAGAAAAAAAATTCAATATCAAATTCAATTCAAATCAAACACTAGACACTGCAAATATGGATGCACCTGGGATTTTACTGAGTGCTGATTTAAAAAGCAGGGCCCATGTGTGCATCAGGTGAGCTATACACAAAGCCTACACAAATAACTTGGAAAGGAGTGATGGGAAGTGTTTTTATTTTTACACAATTTAGTTTTACTTTTTAGAGGTTCTCCAATGTCTGAGCTGAAAAAAAGCTACTTTGCATACTCTAACGTTAACCATGCTAAGGACAAGAGGTCAAATGGTTCCAAACTGAGTTAAAAAAAAAAAAAAAAATCCACCACTTAGGCTATTTTAACACAAACAGGTCGGAGATTTAACTTAAACTAATTCAAATGTGAGAAAATTACTCAAATGAAATAATACCTTCAGAAACATTCTGAATTTTTTCCAGTACGAAGGAAGACCCAGAGGAGTTTGACCGCGTCGTCGAAACATTTTCAGATGCGTTTTGAAGTAAAACGTTGGTTTCAAACTCAGAAAAAGCTAAACTAGATTAGTAGCATTTCATTAAAACTACAGTGGTACAAATAAAACTCAGACTAGCTGGACACCCGCCTGAGCGGTAATGACACACTTCCCCGACACACACATACACACAGCCAATTTGTTGATCTGCCCACTGAGTGAATCAAGGGCTAAATCGATGCTAAAGCAAAGGCGTCACCTGAGGGGAGACCCGCGCGCTCATTAGCATAAAAACACAGTCAGGCCCGTGACCCTGCGCTACCATGGTTACAGAAACACAAGGCTAGCAACACTGCAGTTAAATATGCTATACTTGTAAATTTGTTTTGTCTTTGTTTTGACTCCTTTACTCTTGGTCGAAATCGAAAACAGATTTAGCATCTCCTTCCCTGTGAATTACCGGAGAGTAATTAATTAACTCCCCAAATAAAAGTAAAAACAAAGGGTTGGGGCGGTGGGGGTTTCTTAAAATTACACTTGACTAGATCAGCTCAGATTAGACGACATAATTTTATTAGTTAAAAACTAAAAGATTTTCCTCAGACGTGTCAGAAAGACACGCTTGACACATACACCGCACATACACCGTGCGAATGAAACAATTCCGCTGAAAACCAGCCCGAACCGTTCTGTTTTTCAATCGCGAAATCTCACCGAGCCAATCACAACACAGCGCACAGCTCCAAGAGCCAATCAGAACACCGACCACAACTCCAGGAGCCAATCACAACACAGCGCACAGCTCCAAGAGCCAATCACAACACAGCGCACAGCTCCAACAATTTTTGCGCATTTCCCTCTGGCTTTTATGGCTCTCTGAAATGGAGAGTTTTTGCTAACTTTGGGGTTTGTAGTATCATATTTATTATATATCAGATGTTTAGATGTGTACTTGCTATTTTGTGGATATTGACAAGTCCTCAGAACTAATGCTGCACGTGGTTGAAGGTGATAATCTAATCTAAAGATCTGACCTGTAATGGCCTATATGAATTGAGGGAAGAGGGAAGAGTGTGTCCCCATCACTGTGTTTACATTTCTGGAGATATTTTTGCTGCTAGCATTAACACATGAATTGAATACCATCCATCCAATAGCGGGCAATGTTGGGGCAAACATTTTATAGCATTTGGCAGACACCCTTATCCAAAGCGACTTACAGAAGTGCTTTGAAGTCTCTATCAATAAATACACTCTGATACTGGTTCACTAGGTCATGGACTAAGAATACCATCAGTCCAAAAACTCTGAGTACTTTAGGAAGACGTAAGTCTTTAAGTCACTTAAGGTTTTTTTTTAAGGTGCTGTTCGTTGTGCCAACCAACCAGCAGAGTCTTGTTTTTAATTAATATATATTCCCTCCATTCTCTGTACTGCTTATACTACCAGATGCCAATCATCCTACAACGCACGTCTTCAGACTGGGGGAGGAAACCGGCGTACCCAGAGGAAACCCCTGAAACACGGGGAGAACATTCCGTGTTATATTCATGTACTATAATGCGATGGGTGTGTGTGTACGGGGGGAGAGGTGTGTGAAAAGCTTCACATTATAGTACATTTACATTCACATTTGTAGCATTTGACAGACGCCCTTATCCAGAGCGACTTACAAAAATGCTTTGAAGTCTCTATCAATAAATACATCCTGATACTGATTCACTAGGTCATGGACTAAGAATACCATCAGTTAAAAAACTCTGTTGGGGAGAACATTCTATTCTTGAACAGACACAACAAACACTGTCAGCTGATCTGGAGGTAATCAGTGGAGAAAACAAACAAACAGCAGACTCACATCACAGTTGTTTTGTTTTAAAGTAAATACATATTTTTATGTAAACACAATTGCTTTGGGACTGTTCTCTTTACTGTAGACCTTTATGGTGTAAATCACTTAACACCAATTTTGAAAAAAAAAACAAAAAAACAAAACAAAACAAAAACGTAACGACATAATTTGGGTTAGATTTTAGTTCATGGACCTCCACAGCACAGATTTATATAACATAAATGTATTTCACATAATCAAACTATACAAATATTAGGCTCAATATTCTACAATAATATTCATGCTGGTTTTTTTTGTGTGTTTTTTTTAAATTCCTGAACTTTCCAACAACAGAACACATTAGCCCAAGTTAACTTTTAAAGTTGACAATATCTGTATTATATAGGACAACATATTTTTGAGTAGATGAGTTTTGGATTAAACCCATTCAATTCAATTGACCAGACAAACCAGTTAATAAAAACACTACATGGAAAAAGGTTTGTGGACACCATCACACCCATGTGTGGTTCTTCACCAGACTTCTTTGCCACAAAGTTGTAAGCACACAGCTGTCTAGAATGTCTTTGTATGCTGTAGCATTAAAATTCCCTTCACTTCAACCATAGGGCCCCAAGCCTGTTTAATCATGACAATGCCCCTGTGCACAAAGCAAGGTCCATGAAGACATGGTTTGCCAAGGTTTATGTGGAAGAACTCGAAGTGGCCCATGTGCTGACCTCAACCCCACTGAACAACTTTGGGATGAAGTGGAATTCTGACTGTGCCCCATCAGTGCCTGACCTCACTAATGCTCTTGTGGCTGAATGAGTAAATCCCCACAGCTACACTCCAAAATCTAGTGGGAAGTCTTCCCAGAAGAGTGGAGGCTGTTACAACAGCAAAGGAGGGACTAACCCCATGTTAATGCCCATGATTTTGGAATAGGCACATATGGGCGTGATGGTCAGGTGTCCACATACTTTTGGCCATATACTGTATATTAGCTCAGTAATAAATATAACAATTTCATATGGTGGATTGTGAGTTCTGGTAACAAAATAAAAACCCACTGACCTCCTGGCTATACTTCACAGGAGCCACCTTGAGAACCACTACTGTAGTGACACCTTTCCACAACGTTTTATACCCATCTACATAAGCATAACCTGAACAGTTCCATTTAGCCAAAGACTGTGAAGACTGCAGTCTGAGTAGAACAACAAAAGCAAATCTACTGTGAAATATACAGTACTGTGCAAAAGACTTAGGCGCATGCAAAGAAATGCTGTAGAGCAAAGATGCCTTCAAAAATAATGAAATTAAATGTTTCTACATTTAAAAAAATACTATAAAGAGCAGTAAACAGTAATAAATGAAACAAAGTCAATATCTGGTATGACGATCCTTCGCTTTAAAAAAAAAAAAAAGGTACAGTTTGTGCCTTTGTACTGAGCATCTTGCAGAAGCAGCCACAGTTCTTCTGGAGACTTTGACTGTCGCACTTGCTTCTTATTTTTGCAGCAAAACCCAGCAGCCTTCATTATGTTTTTTTTGTCTTAAAAGTGTCTCTTATGTAATATGCTGCTTTCTGTACTGACATACAAACATTTTTCTGTAACATTTAATTTTGTGCTGGAAAACTAATGTTTGGAAATCTAAAAAGTTTTTGTACTGACTCGATAATGTAGAAGTCATAAAATAAAAATCTATAACAAAGTGTGTACTAAAATTAAATAGGGTGCCAAAGACTTTTGCACAGTACTGTACATACTAGCCAACATGCTGTTGTAGTTTAATTAACATTAATAAAATCGCTGCTGTCAGCATTATCTTAATCTATGCGAATTTGCACATATAATTTGAACAGAAGGGTTAGTAGAGTTTTACCTAAACCTAAAACGTCCTCTATGACATTGCCACATACAGCTCAATGTGATCCAATGTGATCCACTCCACTCCCCTTTTCCGATTTGAGAGCAGACTAAGTTGTAGTTAACCTAAGAGCTTGTTCAAAGCAAGGGTGGGGGGGGGGGGGGGGGGATTTTGACATATTTAAACTGTATTAAAGACTTATGGAATAAGACCAGGCAGTTTAGCATACTCTACAGATGGGTATGGATTTGAGGGTGAGGACATGTGAATGAATGTGAATGGAAGTGTTAAATTAATCAGACACCTCCAAGTGAGATCAAAAAGGAGACTGGAAAGAGAACTGCTTGAAAAGATGTATTTACCAGTGATGTTTTCTGTGTGGCCTGACCAGGGGCAAGTCGTGCCAGACGTGCCTCATAATTAGCTTTTAGTTTCTGGTTCAGACATGAAGCCTCCTCAATAGGTGTTAATTCTCTGTAACACAAAATTGGGTTGTGAGATCACAATTAGGTAGAAAAATGGTATAATGAATAAAAATGAGTATGTACCACAGCAGAATCAGCAGAATGTTCTTTCTTATTTGTTCTTCCACTAATGCCAGAGAGAAGAGAGTAACATGTCTTCTCTTGTGCACATGCATTCTTCCCTTGATTTTTATAATAACGTAATAACGTGCATGCACTTCTTTTTCATTCTTTTAAGCTTCAACAACTACTTTATCCTGGTCAGGGTCACGGTGGATCCAGTGCCTATGGATCCAGTGCCTATTCCAGGAACACCTGGCATGAGGTGGGACACAGCCTACCACAGGGCACCATGTGCACACATTCACACCTAGGGGCATGTTTTTGGGAGGTTGGAGGGAAGCCGAAGAACCCAGAGGAAACCCGGACAGAGGGAGAACATGTGAAACTCCACACAGACAGAAACTAGAACTCAGGATTGAACCTGAGACTTCATATTTTCATTATTAATACAAAAAGCCAAGTTCTCTATTACACTATTTCACAATTTCCCCCTTTTGGGAATTGCTGATGCCATGTGGAAAAAGTAGAGGCTGATCTTGATGGCATTTGGAAATATATCAAACAACGGTTTCTTCACACGCATGCTGCATGGATCCATTCTCTATCACAAACCTGTTAGCCATGACGAATCAATTTCTCAGGTCAATAGCCAGAGTAAATATCCCCAGGACAGATCTGTGCAGTGTTATAGTCCATACAATAAAAATAGCTAAATAACGACTGAAAGAGTTCATGCTGATAGTGGAACATGTCCATATCATAGCTCTTTCTTCATTCAAGGTCCATACACACATTAACAGACAGCACACACCCAACTGCATAGACACTGTGCAACAGCTGGGATTTTGAACTGTTCTCCCCGAAAGATTAGAGAGGGATCAGAATAAAGAAACCATTCAAAAGTAGTACAAAATAGAAAATTGGCATTTTCTCTTAATATTTTATACACAAAGTAAGCCTTTAATGTCATAAAGCCATCAATGTGCCGAAGGTTAGTACTTTCTGAAATTAGACAGTTAAAAAAAGCCTGTTCAATGATTTAGAATTTCATTCAATGCCTATATAAAGAAACATTTTTAAAAATAATTTAAAATAAAATATATTTATTAATAAATATTTAGCACTGAAAAGGAGGGGGAAATCTAAAAATTTTAACATTTTAGAATTTAGAATATATGCCTTAAAGCATATACAACATTACTGTAGAAAACAGAAGACGTGATACTGATTTATAATCACTTTATAATTTTTATATAAAATAAAAATTTTTATATTGATCATGATAAAATCATTACATACACATAAGTAACATGATGTCCAGGCAAAATGGAAATACTTTTAAGTTTGACAAAACCCAGTCATGATGGTGGTATCTGTAAGATCATGCAGGTGGCATCCTGTTATGGTATTTTTTGTGAGTATGCACTCAAAAGAAACCAATTTTTGGAAACTTAGAAGGCCTATTTTCACCGTCATAATTACGCTGCCAATGCAACACAAAAATCACCTCATTCCATTCAAGACCATTGAACGAGAAGAATATCATACGGATGCAAACAATAACTATGCTACCTACTAGAATATAAAAATGAAAGTAAAACATCTATTGAAAACAACAACAACAACAACGAACAAACAACAGTGACCACAACCTGTCTACTTACTTATCACTAAGATAAATCTGCAAACATCACTCCTAGTATACTCCACCAAAGATTTATTTATTATAGTCCATCCAGAGGAGTACCAGCTCTCAGTCCATACCTCTGTATTGAAGTGTATTCATGACAACATTCAGACCTTGTGAAGAAGTGTGTGGGGTGAAATAATCATGGGCAGTAACTTGTGACAGAAGCGTGTGCAAGACTCTAGAGAGATTTTACACTGTGATTACGAAATCATTCTGCAGTGAGCACATCTGCTCTACATAAACAAGCTCCACATATCTGAATGTTATATCACGACTGCACCCCAGCATTGACCCCTGAGAATAAATGTACTGTACTTATTTGGGGGAAGTTTTTAGACCAATATTAAAATGATTTTAAAAAAAATATCTTTTCTGTATGTGAATATGGCTCCTCAGAAATGAATAAATATTTGGGGTAAGAGTTTTAATTTTGTCACGAATGATTTAAACTCTATTTCACTGCTGTTTGTGTGTTGTGTTGCACAACATCGTATGTTATGTGGCATTTTTATGTACCCTACAAAAGTAAGCTAACATGTTGAAGTAGCCGGTCAACAGTCCAGTACAGGGACTCTGCACCGCAACGATTGTTTAGTGGAACGGTTATGAAACAATGGGTGACTCACTTTTTGATGTCTTGTGACTCCACAACTTGTAGCTTCTGGAATAGTTCAGGGGGCAGGAAAGGACAGTCTTCCCCCTTACCTTCTGAGAGCACTCTGCGATGTCGAGAGTTCTGCTCGATCGGGTATAATTTACTCGAGTCCATCACTGCTTTATTGAAAGTCCCTAAAAAAAGGGGCAAGAAATACACTTTAATTTCTGTTTTGTAGCATTCAGCAGTATCAGGGGAGCAAAAAATTATGCTCACCTGCTGTTTTGGTATTGGTTTGGGGGGTTATCTGTGCAAGTGATGATGCCTGGACTGGGGTTGTAGAAGAATTAACAACAGAAGTTTCATTTCTCTTTCCGATAAAGGATTTTATTCTCTCTAAGCACTGCTCAGCCAACTTTACCATCTTCTCCACTTCCACTTCCTCAATCTCTCCCACAGCTGTCAAAGAACGAATTCAGAGAAGAAATAAAAAGGTATGTAAATATACAATTAAAAAGACTGCAAACTGGTAGAATCTGACAGAAATATGCTCAAATACTTCAAAGACAAAAGAATCACAGATCACAGTCACAGGTGACATAATTGAATTAATAGTGTTTCCACTTGAAATCCTGCCAAAGCCACATTAAGTGGTTTAAATGTAAGCCCTGTCCCTTCCTGTGTGTGAAATTACTAATGACTGCTTGTCTGTTTGGTTGATAAACAATTACACTGCCAGTGTCCAAAAGCTGCTGGAGCAAAGAATATGAGGGGAAAAAAAAGACAGACCCTTCTTCAATAGCGGCTGAAGCCTTAACCCTAACCCTAACCCTTTCTGAGAAATTTCGCCATCATAACTGACACTGAACAGTTTCTTTGATATCTACCTACCAATATGAATCATATACATGACTACATATGCTCCTTTATGTGATGATCAGAGTGCATTTCCAGGGACAGTGTTCCAGGGTCAGGCTGCAGTGGAATTTAGCTAACTCTAAACAAACAAACAAACAAACAAACAAACAAACAGATAAAGCCCCTCCCCCCTTTCTCTCCAAAGCCACACCTCAAAACACACTGCCTGCATTCTGATTTCTGAACTGACAAGCAACTCCTCTGAGCAGATATTCTACTGATTGCCAGAATGTGTGGAGCCAAATAGTAGAAAAAAGATTTAGAAATAAATATTACAAATATTATGTTCTGACTAAGAAACCACTAAGCCCACCTTTAAATGCTGCATCCTGAAGCAGGGCATGAGAGATGTAGTTGACACTCCTCAAGTATTCACAGTAAGCTTCCTAAAAGTGGAAGAAGAAGAAGAAGAAGAAGAAGACTAAATAAATAATTCGTTTCCTCAAACACATGATTATGACAGTGAAAGGGTGACAGAGACTAATTTAGAAACATAATGGGACAAAATGTAGCTGGTCTAACTATGCATTCAAATGACAGCGATAGCTAATAACACCAGCTACATTCCCACAGACTGCTTAGATAGGCATGTTCAGTGCTAAACACACACACACACACACACACACACACACTACATATTCAAACAGTCCAACAAAATGCAGTGTCATTGTAGGTAGACTACTGTCAGACTTACTACGGTAGCATTTTGGCGGTGTGTTATTTTGATGTAACATTACTATCTAGTAGGATTTACTGCAGTGTATACAGCTGTTTTTGGACGCAGCCCGTATTTAGCTGCACTGTAATCTGTTCTTAGTTACCTTCTGTCTGTTACCCGAATCCAACTGAATAGCCACTTTTACGAGTCGCATAGCATTTTGAAGAGGTCTCTGACTAATGTCATTGGCAGGACAGGCCATTGTACATAATTATAATAATTTAAAAAATAATGATCTGCCAGCAAAAGCGCAGTATCCACATAATAACACGGTCAATGGACCAGTAAACAAACAGCGAAGTGACGCAACGATATGACCAAACAAATCCGGAAGTATTCTTTTCAAAATAAAGGTCGTCTTTGCCTTACAGAAGAACATGAAAGATCACACACACACACACACACACACACACACCTTGTGCAGGCGGTTTCACGCGGTATTTTATTCTTCTTGTTAAAATGTCACTACTGTACTGCATTGTACCAAGCCAGACTGTGACTGAGCTGTGCAGTTGAATACACCTGTACTATTAGAAAATGTATCCCTGGGGAACCCTTAAATGAATAAATGTTTTTATAAGGGACCTACATAGAACCTTTAAGAGTTCCCCAGAAGAATCCTTCAGGTAGTGGCTCCATTTCAGTACTCTGTTTTATCATGCCCTGGTTGACTGGCTCTCACCATTTCCCCATGACAGAATCCCCAGCATGGGGTATTAAGGGCCTCCATTACTCTCTTAGCTTAGGTGAAGTTTGCTAGATGACCCCTTGGAGGGTTGAGGTAATGAGTCCAGAAAGACGTAGACTTCAGCAGCAGAACTTGCCCACAACTTATTGCAATTGGAATTTCAAAAGCTGTTTGTAAGCTGTTTATAAGTGTAAACCTGAGTTACAAAACTAAAATAAATAAATAAATAAATAAAAACTATTTTAGAGGGGCACAGTGGCTTAGGGGTTAGCATTGTTGCCTCGCACCTACAGGGTTGGGGGTTCGATTCCTGTGTGCGCAGTACTTAAATGATCTTGTGCTTTCTCTGGTTTCTTTCTCCACTCTAAAGACATGTGTTGTAGGCTGATTGGCATTTCCAAATTGTCTGAAGTGTGTGACTGTGCCCTGCAATGGGTTGGCATCCTCTGGGATAGGCTTTAGAAAGGGTGTTGAATGTATTATATTTTGTACACATTTTTTGGCCACAATCTTTTGAATCTTGAAAGTTGTAGTCTGATTGGCTCTCTAGAATTATGTGTACACAAACTGATGGTTTACAGCAGGAAAACTGCAAGAATCGTTTTTGAAGACTGCAACACAGTGAAATTTTTGGAGCAAGATTAGTCACTGGACTGAAAAAAAGTTGTTTAGAAATTAAAGGATTAAAGAATTTTGTGTGAAGCTCTCTGTCTGTCTGTCTCTCTCTCACTGTCTATCTTTGGCTCTCTCTTTCCAGTGACCTAAGCTTTGGCAAGCCATGTATGTGCAGATGGCAAGACACCAGATATACAGCACAAAAAATAAATTGAAACTTACCCTGGGTCTTTTATGTTCTTCTTTTTTCCCTCCTAATTTAATTGCCAGTAGTGGGTAAAATGGAATAAAAAAAAATAAAATCCACCTTTTCAAAAAATTTTGATTGAGTGGAACATTTGAATGATTGTGTGTGACTTTGTATTGATTTGCAGTGACTGTTCCTTCTAAGGGGACAAGTGACACAGCATAAGAGATCCACCAGTTTTTGCCTTTAATTATATATCCATCTGTATATAATCTAATATATTGTATGAAGGCATACATAGGACATAGATCTGGCAGTTCAAAAGGCCTGTCAACTACTACTATAATAAATCAAGTCAGATTTTACAATTGAAAAGCTTTCATGCTTATGAAAATCAATCCCTCGTCCATGTATGCAGTTCTGAACATACAAACAGCCCTGATTACAAATACTCTGTCACTGTTTATCAAGTATTTTCCACAAAAAATGTATGTAGCTTGTTGAACAACATAAATCATTGCAGTTCATATGGCAGCGCATGCTGAAAAAGTGGGCTACAAAAAAGATCTTACAGAGCTCCCAAACCCAGTCTATTGCTACTCATAAGACCTGTCTTTATTATCAAGTTTGGTCAGGCTGGGTTTTGAGTTTATATGTTAGAAATAAAGGGGAATAAAATGGACAATTAATTATTATTATTTTTTTTTTAATTTAAAAAAAAGAAAAAAGAACCATTATTCTGAGATGCTGACAGAACAAGAGATGACAGGTTTTTATTTATGTTATTTCAGAAATATGAGGGAGTTCTATGCAGGGGACAGGAGTGAGATAAGATATCTTGGGTTGTCAAACAGTGAACATTGTGAATGAGGTCTGGGACAAGCACAGGACAATCTTTATGATTACAGTAGCAGTTCAACAAACTTTATTTGGAGTCTGTTGGATATATCCTACACAAAATACATCACTTTTTGTGTTCTTTATAGCCACAGAACCTGTTTGTTGTTAATATAACAACACCACCAGATGGTGCTCATAGAAAAGGAATTGAGAATATTTGGAGCCCATGCTTTGAAATAACTGCAGTGACATGATGGCATTTGGTGCAAGGGCAGCAAGTCCATCATCATATGCATATAAATTTTATTGTGTTTATTTGAATATGTTGTACTCAACATATTGTTCTCATTAGTGATTAATTCAATTACATTACATTTTATTTGTATAGCACTTTTAACAATGGACATTGTCACAAAGCAGCTTTACAGAAATAAATAGATTCAAATTAAATTAAACCAAAATAAATTGTAAATATGTGAATTTATCCCTAATGAGCAAGCCAGAGGCGACGGCGGCAAGGATAAACTCCCTGAGACAATATGAAGAAGGAACCTTAAGAGGAACCAGGCTCAAAAGGAAACCCATCCTCATCTGGGTGTTAACGGATTAATGACATTTTAAAATTTTAACTGTCTATTCTGCTATTCATAGGCCTATTAATCTAAACTATGTACTTTTTGGGTAAAATGTATGTTCATATACAGTATATTCAGGTATTGATTTCCTGTACTAAAGTGCAAATTCAGTGTTTCATCATATAGTCGGCATTATGAAACAGTATTTTGGAAATGAAAATAAATAACAAGATGGTATTTCAGATCTGGTGAACTAAAAGGCAGAAAAGGAGTGATAAGTCAAGCACAAGGTGGTTGTGGAATTTGGAGTAAGAATCTGGATGAAGGTTTCAGATGGATTTAGTTTTTGATGTGATTACAGTATCTGCATTGTTTTTTTTTTCAAAACATCACTTCCCTTGAATCATTTCCAACACCCCAGTTTTGCATATCACACAATTTCGTTTCATATTGTATGGTTGCAGAATTTTGGTATTCCTGACACATCATCTAAAACCAGATGTTAAAAAGGGGCACTTTTTGTGAATGAGAGCAAACTCATCTGATTGCAATGTAGTAAAAGCTGGCTGTCAAGATACCAACACTGGCAAACATAGGCCTGCCAGTCTTTAGATCTTTCACAAGGCTTAATCATCATCGAGGGTTCATTCAGCTTCAGACATTTGTATCCATTTTATCATGGCCTTATTAGCTATTAATGGGTTTTCAACACAGTTCAATAACCTCACCCCCATCTCTGACTTGTCAGGCTCTACTGCCTATAACCAGAAGAATTAATTACAATTGATTAAACTCATCTTCAAAAGAACCCTTCCCTCATCTAAAAATAATTCACAATTACTTTTTTGTTCTTTAATCAGAGCAAGTTTTTATCATTCCTTTATAAAGGAAATTGCCTGACAAATGAGGCTATTTTTTTCTATGGTTGAATGACCAGGGAACAGGAGAACTTCTCTTTAATGTTTCTCTATAGAATGCAATCAGGAAATTTAAATACGCTTCATTATAGTGATTTATAATGGTATTTTAACCAGATTTTAAGAAGGTGCTAGTATGTGACAGTTTATAGTAATTGGTTTAAATGTTTCTGTGAATAGTATCAATAAAAGTTAATCTCTGTGTATGAAACAAATTGTCCAATACTTAATTTGTGTCATATGAGCTACATTATTCAGGCAGCTTCTGACTATGCAGACAAATAGAAATTCTGACAGTAGGTATGCCTGCTTTTTAGTCTCGGATGCAAATAGAAGATTCAGGAAGAGCACATCAGCTGTAACCTATCATTTTCTTTCTTAAAGCAGGTTGCAGAAGACATTTTGACATGTAATTGATGGCTAATTGCTACTCTGTTTCTTTGAAACCATACTCATACAAAAAACCTCTGACACCTGTCAGGACTGATTGCTAGCTTTGTTCCATGATGCCATCACCTAAGATTTTAGTGGCAAGGTCTTAGAAATGACCTTTGACATCCACAGTGAAATGTTTTCCATTGTTTTCCATTGGGACCGAAAGTAACTGGACAGTTGGCTGCTCAGCTATTCCATGGCCAGGTGTGTGTTATTCCTTCATTATTTCACTTAAAAGGAAGCAGATAAAAAGTCTATAGTTGACTTCAAGTGTGGCATTTGCGTTTGGAATCTGTTGCTGTAACTCTAAATATGAAGTCCAAAGAGCTGTCACTGCTACAGAAGCAAGCCATCATTAGGCTGAAAAATCAAACCAAACCCATCAGAGAGATAACAAAATTAGGTGTGACCAAATCAACAAAGATCAACTTGTGCCAGAATGATGGAAGAGATGGGTATGGAGAAGGGAAGGAAGTGCTCATGAGCATACCACCTCCTCTTATGGTACGGGTGTGTATGGCTGTCAGTGGAACTGGTTTCCTTGTGTATATTGATGATGGGACTGCTGACAAAAGCAGCAGGATGAATTCTGAAATGTAGGACTATCAATCTACTATCTTGTCAGATTCAGCCAAATTGGATGGTGCTTCAGAAACCAATCGGAGGGTGTTTCACACTGCAGACGGACAATGACCCAAAGCGTACTTCAGAAGCAACCCAAAACTTTTTTAAGGCAAAGAAGTGAACTGTTCTGCAAAGTCAATCACCTGACCTGAATCCAATTGAGCATGCATTTTTTCTCATCAACTTTGAGAACTAATATATTCCACCTCTTGACAGATGCCATCGTAACCAGATAATCAATGTTGTTCACTTCAGCTGTCAGTGGTTTTAAAGTTACAGCTGATCGGTGAATTCATGTCACATGTGTGATATATTGATTTACATTGTCTTGCATAAGTATAAAAAAACAGAGATTTAAAAAAAATAAATAAAACATGTTGACTTTATGCAGACCATCGTCCGCTCATTATTTCAGTTGTATTGTGTTTAATAATTGTTCTACTTTGCCATCATCCAGGTGTTACCCTGACTAATGAGGACTATGTTCGACATGCTAGGAGCCTGTTTATCCAAAGAATAGTTCTCATTAGAGAGGTTATAGTGTAGATAATCCATAAATCCTTAGCTAGTATCATTATTTTAGCACACTACATGGCTACACATCCTGGGGTGAGCTTCATCTGTGTGTGTGTGTGTGTGTTCTGAAGTGCAATGATACAGTCATGGCAGAGCATTGAAATGCCTTAGTTGCCTGGAAGCAGAGAGAGACAGAGAGAGAGCGAGAGAGAGAGAGAGAGAGAGAGGACAGGACAGGCCAGTCAGAAGGAGCGGGCAAGAGAGATTTATTACTTTCCGTTAATCCTCTCCTCTTTGGTGTGCTGGTCTTCCATGGCTCACCCGTTTCCCCCCAGCACCCAGTCCCTGAGTTTCCTTCGAAAGGCTTCACAGTGCTCGGCCACACAAAGCCAGGGGTTGACGAAGAGGACAAGTGACCCACAGAGGGCAGCAGCACACTACAAACACTAACCTATAGCCTTGGGTAGAAATATTTAAAATGCATTTACCCTGTCTTCCCCTTTACATCTTCTCCCCTCTCTCTCAGGAGTGTTCTGGTAGGCAGTTGTAATGAATGGATCACTATTTACATCAAGCTTGTGCCCCCACCCCTTCCCCTCCATCTCTCCCACCCGCTCACCTGACAGAGGAATGTGCGAAGATTGACAGATCAGCTATTTCTACTTAACAGCTTTAATTAAAGCTAATTTGGTTTGCTGATAGCATTCTCAGCCCCCTCCGTCCATTCCAATTAGAGACAGTATTAGGTTCCTAACATCTTGGATCAGATAAGCCTATTGGGAAAGAAGGGTAAGCCAGAGATAACAAACCTCCTGTGCTTTGGAGAAGTTATGGATATTCTATAATGCTCGATGAGCTAAATACCTAGAGTTCAAAATGGTACAGAATGCACCAAAGATAAATCCTTATTCACTTTCCGTCTCATTCTCTACTGCTCTTTCCTCCTCTCTCTCTCTCTGTTTTAGCAGAGGCAGCTTGTCACTTTGAAACCTGCATTAGTGCATCTTGCTCCACAGCACTCATTTCACACTAGCCCTGTCTCTTTATTTGGCTATGCAGAGATTAAAGCAGTACCCTAATGTCCCTTTAGTGACTCTCTTTTCTTTCTCTACTTCGAATTTCTCTTAGTGGATGCGAGAAACAAAGAGTTTAATGCTCTAACAAATAAGACAGTTTGAATCTTCCTAGGTCACTTGGTAAAATCAAGCATGAGATTCACTAGCTCAAATCAGATCTGCTATTTATTTGAGCCATCCAACAGCTGACCCCAATTATCACTGTAAAAGGAATACTTTAGCCAAAGAAGGCATTTTTAAAAACACCTAATTATTGAATGCTTGATTGCTTTGCCCACCAGAAAAGGGCACTAAACTTTGATCTGTTCTCTATTTACTAGCACAGCCATTACTATGAAATAAAATGTCCACATAAGTTACAGAATGCAGAGGAAATTTTCCACTGCACTGCATGAGTCCTCTTTGCAATTTTCTAGTAAACACTGCTGTGAGAAGATGAAAATCTGAACAGGCAACAGGCAGTGCTACTTTCAGACATTTTGCCAATACAACAGGCTTGTATTCCGTTTTATCCCATCACTTACAGTCAACTGTAGAAATGTTGGCAATCCTTTGAGAAAATGAACCAATAAATAAAATCAGTAACACATGCAATGAGTGATAGTCCATGGACAGTGTATAATTTATTTTAACCTTTTTTTTTTTCAAACATACATTTTTTTAAGTAGTGCCTAATATTCTGAAATTGGGATCTTTGGGGTCTTCTAGTTCTTCCATACCAACACTGGCAAACCATGTCTTCTTGGAGCTCACTTTATGTGCATGGGCATTGTCATGCTGGAACAGGTTTGGGCTAGGCCTGTTAGTTCCAGTGGAGGGAAATCATAAAGCTGCCGCATGCAAAGATATCCTAGGCAATTTTGTGCTTTCAACTTTGTGGCAACAGTTTGGGAAGTCCCACATTCAATGATTCAGTGTTTTAAAAATGCCTTCTCTGACTAAAGTATTCCTTTCACAGTGATAATTGAGGTCAGCTGTGTGGCAGTGGCGGCCCAGTGGTTAAGGCTCTGGGTTACTGATGAGAAGGTTGAAGGTTGCTGCCACTATTGTGCACATGAGCAAAGACCTTAACCTCTCTGCTCCAGGGGTGCTGTATCATGGCTTACCCTGTGCTCTGACCCCAACTTCCTAACAAGCTGGGATATGCAAACAAAAGAATTTCACTGTACTGTAATGTATATGTGACAAATAAAGCCATTCTTCTACCATATAGGTGTGATGGTATGGTATCCACATATTTTGGGGAATATAGTATATACAAGTGGAACATTCAAAGAATTGTGTGTAATGTTTACTTTATGCAATCATTTTTACCTGTTGAATTGTTGCCCCTGGAAGTGTTGATATGCTGATATGCTGAACATATGGTTTTTCTATGTTGCCCTAGCCACAAAACGGATAACATTCCATAGCTTTTCATAGGGGGATTGTAAAAAAAAAAAAAAAAAAAACATTGTGAAAATAATGGCATCATTAAACAGGAAAATGCTTTTTTGAAAACACTCTTTTAATGATAGGGCAAGATCAGTTAATTTACATGTGATTTGGCATGAAATAACACTGTCTCTGGTAATGGCTCTTCATTTCTCTGTTTTTAGGTGAAAAGTATTTACGTAATTCATTGATTACACTATGTTCCTGCTCTGACTGGCCCAGCATGGCCCAGCTTTCCTAAACTACAGAGAGGAAGGTCAGTGACTCTTCTGTTTCTGAAATGCGCATTCTTCATTACATTCAAATGATCACAAAAAGACATTTATTTACAAACTTCAAAAGCCTCTAATATGAAAGCTTTCTCTCAGAGCACTTTTGATTGCTAATTCAATGCTGCCATTCAAAAACACTTTGTACTAGTAAATGTCCCTTTAAAAAAGTGTGCTTGAACGCTTCCTGTAAGAAATAGTCAAGCCTGCTGCCTGCTCCTTACAACCTGTCTGGCACAACTTCATGGGCCTAATGCAGTGTTTCATCGGCTGAAATGATGAAATTATTATGGCCTTTTTTTCTTGTTAAAGACGGAAAGGAAGAAAAAGTTTCAGTATCTTTCGGAATCGACATCTTTTTTTCTCTTTTTTTTAGCTGAGTGATAGCGACCTATCTTGTTCACCGCTTCCTTTCAAGGGAGTACAGATATTCTCATAATAGTGAATATTAATTTCTCTTGTCTAACTCTTTTGGATCAGGCAATAGAGATACTAATTTCCTCACTGGGTTGCCAACCCGCCTACACTCTTCCTGATCTGTGTGCACCACACTGAGCCTTCCAAGAGAGAGTGTCTCCCTCTGCCAGTCTCAGCGAGAAACACTTTCATATAAATGCTAATCCAATTCAAGCCATTCAGTCACTAATTCATGCACTTTTCTGATGGTGCAATGGAGAAGAGAAATTAGAAACAAGAAACAATAAAAAAAAGTGGATTTGGCAAGGCAAGGTGATCGACAGACACAGTCTTTGCTTTTGTTAATTGAAATGTTGGAAGGTAGAATCCACAGAAAACTCAATGGCCTCTGAAAGACCACATTCAGCTCATTAATGTTTATTTATTTATCTATTTATTTGATTGCTCTCTGGATTTGTTTATTTCAGCAGTGCTTTAGCCAGAAAAAGACATGCTGGTCAATTAAGAACATTGGTTTGGATGGTCAACATGGTGGGAGGAGGAATACGTGGTGTAATGCGACACTGTCAAATCTGCAGCCCCAGCATGTGTCTTGAGCCACTGATCTGCAGCAGGTCCCTGATCCATCTTCTGATGCTTTGATCATGCAGAACGACAGTACATGAGGGACCTTAGCAATGTGCTTTTCCCACTAGTGTCAGGATCTTTCAGGAGCAGAACAAATACAAGGCATGGTCCATTCTCATGCAGTCATCTTGAGCAAAACCTACATCAGCAGGCAGAATCCTCGTCAGTTAAGATAGTGGTCAATTGAACAAACAAGCAGAGTAATGTAGGCAAAGCCAGATCAAATGCAGAGAAGTCAGAAACGGGACAAACTGAAAAAAAAACAAAACCCAAAAACAATCAGGAAGTAATACTTAGACTCGCACATGAACGCAGTGACAAATACAACAATACTGTGAGGGCAGTTTAATAGATAGAGCTTAACAGGGAACATTTACATTTACGGCATTTGGCAGACGCCCTTATCCAGAGCAACTTACAATTATCTCATTTATACAACTGAGCAGTTGAGGGTTAAGGGCCTTGCTCAAGGGCCCAGCAGTGGCAGCTTGGCGGTGCTGGGATTTGAACTCTCAACCTTCCGATCAGGAGTCCAACATCTTAACCACTGAGCTACCACTTCCCAGGGGAGAGGTGAACTAGTGTTCAGGTGAGTGTGAGAGTTACAAAGTCTATACTGGTTTGGGATCTAGACTAGGAGCAGTTGCCCTTGGCTCAGTGGTCTTATCAGATGTAACATTTGTACAGATGTATTAGCCTAGACTATCGCAGCTAAGCAATAATGCAAGAACAGCAAAAGAACACAATTTCCTCTTATTACACAACATGTCCCCTTTACCTATTCTGAGTAAACAAAATTACTAGGTAGCTTAATATGTGTTTTCTAAATAAGCTGTAAGTGGCACTTATCTGCATGAATTCAGTGCAGGCGCATTTCATGGCAATTGTAGCATTAAACATCATATAGCATTTCACATTACAGGTTTACTTTAGTTAACATTTTATACACCAATGGAATTCTAGACATCTCTTGTGAAGTCCTGAAAATTAAGTTAATGATCATTGATTTAAACAAATAATTGCATCATAAAATCAGAGATTAGACACTTAGAACCTGATTTTATGTTATAGCTGAGTGCCATCTCTTTATTACAAAACCAAAACCAAGTACAGAGCTGTTAGTCATCCAAGGAAAAATGATCATCATAATGAATTTATGCATTATGATGAATGATAATACTTAATAGGGCACTTTGCGGGAGGTAGCCTTGAAAAATAGTAGAGCTTGACTGGCTATTTGCAGTATAAATAATTTTATTAAGGCCTAATTTTCACTCACATGGAACCAATCCAAGACACATACCACATTTCCAGAGCACGTTTGATGTAAAATAATGTACTGTGATTGTGGTGTGAAATAGACAGGTTTGGAGATTCAGTGATAGACGATAATTCATCTCAGATGAGTCAGTGTGAAGTTCTCATCTAAGAAATTGTGCAAATACAAAAGATGACCGAATCAGGGAATTACCTCCTGGCTGTAAAACGTCCCCATTCGAAATAACATTTAGGAAAATCCTGAGTCAAACCATAGGTTTTATATGCATGTGTATATTTGTTAGCAACTCTTTATTCCATGGTGAAAAAAACTGTTATATAATGGTAATTACATTTACATTTAGTCTTTTGGCAGATGATCTTATTCAGAGCAACTTACCAAACAATAAAAAGTGTTACAAAGCACACAGACAAAGAATCTGCAAGGATTCGTAACCTCAAAGACTAGATATTAATGTTGTTTTTGTAGTGCTAGAGTGGTCTAGTTGCTGACAGCTGAAGCCTAAAGTGCATAAAGTTTTATATTAAATATGTTTATAAAACCATTAAGTAATGCTAAATGACAAGTAATTACAGAGAAAATAGCATAGTGGGCTGCTGGATACTGAAGAGGGAGGCCTTTTGAAGAGGGATTGAAGCTGTTCAGAGTGGAGGGGGAAGCTAATTTAAACATCATACATCATCCCCTGATCTAGAAGGAATGAGCATGTTTATATCTCAGAAGAAGACATGAGTTTCTAGAGTTTTGAATTTTGAATTTTTGTTGCAAGAATTTCATATTCATTCTCATCTGGAGTAACCCCAAAATAAACATATAAGAGTCCAAGAGACTACAAGGTGCCTGCATTCATACAGTTCGAACTACAAAACTAATCAATCTAAAGTAATATTAGCATGGATTAATATTTCCAGACATACAGTGGGGTCCAAAAGTCAGAGACCACTGTGAAAATCTGTTTTTTTTTAGAAACTGTTTTAGAATTCTGATCATTCTAAAACAAACAAAAAAAAAGAAATGTGCATCAAGATGTTCACAATTTCTAGGTCACCATTTAAATTTAAGCAAATCTGTGTTATTGACCATGTTAACTCCTTTGCACAAAAGGAGTCCCTTTTGTCCCTTTCATTGAAGCATGTGATAAGATACACTCCGATGGATTTGATCTAATATGGATCATTAAGTTTTAACACAAACTTGTGGAGTCTGTGTCAACTTGAGTGCATGCTGTCATTAAAGCAAAAAAGGGGACATACCAAATACTAACAAACTCTGAAATTCATGTAAATATCCATAAGATTCTGCTTTTCACTCAATCTGTTGATATGATTTGTAATGAACCTTTTGTGTTAAATTGAAAAATAATGCCAAAGAGAAGCATTTTCACTAGTGGTCTCAGACTTTTGGACCCCCCTGTAATGTTGCCGGGGGACGTCTGTAGAAATGATAATTGATTCACACAGGATAGGAAGAGACCTTGAATTTAAGAGTTTCTTAGTATTTGATATGTCCCCATTTTGCTTTAATGACAGCATGCACTCAAGTGTGTGTAAACCCTGATAATCCGTGTCCCATGGATTCCATCTGACATGATCAAATCCATTGGACTGTCGTCTGAACACGTGCTTCAGTGGAAAGGGTAGGACTCATGGAAAATCTGACATTTTGTACACAGTTATGATGGTCAATATCACAAATTTGCTTAAACTGAAATAGTGACCTATAAATTTCCTTTTTTTTCCTTCTGTTTTTATACTGAAGAGAAAGCACAAAACCTCTCTTCTCACAGGATATTATGCAATCTTGACCAACGTGTTAATTCAGATGGGATATATATTGCCTGGTGTTATTTCTATTGGTGACTTTAAGGCAAGTAACATACAACGTAATCTTTCCAGACATTTGCACATCAGTCCATAAAAATTACTGACATGCAGAGTCAGATGGGAATAAAAGCCCATAGATAATTACATGACCCACCTCTCCACGTAAAACTAGTCCAATTCCAAATACTACTTGAAAGGTCAGTTTTAGACAGGTTTTTATAGAAAATTGGACTACTTTAGAGAGCAACTCTGGCCTTTTAATACATGACAGTATTCGTCCCACTTGGGGTGGTGCTGCTCTCATTTCCTGTACCATAACTCATAGTCTTATGGCAGGCAAATCAAATCCAGACAGCACAGAGCCAGGGCCAGACAGGAGACAAAAAGGCTAAACCGACCATCTGCTAGCCGCCTTGAGGCATCAGGTTCCACCATAGTGAGTGTCTGTTCCCAGAACTAAACATAAAAAAGTAGAATATCTCAGAACATTTGTTCTAGAAATCTAGCTGACATAAAATTAGATCATACCAAATGCACAGAACTGCTAAATATTAATACTGGATAAAGATTAGTCATATCTAAAGTGATTATTGTACATGAAACTATAACTGAACAAGGAATTAATGTGCTTTATTTAACAGAATTAGCCCAAACAAGTATATTTACCATCACATCGACATGTGCTTTATGAACATCCCATTCCAGATTTGGTCCCCCTTTGCTGTAATAACTTCCACTTTTCTGGGAAGAATTTCCACTAGACATTGGAGCATGGCTGTCGGGATTTGAGCCCATTCAGCCACAAGAGCATTAGTGACATCAGGCACTGATGTCAGGCAGTCTGTGTGCAGTCTGCATTCCAATTCATCCCAAAGGTGTTCAGCTGTGATAGTCAGGTGTCCACAAACGTTTGGCCATATAGTGTATATACACCGCCATCATAGGAGGAGGCATTGCAATAATTTACAATGATACTCCAGGCCAGTGATACTCAATAGACGGACTCTGGTCTGGTCCCGGACCTAAATGCATTTTATTACGGGCTGAGTACATACTTTCAGAGTGAAGAAAAAACTCTCTGTGTGAAACTTTGTATGATCTCCTTTCATTTTCCTTCAATCATGAAGCCTGTGAATCAGTTTCTATGACAACAAACATAGCTGAAACAGGCTGTTAGTTTAATAGCCTGTGCTAGTCAAAATATGTTTAGCTAATCTGCAACAGTAGGCTAATATCTCATTCAAAAAGTAAAGTAGCATGTTTAAAATCACTCAGTACCAAGAAAGGGAAAATCGACCATGAAAACCTTTCATTTTAAAAAGAGTGGACTAAAAACTTACTTTCATTCTTCCTGCAAGAAGAACAAAGCCGATGTGCTTTATTTGTAATGAAACCGTGGCCATTGTGAAGAGTAGGCATGCATCACTGAGACCAATCTTGCAAATTTCAAACTAAACTACCCATAGAACAAGCAAGAACAAAATAAACCAGGTAAAATCATCATATCAAGCTACAAACAGAATAATGATTAAAACAGTGACACAGCAAGAGCAAGCAACAGACACTTCACATAGAGTGGCATGGGTCTAAACCAAAAAAAAAAAAAAAAAAAAAAAAACTTCTGTACTTCAGCATCTATCTGATGCTGAAATAATGTGTATGAGTGCAGGAAGACGTGATGGGAAAACGAAAAGATGATATGGCAGAGAAGATAAGTCATATTTGTTGGTACATCAGCCTTAGCTTGTACTTCATGGGATGTATGGAATTTGTTTTGCTTATTTGTCCACTATGGACCTTCAGTTCTGTGGAAATTGGGTAATGCCGAGTTCACACTGCACGATTTTCACAGTCGTCGGATCATCGTGGTTTTCACACTGCACGACTATCTGGGGTAGCATTCAGTCGCTGCTGTGTTCACACTGCACTA
>CM075008.1:9974187-9994020 GCA_037576675.1 Pangasius sanitwongsei | reverse complement strand
TTTCTGATATTCTATAACTCCTCCCCGAGCTTCCCGCGGCCCTGTATCTTGCTCTCTCATTGGCTGGAGGTCATCGCTGATGTTTGTTTCAGTCAACTCATTTCACACAACAGGATTTTGAATCGCCGACAGGTCCAGATATTTAGCATGCCAAATATTTCACGAGCATCGGCGACGCATCGGCGATTCTGTCAGATCGCGTCTTTGATAATTCACACTGCGTGTGAAAAATCGGGCTAAAATCGTGCAGTGTGAACTCGGCATAAGTGGACCTCCAAGATTTATATTTCAGTACCCCTGCTCTAGGCATTACCTAGAAATCTGGATAGGAATTTACCTGGATATGAAGTACTTTTTTTTTTTTTTTTTTTTTTTAACATAACAGAGATAAAGGAGTCAATAATTTACATTAAGTAGAATTTATAGGCAACCAGGGTCCTATTCAGAATTTCTACAGGAATTTGCAGACTTCTTCTTGAATCTAATTGTTTCAGTAAAAAAAAGCAGCAATCCCTGGAGATGTAAACATTCATGATGATATTATGCAAGACCCTTTAAGAGAAGCATTTGTATCTACAGTATATTAGACTCAGTCAGTGTCAATCAGAAGACCCATTCATGACCCACCCTGACACACACTTGATTTAATACTGACATTTGGCATAAATATAGAAAACATTGTCACCTTTCCCCGGTCTAAAATTATATCTATCACTACCTAATTTCTGACTTGTAATATACACAGTTTACCTCTCTACCACATCAAACATACAATCATGTTGACTACTGTACCCAGCTTTACTGAAAACCTCTCATAATTGTCAACTTTGTCTGGTGCCCTTTCTGACCCCCACAGACCTTGATCAAGTGACTGATTACTTAGAGTCAACATTTTGCTTCTTGCTAGATAATGTAGTCCCACTTAAAAGAAAAATAATTAGAGGGGAAAATACCCAAGCAGCCTTAGGGATCTCATTATAAAACTACTTCTACATTTCTGTAAAGCTGCTTTGTGTTAAAAGCACTAAACAAATAAAACTGAACTGAAAAGAAAAAAATAAAGTAATAATACATCCTTCCTTGATTCTAACGGACAAACCCGACAGTCAAGGCGTTTAATATGCAATATGCAGCTTGCCAAATTCATATAAAAAAGCCTTGTGCCGTTCCTTGCACTGACAGCAATAACCTCCTCAGGTTCATACTCCTGCTGTGGGATTGTACTATCCTGCCCATTTCCCAGACCCTGGGCTTGGCATGTATGTAATCTTCTTATATTGGCACTATCGTGCTGAGAAAACAGTAAAATTATATCTGGGAAGGATGTGGCTGGAGTGAAGGTGTGTGTGAGCGTGTGCATGTGTATGTATGTGTGTGTGTGTGTGTGCGCGCATATGAACTGGACAACTGAATTTGATTGCTGGCTGTGCTGTGGAGAGCCATTTTAAGCTTTTGGAATACAAATTTGTGGCACTGAGCAGTCTCTCAGGTACAATTTTATGCAGCTAGTTGTGCAACTCTCGCAGCAAACGATTTACATGTAATATATCCTCGACCATGCCTTGCTCACAAATCCCTTTGGTACCCCTCTGCTTCATTGCATTTCTATCATATAAAGATTACATTTACATTAGACCTACATCAGATTTGCATCAAACTCACATTAGGTAAAAATACCCACAAGGCATGTTTGCTTATTGTGTCATTACTTCACAACCATCGTGTGGAGGAAAACAGATGCTGTCATTTTTTTCTCTCATTTGTTTTCTTTGGTTGCTTGTCTCTTTCTCTCTCCTATCATATGCATACATACGTACATTTCTATAATGTTTAAATCTTGGGGTTATGTCACCTGATTCCAGAATACAGGTGCTTCAGATTTCCTCTTCACCTGCAGTGAGAGGAATGTAATTGTTGTTTCATAGGCTGTGCTGTTGGTGTCACTCACATTGATGAATGATCCCTGAACCTGAATGATCACATGATTCACCTGTGAAATTTACACGGTTTTTTTAGACCCTTCATATTGTTCATACATTTGTCACATGATGATTTATATATTTTCACATACACTCATGAGCACTTTATTAGGAACACTTGTACACCTACTCATTCATGCAATTATCTAATCAGCCAATCATGTGGCAGCAGCGCAGTGCATAAAATCATGCAGATATGGGCCAGCAGCTTCAGGTAATGCTCACATCAACCATCAGAATGGAGATAAAATGTGATCTCAGTGATTTTGACTGTGGCATGTTTGTTGGTGCCAGACGGGGTGATCTCCTGGGATTTTCACACACACCAGTCTCTAGAGTTTACTCAGAATGGTGCAATAAAGGAAAAACATTTATGCCTTTTTTTGAGAGGTCAAGGGAGAATAGCCAGACTGGTTTGAGCTGACAGAAAGGCTACAGTAACTCAGATAACCACTCTGTACAACTGTGATGAGCAGAAAAGCATCTCAGAACGCACAACACATTGAACCTTGAGGCGAATGGGTTACAACAGCAGAAGACCACATCTGGTTCCACTTCTGTCAGCCAACAACAGAAAGCTGAGGCTGCAGCAGGCACAGGCTCACCAAAGCTGGACAGTTGACAACTGGAAAAATGTAGCCTTGTCTGATGAATCTCAATTTCTGCTGAGGCACACAAATGGTAGGGTCAGAAGTTGGTGCCAACAGCATGAATCCATGGACCCAGCCTGCCTTGGGTCAAAGGTCCAGGCTGGTGGAGGTGGTATAATGGTGTGGGGAATGTTGTCTTGGCACACTTTGGGCCCATTAATACCAATCAATCCTCACTTGAATGACACAGCCTGTTTGAGTATTGCTGCTGACCATGTTCATCCCTTTATGGCCACAATTTACCCATCTTCTAATGGCTACTTTCAGCATGATAATGCACCATGTCACAAAATAAAAGTCACTTTTATTTTGTGACACACAAAACTGGTTTCATGAACATGACAATGAGATCAGTGTTTTTAGTGGCCTTCCCTGTCAACGGATCTGAATCCAGTAGAACACCTTCGCGATGTGGTAGGATGGGAGATTCGCAACATGAGAGTGCACTTGAAAAATCTGCAGGAATTGTGTTATGCAATCATGTCAACAGGGACCAGAATCTCAAAGGAAATTTTCCAACATCTTGTGGAAACCATGCCATGAAGAGGCTGTTTTGAGAGCAAAAGGAGGCTCTACCTAGTATTAGTATAGTGTTCCTAATAAAGTGCTAATTTTTTTCCCTGAATAATTTATTTACACAAGTATTTTTTTCACGATTCACTTATTTCACGTAATAATTTTTCACATATAGGGCAAGTGGTTTCATATCGTATCATCGCAGATTCAGTGGTATCGTCAAATATTGAATCATAGCCTTAAGAATCAAAGTCGTATCGTATTATGTGGTAGCTTAAGGTTTACACCCCTAGCAGACACAATGATGAGTCCTGGATTTATTATTAGTTTGTGCGTTTATATATTATATATTATATGTTATATATATTATTTTGATGCAAGCCAATAAAACAGTTCAAATGGCGTGTCTAGATTAATCAGAAAATAATCAAATCAGCAGTTCTATCAGTACAGAATGTAAACATATTCATATTACTATTATAACAAACATTAACATTAAAATTCATAAAAAAATACATGAGAACAGAAGGCTGACACTTCTACAATATAATTTCATCTGATGTTCTGTTTCCTCACTGACGCAAGGAAAGCTATCATGGTAACACAGATGATGTGCTAGATTAAGTCCTTTGTCCTTTGAATGTACTAGTTATGTCAATAGCTGTGGGGGGGAAGTCAAGCACTAAATTACTCATTACTCTGTCCATGCATGACGTGTGCAATTTGCATATATAATTGTGATAAGTGTGATCTGTCCTTGGATGAGAGGTCTCTGGTTCTCTATGTGGACCCATGGGTCCTTAGGCTCAATGTCAGACAATATTGTATGCGATGCTCACCCACCCACTGTGTCCTGTAATGGATTTTTCTAAATTCTTTTGTGTCCAAATCACTTTGGCCTTTATTTTTTAAAATAATTTTCTTACAGAACTTTTAAAATTTCACAGTTAATTTTTGAAGATACGAATTTAAACAAAGTGTAAAATGTTTCAAATCCAAATAATGTTGAATTATTTATTATTTTTTTATTAATACAATATTAAAGGTTGCGATATTTTAGAGAACTAACATGGAGCTTAAGGTCCAAGAGAGACATAGCAACCATGTGTATTAGTTAGAAATAGTGTAGCTCGTGAGATTTCCCCGGAATATGAAAAGAGTATGCACAGTAATAAATGTGTTTAAATAGGTAATCATCTACATGTGAGATATGATTGCTTTCTTTCTAATAGCACTGTATAATGTTGTTATTCTACTCTATAATTAAATTACACTCATCAAAGGCTTATTAGCAAACTGAAAACTAATATATGAATTTTGTAAAAACTACTTTATTTATAGCAAGGGTTCTTAACTCTAACTCTGGAGGCCCCAAAACTTGCAAAGTCTTAAGTTTTCCAACTCCCAACACACGCAAGCATTCTCCTGAGGTAAGGTGTGTCTACAACATAGAAAATAAACCACTGGGCTAGAGCAGGGCTCCTTAGAGGCTTCTGCCTTGTTCTTGTCATTATTAGCAGAATTACATTTTCAGTTCCTTCCAGAAGGGTCCCTTTTATGATGCCAAGTACTGAGGACTCTTATTACTAATTAAAAAAAGAGTTTTTTCCCCCCCCCCAACCCAGCAACACCTACTTCATAAATCACAAGCACTGCTTTAGCACTCTACAACAGTACCCTGTATCCAAAGGACAGAGCTGACCCCCACATCATGGCTGGAGAAAGTAGACAGAAATTATACTCAAAGTGAATATCTCACTCAACTAAAAGGTGGAAGTATCCAGCCAAAAATGTACTCAAGTGAAAGTCAAAAAGTTGCTAATTTTACATGTATTATTAATAAGTAAAAAGTAAATGTTTTTAACTGATTAAATCAGTGTCATGTTTTTATGTGAAAACAAACTTTTACTTATTTAAAACTGTTAGAAGATGATTTTCATTTAAAGCGCCTGCACTTTTTTTTGCATGAAAACATCATTCACTCTTCGCTATGTAACTTTCTAATAAATTAATCAGAAGAACAACCAATATTTACCATCAGCTAGAATTTGACTTTTTGCCTAACCAATTATGTTAGCTACTAGAAGCTAGTCTAACCTGGCATTAGCAAAGAAACCATGCTAACTTATTTAAATATGGCCAATTAATGTTAGCAACTTAGCAAAACTTACTTCAACATGTTTTTTTTTAATTATTCCTCTTCCACTAGGTGGTGGAGACACATGTTTTCTGGTTGTCCACGTGTCTGTCAGTCTGTTTGTGCATCTGTCTGTGATTTTTGTTAGCACGGTTCCTCAAGAATGAGTGGTTGAATATTTTAGGATTCATATAAAATTATCAGTGTAACCAGCAAATTAACTGATTACATTTTGGAATTGATCCAAACAGGGTCAAGGTCACAGCAAGGTCAAATGTTGTTGAGTTCTACTTGTTTCAAATTAGATGGAGTTCATGTCTACATGCATAGCTATAGTGCTAACTATATTGTGCAGCATGTGAAGCTTGCAGCAGATGATGAGTTGATACAATTCTTGATAGTTTTTTCTACGTTGATGAACTAGATTAGATGGTACACTGAGATGACTTGATGCTAAACTAAGCTCATTTGATTAATATACACCAATCAGCCATAATATAAAAACCACTGACAGGTGAAGTGAATAACATTGATTATCTCGTTACAATGGCATCTGTCAGGGGGTGGGATATATTAGGCAGCAAGTGAACAGTCAGTTCTCGAAGTTGATGTGTTGAAAGCAGGAAGAATGGGCAAGCATAAGTATCTGAGTGACTTTGACAAGGGCAGAATTGTGATGGCTAGACGACTGGATCAGAGTATCACCAAAACAGCAGGTCTTGTGGGGTGTTCCCAGTATGCAGTGGTTAGTACCTACCAAAAGTGGTCCAAGGAAGGACAATCGGTGAACCGATGGTCATGGGTGCTCAAGGCTCATTGACGCGAGTGGGGAGCGAAGGCTATCCCGTCTGGTCCGATCCCACAGAAGAGTTACTGTAGCACAAACTGCTGAAAAAGTTAATGCTAGCTATGATAGAAAGGAGTCAGTACACACAGTGCACTGTAGCTTTCTGCATATGGGGCTGTGTAGCCACAGACTGGTCAGAATGCCCATGCTGTCCCTGTCTACCGTGAAAGCGCCTACAATGGGCATGTGAGCATCAGAACTGGACCATGGAGCAATGGAAGAAGGTGGCCTGGTCTGATGAATCACATTTTCTTTTACATCGTTTGGACGGCCTGGTGTGTGTGCGTCGCTTACCTGGGGAAGAGATGGCACCAGGATGCACTATGAGAAGAAAACAAGCTGGTGGAGGTAGTGTGATGCTCTGGGCAATGTTCTGCTGGGAAACCTTGGGTCCTGGCATTCATGTGGATACTACTTTGACATGTACCACCTACTTAAACATTGTTGCAGACCAAGTATTCCCCTTCATGGCAACGGTATTCCCTAATGGAAGTGGCCTCTTTCAGCAGGATAATGCACCCTGCCATACTGCAAAAATTGTTCAGGAATGGTTTGAGGAACATGACATAGAGTTCAAGGTGTTGACTTGGCCTCCAAATTCCCCAGATCTCAATATGATCGAGCATCTATGGACAAACAAGTCTGATCCATGGAAGCCACTCCTCGCAACTTACAGGACTTAAATGATCTGCTGCTAACATCTTGGTGCCAGATACCACAGCACGCCTTCAGAGGTCTTGTGAAGTCCATGCCTTAACGGGTCAAAGCTATTTTGGAGGCACAAGGGGGACCTATACAATATTAGGCAGATGGCTTTAATGTTATGGCTGATTGGTGTATAGTGTATAGTCACTGGCTAGATTAGAGAAGACGAGACCTTTGTGATTTGGAAAGAAGAATTTGAAGACCTCAATAAAAAAAAAGAGTAAGAAGTCATTTTCTCTCTTGGAAATGTTATTCAATAAGCATAGTAATAGTATGGCATAAATAGTGAAGTATAAATATGCCAAAATATTGTTAAGTATTGTTAAGTATAATAACAACACTTCCACGTTAGATTGTACAGTTATTACCCCTGTACAGTCCATGATATCTTGTTCAGTTTTTTTCATGTCTTGTCTCAGTTATTTTCTATGGAATTCCTCGGGTTTTGATCAAACTGTTTGGGGTCTGATATTAAGTGGTTGAGACATCTGGATTAACCAAGGCCAAGAACCCCTAGATACCCAAGCAGTGATAGACAGAGGCATTTGGCAGCTGTACCAAATGTGCTCTTCTGGTCTGAGGCAAAATAAAGAAGGCTTATTGAGCATTCTTTGGTAAATGCCTGAGCTAAGCAATGGATGTGTACATAAACTAATGTTCCACTTTCATTGTTGCTCCCTTTAGCTAACTTGTTGCAATTTCTCTAATCCCAAACTGTATACAATGCACTCAATGCCCCTTATGTAATACACAGACACAGAACTTCTTTCTAGTTCAGTAACTATAGCACTGATGTCTCAATCAAGAGTAAGCATGGTTTTGCTGTAAATTCCAGATTTAACTTTCAGCTTAAACCAGGATAGCATTCTGTATGTCTACATTCTTTGTGGCAGTCGCAAGTACTTATTATCGCAAGTACTTTCAAAATCCAGTACCATAAGGTTAAGGCAAATTACATGTCAATATGAAAGGACAGCTTAGGTGCTCTAAACTGGACCATGAATATTCACAGTCTGAAATAGGCTACTGCATTATAATTATGTTTTGATTACCTTGGCGTATGAAGTCCATTCAGCATACATCAGTCTCGATTAGAGCTGATGAACATGCTGTGAGAAACTAAAGTACTGGGCAGTGAAATTGGTTGTTTTTGCTGCTTATTAATGAAATTTAGGGCAACACTTCATAATACCTTTCATTAATACATCATTCATAGGTATGAACAAATCATTAGTTATTCAGCATTTGACAATTTACAAATATATAAAATGAATAGGTCATTGTTAATGTGCCCTTTAATAGTGGAAAAAAAGTGGGAAAAAAAATCGCTAGTTATTCAGAGTTTAAACATTAACAGATCTTCATAAATGACACTGTATGTGCTTGCTATGTATAAATGTTTATAAATGACACTTCATGACATGTATTGTCATTTATAACCATTTGTTGATTGTCAAATTCTTAACAACTAATGATTTGTTCATATCAAATAATTATGTATCAATGAATAATATACCACATTTTTTAAATTCTAGATAGACAGCCTCTTTTAGTTGTTGCTTATTAAAAGAATAAGCCATGAATTATCATGCGTTGCAGTGTTTTATCATGAGTAAGGGTGTTCTTAGGTGTTGTTATGGTGTTCGCTGTAATACATCCCCATAGTGGCTTCTGCTTAATAAAACAGGGGCAAAAATATTATGATAAAATCCAGCGTTCACTTTGGCCACATGATTATTTTCCTACGAAAACACTCCCCATCATCTTTTATTCCTTACTTTATCTGTCTATCAAACATAATCCAAAAACTCATCTTTTCCTTCTTTGTACTTATTTAAAATTCCACTTTTTTTTTTTTTTTTGTATTTGGTGCTAATGAGTGGTCTGTATCCTGCTGTGTAGCCTCTGCAATTCTCCTCTCAAAGTCATCTGCAAATGTTGAGTTATTTCACCACTGCTCTCTGCAGATGGTCTTTGTCTATTTTAGTTTTTCTTCACAGCTCCAGTGATTTGTCTGTCATCAGTTATTGTGGTCTTTCTTGAGCAGCCTGGTTCTCCTCTATGCACTATATGAAATGCCTTTTTAAAGATATTTCATACTGTTTGTCCATTTGCACTGTGGTGAATTTTAATGGCGTTTGCATTGCTGAAATAGTTTTGCACTTTGCTTTATTCTAGCCAGGGCCACATTCACAGCTCTTGTATGTTTGCACAAATAGAGGAATCTAAAATACTTGTCTGTTTGAAAGACCTATCATCCATTTATCCCGGTATTTATTCAGGCAAATGTGTGGACCAGATATAACAAATAACGTAGGATGGATTAAAACATGATATAGAAAATAAAATCTAACGTTCTTCGGTCAACCTATTTGTGGTTTGCAATACAAATTTCAATAATATGCAACATGAATGACCACTTTTAAATCAAGGTCCCAGTAACTATGCTTCCCCTTGTAAATGTTAAATGCCTTGGAAGTCAGCTGTACAGCTCTCTCACTCAAGTCATCCAACCCCAAAAATGACTGACGAGCATAATATTAAGATCAGCAGCCGCCTTCAGACTGTACAAGTATAATAAAATATCAAGTGCAACCATTCTAACAATGGAAATGCACTCAATGGCATCCATGCCAGTTGTTTAAAATACCAGGGAACTATAATGCATAATATTCTAGCTAGAGTAATGGTGACACACTGGAGGGTGGTGCGCTACACTCATCCCAGCGCTCGGCTTCGGTACTCAATCAGCTCTCATTTGGGAGCAGCATGTGAGACATTAACCTCGCCATGTTGTTTTCTGCCTTGCTCCTAATGGAGGGTAATGAAGCGAGCCTGTTAGATAGTGTGTGTTCCAGCCAGAGTGCAGAAACAGATAAATAGATACAGGAATAATTAAATCACAGTGGTAATTGCATAAAGGTCCCATGAGTGTGCATTCTACATGACTAGTGTCTGCTCTTCAATCTCTGTAGCTCTGACCATCCTGCAACACTTTCTGCCTACTGGAGAAGGCAAACCAAAAACAGAATGATGCAATGATGTACCTAACTTTCTTGGAGAAGCTCAGCCAGTGGGATTGTTCTTTGCTTGTAAGTTTCAAATTGTCAGTTTTTTTTGTGGCTTTTTTTTTAGTCAAGCTCTGAATAGCCTTGTATTCAAGCTAACATCTGTATCTGACTGTATTTATCTATGACTATGCTTATGTCCTCAGTGATGGCTAGTCACCATTTAGAATAGGAAGGCTAAAGAAATTCTACTACCTAACACTAACTCGCCGTTCCGAATATAAAACTGGTATGGCTGAGCCTTGCTGCACCATGCTTCCTCATAGACAAAAAACTATGATGCACACACATAGGAATATACTCAGTGAAGGACAGCTAGGCAACACCACTTGAGGTACTTTTTTTTTTAAATCCAGTGTTTTGAGTCTATCTTCATGCCATGTTTGCTCTGAACAGCAAGCATGGTAAACAGAAAAGCTGTGCTTGCTATTAGCCAGCTGTTTCATTCAAACCCCACATAAAACATTCTTTTTGTCACTGCTGTTTGTCACTTTGTTAAAAGACTTTCAGGATTTACTGCTATTGCAACTGCTAAAATAATAATAATAATAATAATAATAATAATAATAATAACAGATAGATAGATAGATAGATAGATAGATAGACAGATAGATAGATAGATAGATAAATAAATAAAAAATAAAATAACAAATAAAAAATTGGCTAAATAAACTTAAAAATTTCGTATTTTGGGTAGGTTTTTTTTTTTTTTAGTTTGCATGTCAGATTAATATTCCACTTATACTGCAGCAATTTGCCAACAATTACAATTTGTAATTTATTGAGCGATATTAATTTTTTCCCCCAATTGTTTGTAGTTACAGTTAATGTTACAGAATTTCTGTGAAACTTGAGTCTTCAGGAGAGAGGTGTTTCTGCTTTCTGGTTTCTATGCAACATGACAACCTGAATATTTTTTGTCTCATTAACTTCAAGAGAGAAAAAAAAAGAGGCTGGTGAGGGAACGGCTTTATATAGCTCCTATAATATAAGTGATAACAGGAACTCCCATGACGGGAAACTTACGGACTTCTACAAAGTGCTGATTTCCCAGACTCTTTCTGTAACTGTTAATAATCATCCCCTAACAGAAAACTTTTGTTATATAACATTTATTATTAGCCTTACGTTATGTGGAGTGTCCTACATACAAGTCCCTGTGAATGAGCTGTTACAGGAATGATAAACCTGTAATTAATATAAACCATTTATGGTACAGTCATAAATATCTGTGTCCGTGCAGTTAGCTATGTGCATTTATCAGTTACCAATCAATTATTAATCAATACCTTCTAAACGAGAATTCAGCAATTCTGCAGTGTGGTAAAATTTTTGTAATCAACACACAATTATTTGAATATCATTTGGGAGTGACATCGTACTGTAGATCACCACACATATCCTGCTTAAAATTCCAGCAACCCCAATGCAATATGCCTTTCTGCATCCCTGCTCTTCGTATAGTTTGCACTTTGATGGGATAATGTTTTCTTAGTCTATTACTTCTAGTTTCTCCAGAGGCACTTATGATCAATAAAATATGAACATGTTAATTACATCCATTATTGTATTTCACATTGGCCTTCTCAATCACTGCTGATGATGTGTCAGAGAAGCTGGCTTAAATGAACTAACTCCAGTGGACACCACATTTAGTGTAATCACTTGACATGACTGTCACTGATACAGAGGGTTAGAAAGAATCAGCCCCAGCCTCTACTACATACCATTCTCTATATTTCACTTGTCATCATTGGTGGTGCTATTGTTCTTGGTACCACAAATACAAAAAACAATCCACTTAAAAAAATGTAACATCAAATTAGACAAGGTAGTTGACAAACGTTTACCCTTTTTTGGAAAGAGAAGGAGGGCTTAACTGTCTTTTTTGTTTTTAAATGTTTTCAAAATACAGTACATTTATATTTCCAGGGCTTGCACCTACAGATACAAAATATTTCCATGTCAGCTGTCCACTTTCCAGCACAGACAGGTAATGACATGAATATCATCAGGTTCAACAAAACACTTCTCTTGTTTGGGCTGATATGTGTTCCAAAGGATTCTGACACTACAATTTCCCTGAATGGATGTGCTAGTGAGAGCGCCACCTCCTAATTTGACAGGAGCGCATACTAAGGTTTATAAAGAGCCATGAGGTTAAAGAGGTCAAGCCTGCTGCGTCCTGTGATGCCAGGTTAATAGATAAGCCTGTAGGTGATAAGGAGTGGTTAGATTGCATAATAACCATGAAAATGATCTATATTCACTCCAACCACATTCCTATCTCACAATGATTAAGCAATACGTAATATATAGAATACACCTTTGCAGTTCAGATAATAATACGCATTCAGTAATAAGTTGTCAACCAAATATGAGCCTTTGCTAATATTAAGAAACAAACTGCCACAGCAGATCCTTCAATATATTCAGTTCAGCAGTCATGACATATCAGAGTACATTAAGTTCTTTTAATTTTGCTTCATTGAAGTGCCTTCAGCCTCACACAGCATGCTACTAATCCTGTTCAATGCCTCCTGGAGAGTTCTTCACATTTACCTTTAGTTAAGCAGAAGCCCATGAAAGCCCGTTTGTCAGACCACTATATGGCCTGCGCTGTAACACTTTATTCAGTGATAGTGTGATGCCATTTCTGTTTATTCTTTGTAATGCAAATATCTTAAATGCTCAATTGATCAGCTGCCATTTTCCCAACACCGGCCACTGCGTCCCTGCTGGGATATGCTCATGCTGTGCCTGTGTGGCTTTACTTTACTGTCTTCTAAAAATGTATTTGTGTTTAAAAGGCTGTTTCTTTAAAGGGAAAAAGAGCCACGAGGAATTGAAATGAAGCTAAACATCTCCTCCTTTCCTCTACAAGGTCTTTTTTTTTTTCAAAGGTGTTGTACTGAGAGGCTAAAATGACTGCAATATTATATCTGCTTTCATTTTGGTTATTGGTTGTGTAATATTCAGCAGCAATTTTTGTCCTCTGTTTCCTGTCTGATTGTGAAGTCCATGTAAGTAGGCAATGAGGCATTAAAGTGACACTGCCTATAATGCTACATTGCTCCTGGTGCCACAATTTAAAATCAATCTCGCCGCAAGTTAAAAAAAAAACAGAACATGAAATGCTGTTCTACACAGATAAAATGGATGGATCTGTTTACAGCCATCAGACATGCTCTTTAGGTGGCATTATCTGCATCACAGTTGGCCTCACCACTTTCATAGTAATAGCATCTCCGGATTTTTGGCGTCCATGTGAAATGGACTTTACACTTGAGATCAAAAGAGCCATAAAACTGCTGCGCTTCAATCATAGAAGACACCTTTACAGGGTGCCACTTTGCTAATTTGGGACAGTACAATATATGCCTACTTTCCCTTTAACTGTTTTTCTCTTTTGCTCTCTTGTGCCAGTACAATTAATCCAGTTTTATTGCCTGTTAACCTTGCAGCTGTGGCAACATGATGACAATTGTTTTATACTGCCCCTTCCTCCAAGGGTCTTTCAGGTCACTCTGTACATCCTGTCTCCTTTAATGAGATATCACACCTAGTAAAATCAGTGTCGGGTTAAATAAATATTATAGCAGCCACAGAGATACAGAAATGAACAGGAATATGGAGTACTCCTTGCCTTATGTTTTTTTCCTGCTTTGTAAATACACAGCATTAGAGTTGTTATTTTAGCAGACACTTTTTCCAGATTGACTTAATGAGTATATATTCTCTTACAACTTACAACCTTGGTGTTGGTAGCACTATGCTCTAGCAGTTCTTGACCAAGCTCTCTACCAGTTGAGCTCTGAATTCAATTCAGAGCTCAACTGGTATTCTCTCAATTCAGCTCTGAATGAACAGCAGTAAAATTAGCCAAATAGTTAAAGTTATTAATGCTTGATCACTGCTGTTTTCTACTCTCTCATTTCTATTCTCACTCAGTTTCACTCCCTCTCGCACTATCCCAATTTTATAACTGAATATGAGAAGTGAGGATTTAATAACAAAATTGTGCACATTGGTATTCAGACCTCAGACATAACCATGGACATGAAAACAGAGTCGTGTCTCAGCTACATGTGATTCTGACATTGGACCTGAGCACATTCTTCTTGTGTGAGATTGATGTGAGTGAGGAGCAGTAAGAGTTCCAGTGCCACTCTCTGACAGTTTGAAGTAACCACAATAAGACATGCTGAAATCTATGTAAATACACGCAAAAAACATGGAATGCTGTTTGAGGGCCCTGTTAAATACACAAATATGGCAAAAATCAAAATCAATAAAAAGGGTTTTTCCATGTAGGAGATTGGCATAGACAGCATCTTCATCAGAGATATTGCTTATCTCAAAGATCAAGATAATTCATTGATAAATTTATGAACAAAATTATGAGCCATAAGAATGCAAATGAATGCTTGGTCAGCTTATCCTTCAAACTATGGGCACATTTTTTTTTTTTTATAGGAGAGCACATTGAATTAACAGGAATATTTGCAATATTTTATTCATTTGACAAAATCAAAAAGTGAATTAAAAGCATGATAAAATAGCCTACATCCCACACACATTTTATAACTCCATGACCTTGATTTAGTATCTCTTGGCTTCATTAAGTTCATTAAGCAAAATTAACTGTTGATGAACAGTATAAAACAATAAAATGCAAAATACTAGGAAGTGCTGGTTCAAGTGTTATTTTGCAAGCTGCTGAATAATGAGGATGATGGCCATTATTGTTCAATTCAACTAAATTGTCAGTGATGAATGTGATAATAACAACTAGTAGGCCTACTATTCATGCAGCAATACGTTAGCAATATAATAGACTCATATTACATTTTTTATTTCAGTGCTTGCCATGTTCCCATGCATATATCATTATATTTTATATATCAATATATTTCATATATCAATATATCTTTATTCTCCTTTCTAAAAAAATTGTCTCTTGCTCTAATGTTACAGTGTACTTTTGACAGCAAAGAAAGAAAAAGCACTATTAGTGACCCAGGCCATTTTTCAAATGGACTATGGACCTCTATTTATGGTGAAAATGATGCCTCAGGTTCTGCTACTGAGCTCATTATGTTTCAATTGATCATTTTCCCCAGGTCAGAGTCTTTGTTTATTCAATCAAATTTTTGGGAGAATTTATACATTTATTTATTCATTTTTAAGATATGGTGAACCTGTAGTACATTTTGTTTACAACATTAAACCTCTGTTTGTAGCAATTTTTGATTTACTTAGTTTTATACAGACAAAAATGCATGTTGTTTTGCATGGTTTATTATACAGAAATCAAAAAAGGAGTTCTTTCAGTCATAATTTTTCTTCATTAAAATTTTATTCAAAATATTTTGAGAATATGAATTGAATCATGAAGCCAGTATCGTGAATAGAATCGAATCGTGACCAGAGTGTATCATTACACCCCTATTTACCAGTGGTGGTCTAAATGTTATTGGAAATCTCAAACTCAGACACCACTAAAGAAAAATTGAGCAATCTCGGAGACATGAATTACACACAGGTGATTTGCATCTGAATGGGGCAACTTAACCATGTGAATAATTCATCTTTACAAGTAACTTTCCCTGCATAAACACTGACATAACGTTTGTACTTAAGTCATCAATTTTGAACACAGACCATAAAGATGATAGGAGCAATGGACATAATTGGACAGGAATATGAAGTACTCTCTTCGTACTACTTTGTAACTACAGAGCATTAGCTCCAGGCCACCTGCGTCAGCTTTGAATGAAAAGATAGCAGTAAAATTAGCCAAATGATTGGTGTTTTTAATGCTTGATCACTGCTGTGTCTACTCTCTCATTTTCTCATTTTCACTCTCACTCTTTCTCAAAGTTCTAACGTTATAAATGACTCAGTCCTTTTCTGTAATTACAGTCCATAGTGTCACAGTGTGTTGCCTTTATGAAGCACACACAACACTGATTGATTTCTTTGTCAAACCTGAACTTCACATATTTTCTTGGCTCAGTAGCACCTCAGAACATCAGAAGACAATGGCTTGGTTTAGTGGGTTATTACTTCAGGCAGAAATTCGCTGTAATCCCTACACTGAATGAGGACAAAATAGAAGATTACACTGAAAGACTACATGTGCTTTGAACCATGTATACTGTATAAACACTTTTTAAGCTGATATACATTTGTTTCAAATCATGCACATTTAAATGTTCTGAAAAAGGACACAGCATCAGAGAGAATGAGTCTGAAAAAATACAATAACATGAAAGCAAAGCAAGTTTACATTGTGGGTGTTGATCACTCACACTGGGCTTGGAGATAAGAAAAAGATAGCATGTGTGTACGTGAGAGAACTAAGATAAACAACAAGAATTAAATTAGGAAATAGCCTTTCAGTTCTTCAGACTGTAGTGTCTTGCTATAAGTTCTGGCCAGCATGAGTGGAGGGTTGTTGGAAAGTGTAGAGGTGTGCACTGGACTGATTTTAAAATCTAACTTCTACCTGCTATACTTCCCTAAAGAACCTTGTTGTTTTATTTCCCAGAATATAATGAAAGTCCTATAAACCACTGCAACTGCAAAAAAGCAGTTACTGAAGGTGATTGCAGTGTTGCCAACTTAGAGACTTTGTTGCTAGATTACTTTATCTTATTATTATTATTATTATTTAAAAAAAAAAAGAGTCTAGTGACTTTTTGAGCAGATGTTAGCAACTGTTCTGCACTCAATACTCATTCTCTAGCTCACATCACAGCTGCTGGTTATACTAGTTGAGAGAGCAGTCACTCGACTGCCCGACTCATCCCCAGTGCATGAAGTCTGACTGAATTGCACTTGCGCAAGCCAGTAGTTCCCATTGACCAATCACTGATCACCATTGTTTGTCCTGCCCGTGCACTTTGTCATGACAAAAGATGACTTTTATTCTATAAGAAATACATTAAGTGAAATAAATTATAATATATTATTTTCTAAAATATACCTAAAATATGTCTTCAGCAAACCTTCCTTTTTGTATACCCCTAATTTATAATTCGACATGCAAATGATCACGATGAATAAATGAACATGCAAATTAGTTTGTGACATCATCTGACTTCTAGCAACATTGTGTGTATGCTTTAGCAGTCAGCAACACTGGGCGAATGAATGAATGAATGTATAAGTAAGATCCAATTTATACCAGACATGGTAAATTTGTCACGCAGCACCGCATGATCACCATGTTAAATTTACTTGGCCTTTCTTTGTCCTTTATATTTGGCTGCCCAATCCTGCCCACATGAGAGTAATAACTGCTCACTCCCATTACTTTTTTGTTGGGCCTCACAGATATAACTTTATCTTCTCCTTTGGAGGATGATAACTCCACAGATTTGAAAACACTGGAACTCACTATGTAACATTGCTGCTTTGGAGCTTGAGTGAAACAAAACATTCTAAAATAATATGATACTAATATGTTATGTACAATCAGAGAAAATGGCAATGGAAGTGCTTCAAGGTGAGGACAATTTTAATAAAGAAAAAGAAATAAAGTAGAAAGATAAAGTCTTATTTTATGACATAGGCACACACACACATCCCATTCATATGGCGTGCACATACACTATATGACCAAAAGTATGTGGACACCTGACCATCACACCCATATGTGCCTATTTCAAAATCATAGGCATTAACACAGAGCTGGTCCCCCCTTACACTCCACAAAGCCTCCACTCTTATGGGAAGACTTTCCACTAAATTTTGGAACAGGGCTTTGGGGATTTGTGGGGATTTGCTCAGTCAGCCACAAGAGCATTAGTGAGGTTGGACATTGATGTCAAATGAGAAGGCCTGGTGAGCAGTTGGCGTTCCAATTCATCTGAAAGGTGTTCAGTGGGGTTGAGATTAGGGGCTTGGACCACTCATGTTCTTCCACACCAACCTTGGCAAACCATGTCTTTATGGATATTGCATTGTGCACAGGGGCATGATGAAACATGTTTGGATCCTTTAGTTCCAGTGAAGAGAAAATGTAATGCTACAGCATACAAAAACATCCTATACAATTGCGTGCTTCCAACTTTGTGGCAACAGTTTGGGGAAGGAACACATACAGGTGTGATGGTCAGGTATTGTTATTTTTGGCCATATAGTGTATATTGGTAAATCTCTATTTGGTTTACACTAGGACATCAGGAGCAAGCTTTACATGCAGTTGTATGTTCCGTGCAATAGTTTGAATTCAGGAATCTCCACTCTGATAATCATTTGAGCCACATATTCACATTGGAAATTTATAGTTGAGAGAATTTCATTGGATTTATTTGATAGCTTGTGCTTATCTATTTGTGCCTAATAATCAAATTAGATTATTTGTAATCACATTTACAGACCACATTTTATTAATCGTAGTAGTAGTTTGTTGCTAAGTTGAAGCAAATAATCTTTGGACGTAATTAATTTGCTTGAATGAGTGACGTGTGGCAGGTTGTCATATCTGATGTGTATCACTGAGGATCGAATGCAGTTATGGAAAAAGTCTTGTAAAATCTCACTCCCAGCTGATCCAGAGTTGAAATGGTCATCTCATTTCAGTACCCCACATGCATTAAGCAGTAATCCTGTGGAGATCTCCTGCCTGAATGCCTTTATTGCATTGCTTTACTATTACAGATTAATGAGTAAATTTGTCTGTGTGACTTAGTCTCTCCTGATCACCATACTAAGGCTGGCAGGTGGAAGCCAAATGGTAGAAGAGTGAGGAGAGAAATAACTGTTACACTGTCACCTATCGATCTCTTCACTTCCTTAGCTTTATGTCCCGAAGTTGCTGTCTAGAAGAACAAATCTGTTTACTGCTTCATTGCACACTGCGAGTGGGAAAGTGTGAGGGATTAGTGAAGGAGAGAAATGAACACAATCAGGAGCCAAAGAGATAAAGAGAAAAGCTGAAAGACAAGAAATGTTTCAAAAGAACAATATGACTTGACCTATCAGAACAAATTCTGAATGAAAAACATGAACAGTACTTGACCAAATAAGACGAGCAAAAAAATTTCCCTTTTTGTTATCCTTTTATATACTGCCCTAAACAGAAACATTGATTAAGGCCATGGGTCTTTATATACTTATACCAGAAGAAGTATTTTATACTGTGTACAGAACTGAACAGGTAGCCAGTGTAACATCTGAAGTGTCGGGGTGATGTGTTCCCATGGTCTGGTGTGGGCAAGAACCCTAGAAGCTGAGGTTCAGATCTTGGACTGTCAGTCTGCAAATAACAGTATTGCAATAATCAAGCTTGGATGTGACAAACGCATGGACAAGTGTCTGCTGCAGAGAGGGATAGGGAAGGAAGTCTGGCAACGTTGAGCTGTCAGTTGGTGTAACGTGTCCCTGGATCACTGAGGCGGGAAAACACTGTGGATGGAACCCCGGTCGATCACAGGGCAACATACACAAACACATTCACACAATTATTCACACCTGGAGCTGTGAGGCAGCAGAATTACCTGCAGAATCACTGTGAACTATCACCAATCAGTAATTAGATAAAAGAGGCTAGCAGATTTATGATTTGTCTGATATGTAGGTAAGTGCTGCAGAAACAGAACATTCTATTGTTATTAAATTTGAGCAGCATTCAGAGTCAGGGAATTAAGTTCAAAAGATATGTCAAAATTATATGTGGAAAGTTTACCATTGTCAGCTTATGCAGGTGTGACGCCTTCAAATTTTAAAGTTACCTGAATGCAATTTATGCCTCCAAGGTTGTCTGAAGTAGAGTTGTTCAAGAAGGGGTTTTTCATTAGCTCCTAGATTACTGCATAACATAAATGCAGGAGACAAAAAATTATATATATATATATATATATATATATATATATATATATATATATATATATATATATATATATATACATACATACATACA
>CM075008.1:9921012-9973478 GCA_037576675.1 Pangasius sanitwongsei | reverse complement strand
ACATTTAATTTCATTATTTTGAAGGCATCTTTGCTCTACAGCATTTCTTTGCATGTGCCTAAGACCTTTGCACAGTACTGTATATAAGGCAGACAAATACAGTGATTATATAAATGAGAAAATAACAAGCATTCAAATTAAAATCTCATAGATGTCTTGAATATTGCTAATATATTGTTGCAATTATTATGATAATCACTGCAAATTTGTCTTAATTTAACAAAATAATGAAGATTTCCCACCGTCATTATACAGCCGCATAGAAAATAGTGTTGCATAACCAAATTTTTTGTCATATAGTGGTAGAAAGCCTGAAGCTTATGCAGGAGTGAAAACACTATCTAGTGTTAAGAGTTACATAAAGTGTAATCCTATATTTGTGCTCCAATTAGCTATTTTCTGTTTATTGCGTTTAAAATCATTCAGACTGACTCTTGATTGTATCTCTGATGTCACATGTTTTTAATGTTTAATGTGGAAAATAATACAGCAGAGAAGAAGGGTGTGCAGCCTAAAGGTAATTAAGCTTATTCTGAAGATTATTATAGCATCACACGTGGCAGTTATGCTTCCATAACAATTATATATTATAATTATTTCAATCCACATCTGCATACACCAGCATTTTATGCACCATCTCTATTTTCTCTTTCTGCGTAAGTGAAGCTCCATAGACATCTACTAAAATTACACTATCACACTTTCTGTATGCTGTGACCTTTATTTAAAATCATAACCTACAAAGATCTCATGGCTGTGCAGCCTATTTGTTTATAGCAAGGTGCTTGTATAGTAGTGATATTCACGCACAACAGCAAAATAGGCACACAGGATATTCGTGGATGTCACTCTCCCATTTCTTTCTCACATTTTTATTAAGCTGTGTTGTAATTACTGTTGGTCCAACATTGGCTGTTTCTATCGCCGTGTCTCACTTATGCAGTTGTACATCTGACCATTAGCTTACTTGATAAAAAATAAAGCATGCTATCATGATGGTAAGCTGTACAGGATATGTATGATGTGAATTTGGGGTAGCTCAGAGCTGTCTAAAGTGTTTATCAATAAAAATATGCCTGAAGTGTTTAGCAATAAAATGCATTCTATGCCATTACTTTTGCAGTATATTATCTAGCTTTTCATTCAAAAGGTGTGTTTACTCCACTTTCACCTTAAAGTTTAAACGTATTAAAGAATGTATTAAAATGTATTATATAATTTGATAAATGCTAATATAATTATACAGTGCAGTGTGATTTATGTTCCGTTTGAAGGTTAGCTGGGTGACATTAAGCAAATGTTCAGGTTATGATGTAGTTGGTGTTTTCACTGCAATAAACTATAACTATGCAAGTGAAAACATCCTGAATATGGACAAAATAATCTAATATTTCTTGTTATGAGATTAGTTTAAAGCAAATATAAGACGCTTCAGCCTGTTTTTACGTGCTTTTACTCATTTCTATTGGCAGATAATTTTGCTTCTTTCTGGAAATAAATGCTTACAATTAGAAAGATGATCTGCCAAGTCTTTTTGTGCTGTTTCATGCTTGAAATGAGTAAAAATGTCTAGAAATAGTTTTAATAATCCTATATTTGGCTGACTCTAATCTTATAACAGGAACTACTAGATACATTTGACTATATTCAAGATGTCACATTTTGCTGTGTTAAACTCTTGATCTATGTGCACATTTTAACTTTAAGCACCCACAGCCCGACACATGTGTATATATCACAAAGGTGGGTTACTATTTATGACTAAGCTGCATTTCAGTCACAAATGTGCTGTCGGATATTTTTAAACGTTGCTATAACGTCACTATCAGAGTAACTCATGCACAGCAATCTAAAAATACCCTTTGAAATTCAAATCTTATTTTTAACTCTGCAGACTTTCTCATATGCTACAATTCTATGGTTACAGGATTTACAGCCCTTAGTGTCGACATTTTATTTCCCTCTCACATGAAGCCTGAAAAGTATAATTAAACTCAGGAAAAATAAATGGATATTTCTGTGTTTCAGTGATCTGTAAACAGGGCAACAAATGGGGTTTGTGAACCCTGCTAATTAAAATCAATGGTGTGCGATTTTGTGTTTGGGAAATGGAACAGATCCACAAAGCAGATGTCAGGAAGCTTTCTGACCAAGGCAGAGTTTCTTTTGAAACATATTGTGGAAGCTACAGCCAGCTCCAAATCTCAAATCAAGCATGCACCTATGGTTGTTCAGTAGAACTACCACTATCACACTCAAGTTTTATGCAGATTGTACAAGTTTATAATTGTCCTGGGACAATCCACAAAGCACAGTATTTAAGAAGGGGACAAATTTTAATGATATTTTAAACTGCTCTGAATTTATTTCTCTACCAGACATTTTCTTAATGTCATCCATCCTGGTGAATCTGTCAGTTAGATGGCTAATGCATAACTTAGAGGTTGTAATTACTAAGGCAGTTAATAGTTGATCAGAAACAGGAGGAAGAATGTTGGGGGGCAAAAGGAACAGATTTGGGCCCTTTAGTTCCAGGGAAGGGAAATCATAATGCTACATCATGCAAAGACATCCTGTACAACTGTGTGCTTCCAACTTTGTGGTAGAAGTTTGGGGAAGGAACACATATGGGTCAAGTGTCCACATACTTTTGGCCATATAGTGTATATAGATATAACATTATATATGTGTAGCAACCAAAGTTTTCTTTATTTAGTGTGCATGGGGAAGATCAGAGGAGATGGTATCTAAGTTGGAGTTTGGAATGCTTATCACTTAATTGGAACACTTATCTTGAGGACTGAATTTTATACAGCATGTTGATTATTACTCGATCTAGGCCTACTTAAAGTGAGCCATAACTATAGCAGATGACTGCTTGGTCAGCTTATCCATAAAACCATGGACAGAAGAGTCTTTAAAGAAGAGTCAATTAACCAAAAGATGGGAACAACTAATTAATTCTTAAAGTTAATACAGCACAATGAAAGCATGAAAGAGTATACCCTGTACACATAGTTGTGTGTCTCATTGTCGCATTAATTTGTGAGTCTAATTTTCTACATCAGCCCAGAAGAAATAATTAAAGAAAGAAAGAATAATTATTTATGTGACCAGTTCAGTTACTTCTGCATACTCATTCCTGCCTATGTGTCATGCTTTCTGTTGCTGGTGGTATAAAATACAGTATAATAGAACAGTTAGTTCTGGTTCACTAGCAGCATTCCAGGAGTACTGAAATTTATTCTAACAGCACTGGTACATTTCATTGTTTGTATCACTCTGCTTGTCTGCGTTCGCTAAATAAAATTCCAATTCTAGCAATAATTTGTTACATCTAAACTGTTACTACACTTACTGCGGGCTGTCAGTCAGTCTGCGCATTGGATGGCAACACGCAACGCTATATCCAGGTGCAACTTCTTTGGGAACTATTTTCCTAAATATAAAATAAACAAAATATTTGGCCATACTGTGTCTGAGATATTCGAGAGTTACTCGATATTAATTTCTTGTTTATACGACTGTTGTATAAAAGCAATATCCCACTCTTAATCATGCTCTTGTACTGAATATCAGCACTCAGTCCACAGCCTTGTGCCTGCAGCCAAATCACAGCCATGCTGATGTTCACTTTAACAGCACTCTTGCTCATGTGAGTTTGCTTAATTAGGCTACCTTCAGTTCATCAAGAAAAAAATGGTCTAGACACAAGTGAAATACTCCTGTCCCAAAGGCTACACAGGTCAGATTATGAGATTGTTATAAATTTTATTTATATGTATGTTATTATTATGGAGAGTAATATCTACACAGACAGGAAAATCAGAGATACACTCTGCTTATTTGTACTTACTGGAATGCTTGGCTTTGTAGAAATGGGACCTTCAATGCCTCCTCTTTATTTGCTCTAGCATAACTACAGTAGACAGCAGCATTAGGATATAGCCTATGGCATGTTTAATTTAACAAATGAGTGTACACAGTGATTATTCAATTGTTAGTAGTGCTGTTAGTGGCTCTCATGGGAGTTGGAGAGGGCATTGCCAGCAGCAGATGCTAGATGAAAAAGCATCACTGTTTTCTCACCTCAGCTGTACTTCTTTGGTGCCTCCATGAAAAGCACTTCATTATGCAGCTTCAGACAGATTCCAAATGGAGCAGTGAGCGAATGCTCTGAAGCCACGCATACATTACCCCTGCTTTTTCAGCAGAAAGGGTCTGGAAGCACGCCAGTTGCCTAATATAATGCTTTATCGTCATCTCCAAAAGAGTTTGTGAACTTAGGCTAGCATATTCTTTGGAAAAAAAAACATGAGCCTTTTATAAGTACTTTACTTTTAATAGAATGTTACATTCTTCAATATAACTGTATAAAAATTAGTATTCAGAAATGTCATTAGAGCAGCATTTATATGCTTAATGTGTTAAACAGTATGTGATAGAACATTAAAAAAGGCCACTTAGTTAAAAAAAAGAAAAGAAAAGTGAGAGCTTAGGTTGGGACTTGTAGTACAGGATTGTAGTACCGGTCTTAATCGGCAACACCTTTAGTCATTTTAAAACCATTTCCACCAGATGCCACTTCTTTTGTTAAAACATTAGTAGGATGCTTTTCCTAATTCATATCATTAACAAATATGGAGTCGGCTTCCATAGCTTTACAAACCCATTCCCCCTGACAGAAGTATATAAAAATTTGTTATATATATATATATATATATATATATATATATATATAACAAATTATGAAATTTAGCTACACCGGTTAAACCTGTAGTAAAAACTTGGGTCTAATTCTGATTCTAATCTAAGCTTTAACCTACATATGGACAACATTACACAATCGATATTGTTTCAATTGAGTAACAAGTTAGACCCGTCAGTTACATGATGCTAAGAAGGTATGAAATAAGATGCATGTCTTTTGCATTGATTATTGTAACTCACCATTTCCTGGGTTGCCAAAGAAGCCAGTCGAAAGGCTGCAGCTTGTACAGACTGCTACAGTCTGGGCTTTAATAGGTACATGCAAGAGTGAACATATTGCACCAATCCTGGTGAAATTACATTGGCTCCCCATCACTTCTTTGATTATTATTATTATTATTATTATTATTATTATTATTATTATTATTATTATCACTGTCTCTTAGTGTGTGACCAATGAATTTGGACCCTTGGTAAGAGTAATAAAAAACAGTGTACTGATGCAGTGAGCATATCAGAGTGTATCAGTGCGGAACTACAGAGAGGTTATTCACCTGTTCAGTCTGAACAAACACAGAAAAAGCCATTACACCAAGTACAAGGCCTTCATTGATTCACCCTCCTCCCACCCCTCCATCACTACCACCTTTTTTCCCCTTTCATTGTTACATCTGTGTCTTCTCTTATCCTATCCATTACAAATTTTCTCCATCTTGTTTTTTCTTCTTCTTGTCTATCACACCCTTCATCCTCAACCTTCATCCTCCAGTATTTCTTGGCTTATATATTAGGCTCATATATTATCTGCCATACTGTGTAAACGTCTTACAGTAGGCCATAGAAGAAAATTCAACATAATTAAACATTGGCTGGAAAATTTATGGGAGTATTGGTGTATTGGTGGATGTTCACGACAAATACCACAAGCATCAATGAGTAGGAACTCACTGACACGCTGACTGACATGTTGTATTGTTTTATACTGACAAGGGTACTCTTTTTTGGGGGTCACTGTCACATACCTTCTTCATCAATCTCACCTGTATGGTATTTCGCCTTGACTAGTGTCCCTATTTAGGTTCTAAGTGTTCGATGTTTAGTTGCTAATCTTCTGTTGTATCTATCCTATTGTGTGTTTGATGCCATGTTTCCCTAGCTCTTGTTTCGCTCTATTTATTATTGTTGGTTTGTTGTTGCTGTTGATGTTGTTCTTTAAAGTAAAAAAGGAAATTTTGTAACTCTTTATTCAAAGGGTACCTATATAGTCATTGCTTAAATCAATGCAGAAGAAATTATGAAAGGCTTATGTCAAAACTCATTAACTTGAAGTTAATTTCCTCTAACAGCAAACCTTGAAGTGTTTTATTTTTCTTATATGACAGCAATTTGCCAACTCTGACCATTTTTTTTTAATTTATTGAAGAATGTCATACTTACATTAATAGTTACATTTAATGTTGTGGAATGTCCAGTAAAGTTAGCTCCTGTTACACTTTATAACAGCTATTTACAGTCATTTCTGCACCAGAAACCAGAAAGAGCAAAGCCCTCCATCCTGAAGACTTTTGCACTGAGGAAAACTTAAACGGTTTTACCTCTGACAGTTACAAAGTGCTGAAACCTGAGACTCCTTCCAAAAATATTCAGTAAACATCTCTGTACAGAATATTTGACCATATCTAAGACTACAATTAGCATGTTTTTAAAATCTGTTTTTTATTATTAGGCTTAAATTTGTTTCACTCACACGCAGAAATGAAGTGTAAACTCCACAGAAGTCCAGTGAACTCACACAGTTACACTTTCTATATGCCGTGAGCGTTATTTAAAAGCATAATCTCCAAAGATGTCATGACTGTGTAACCTGCAGTTTCATATAATTTTTTTTTACAGTAATGATGGTAATGGATGACCAGAAAAAAAGACTAATAGGCTGTTTATGCCCTGGCTCACAGTCTCATGTCACATTTTGAGCTGAGTTGTAATTACAGCTATAAATTCAGCTATCCCCATCCACCATGTTTCACTGATACAGTTGTACATTTGGGCATTAGTTTTCTTGATAAAAAAAAAAAAAAAAGGTGTATAGGGAGCGTGGTAGTTTTCTTGATAAAAATGGTGCACTACTGTGCTACAGCCACAACTCTCATGCAATGTGGCCTGTGTGATTTTAGCATCAGAGTAAACCTACGTCAGTGCCTCTTATTAACTCTATTTTCCTTTTTCATTTGTTCTATGAAACAGATGCTAATGTTGGGTCAGTAGTTAATATCTCAGTCAACAGAGTGCAAAAAGTCATTTATCTTTTCTAAGTACACTACATTTATGCTTCAGTGCTGCCAAAACTCACCTACAGTAGAAATTTCAGTTTCTTTTTTTATTCCAAGAGGCCATTAAATCTTGACGAATGAACACTTGCTGTTCTTTTAAACTTTGCCCTTTTATCCACAATACTGACATTACTGAAGAGTAATAGGAAAGCAGCGTTATCTGTCATCATTTCTGGTAGATTTTTAAAATTATTAATACCTAAGTACAAAGCTTTAAGTGATTTAAAGGTTTTTAAAGGGTTTTCTTCCATTTTGTGGCGCAATTACCAACATTAACCTTGCTTTTGTAAAAATTGCTAGAGTTAACTAGAGTTTAGTTTTAACATCAGTGCTTGGTACAGTGCAAGCCTCTAAACCTGTTTCTCTCACTCTGAATTTGAAATCGATACATACTCTGTCCCTTCTGAATATGACTGTTTGGATTTCGTTTGATTATATACAGATGGCGCATAAGGAAATATGTTAGTTGGCTTTGCAAATGTGAAGCTGTGTTGCCCAAATAGAGGCTATTACTAGCAGAATATTAATAAAGCTATTAGTTGAAAGACCAGCAGCCAATTACACTTCTGGGGAGAATTCTGAAGCCAACGAAAGCATTTCTTCTCAAACAGGCCTCATCCACATTTTACTTTCCAGACAGAGCTCATTCATTAAGTTCAATCAGATTCATACAGATTTAAAGTGTTAATGAGTTTTAGATGTTTTCCTAATTCTATGAGTGGAAAGAAAGCTGTTAATCGATCATTATCATGCCTACTGTTCTCTGTAATTGACTTTTTTTGTCATTACCCTTGACAGGCTGATGGGTTCCCACACAGTTTGTTGGACTGCTTAGCTTTCAGAAAGAGTGAAGGAGGAGAACAATTCAAATTTATCCCTTCCTTTCTCTCCATTTATTGCCATCAAGATTTTGTTTCTGCCACTGAAAAACAGACACACACACATACACACACACACACACACACACAGAGAGAGAGAGAGAGAGATACAGTGAGGGTAAAGGATCCTGCAGAAGGAAGACTCATGTTCATTATCACATGTCTAGCAGGGTCCCATTTTACAATTATTATTTCCTGCTGCCAGTGATGTGGCCATTACAAAGACAAGCTGCAGAATATAATGGGGTTTATCATGATGAGAAAGCACAATGTGGCCATTGGAGACACCATCTTGTGCTCCTGCATGAATAGGCTTTGTGCATATAAGTATATGTCTGCATATCTTTCACATATTTTCTCACAGTTGATGTGCAGGAAAGAGCTAATAAGCAGGCAGCTCATTTTAAGGTAAATCAGGCAATATTATCATAGAAATGAAAATAAGATAGATTTTTTTTATTTATATCTTATATAAAACACAAAAACAGGTAACAGAGTGTATGCTAAAATGTATGTAATCTAGTGATTATACACTTATGAAACCTTTTGTCTTCCTAGTTTGTCCACATGATTTCTATTTCTATCTTCAGTGACTTTGTTTATTTCTTGATTTATGTAACTGATAAGTATTAGCACCCATAAATCTAGCAGGCAAAATAATTCAAGGAAATGAGAAAGAGGGGAAACAATAGGTTCTACTTCCTTATGTTACAGACCACCAGGGTGGGTTTGCAGGGTGGTACTATTGGAGTATTCTAAAGACAAGTTAGCCCATGGGGTAAAGGGAGTGATAGAGCAAGCATACTTGAACACAGATCAAGAAATGTCTTCTTTCGTCAAATGCCATTCAACACATGCTGTAGCTGCTGTGCTCACCATCTACCCTCATCAGAAGCAACAAGTTGTGGAGAAACAAGTGATTATAACCCTCAGTAGAGTACAGGATCAGGACTTTGAGCAATTTCTATACTTAGTGGATAAGAATGTCAGAATTTAACTTAAACTTGTTCTCATCCACAATAGTGAGCAGTATCAACACTCTGAATATATGTCATCCTCAGTAAAATATGTTATCAGCACCTTTTTTGAATGCTGTCCTGCCACTTTTTTGACATTGAAATGTAATCAGAAGTCATATAGTAACATGTAAGTACTTTCAGGATCTAATATGCATCTAAGAAGCCTATTGTTGTCTATTGTGCATGAAAAACATTGGTTTAAGTAAATCTGAGATGTTTTTTTTCAGCACAAAACAAAACCCAACTGTAATGGCAGAAAACACAAACCAAAGAGTTAAGCAATACTGAGAAATCTGCAAAGCAAGCAAATGGGCAGGCACTTGGCAAACAGGCATAAACTAGACAAGACTAAATCAATAAAAGTGGAGCAGGCTATGTTCAAACATGATTCAACAATGGCCTGTAATCGTTACAAGCTAGAGCAAGACTTTGCAAAGGAACACTGAGAGGCTGGGTTACCTAAATGGAATAGTGTGACTGTAAACAGGTGATTTACATTAATAATCAGGTGTCTGTGAACATCGATAAGTGCTTGAATATAGGTCTTATAATGAGCTTACGGGCTGAGGATCATCAGAGTTGTAGTCTGCAATGTCAAAAGTTGCAGGCACAGATGGGACACAACAATCCCCAATCAAAACTAACTTCCCCAAGCATAAACATAAAAAGAAAGAAAATATAAAATGGTTCTCGAACTCCCTATCATTGTCCTGTTACCAAAAACCAGGAGAAAATTGATGAGAAGGAAAATAGCTCTTACTACTGATGTTATGCTGGGTACTGGAGCTTTGAAGCATTTGTCACCCCACATATCTTTTTTCTTATGTTTCAGCCAATGCATCATATATTTCCATTGACCAAAGTAATGGACTTTACAGTCGATGTTCAAAAGCACTAATATAAAGGACTAAGGAAAGTGATCCTTAGTCGAAGCAGGAGACCAAATGTAAGATACCAATTGACACAAAGAACCATAACATGAAGATGTTACAGTTTCTCAAATTTTTTGTAAATAATGGAAGCAAAATATCTATTTTGGCACACAAATAATTATGAATTACATATTAATTAGGAACTTTAAATTACAAATTAGGCATTATAGATTTCTGTGGACAAGAGTATAAACATAATTGTGGGGCAGTTAAATTATTCTAGCAAAATTATTTATCCCATCATGTCATGTTAAATGTCCCAAACTCTTCTGTAGTGTTCTTGCTGGTCTTTTATTTGAAAGGTATATACAGCACATTTTATACACATTCTATGCACCAGCAGCTCTGAGTTTTAGAAGAGTAGAGCACTGCAAGCTTATTTAGCTTTGCCTAATAGAACTTATAGAGGAAGGTAACAAACAAGCACATAGCTTACTTTGAACCTGAGACTTTAGAACAGAAGGTTTTTTTTTCTAACTGGACACGTTTTTGGGTTGTTTGGGTTGAGTGTAAGTAAGGATACAAATGTTGGCTGCTGAATTGTGCCTTTGGCCAAGCTAAATTGGCAACTTGGCTTACCAGGTAAAGTAGGCTAAATACTGAGTCCTAGCAGTACTGTTTAATTTCTACCACACACAATCCGTTTTACACCTTGACGTCATATAGGCATCTACTCATTCTGTACTCTTCCTGTAGGTATACAAATTCAGATAGGAATAATAGGTGTACTATTTGGGTTTTTTTTAAAGCAAGTTTGCCAGAAAGGTTCACAGGAAATCTGGTAGAGACTACAGATGTGTACTGAGACTGAAATAATGGCCACTTTCATTAGCATGAATGTGTGGCACTTCTTAGTAACTGCCTGATTTCTTTTACCTGTTGAACCGAATCTGTTTAAAAAAATATTGTGGGCAAGTACAAGCAAAAATAATAACGGTGCCTTTCCCAGGCACATCTCTAGTTGAGACCAATTATGAACTGATGCATGATGATGAAGTGATGAGGTAAAGAGAACTGAGGAAAATTGACAGTGCAGCCATTTCTACCTCCTGGTTTTTTCATAGGGCATAGCAGTAGGTTTTATATTTATTTTAAGATTTGGAGCACTAAAAAGCAATAAACAGAGAAGCTATGTCAAGGTGTGTTGAAGTTTTGGTGGAGCAACATTTTATTAAGACACTTTATATTGGGTTTTTTACAGATTTCCTCTAATTGCTGAAACTATGAAGAACAGCAGAGGACCTTTTCCAGGTGCTAAGTGTTTAGAAATCTTATCACCAACTGGATGTATACTTTCAGGAAAGATATTTTATTCTCTAATGTTTAGGCTACTTTGAATCTTTTAGAATAAGCACAGACTAGAATAAGTAACAGACTAGAAAACTGTTTTTTTATTACTGATAGGTCAGATATAAACTTGGAATGTACAGAGGTGCAAAGGAAGCAGAATGGTGTGAAACTGAGTTATTTATCCCTAATGACTTGAAACTTAAATGATCTCAAAGCTGAACTCTTAAATACTTTATGTCTTCATATTTCTTCAGATGTAATATTTTCGTAATGTTTAAAAGACCACTCTATTAAGAGACACTAAAATAATAAAGAATGAAAAAAAATCTCTCAAGCAGAAATGAGTTCCTATAATATACTTGGACAGGAGCATTTAGTATGGCCTTTGTGAGGCAGTGGTAGCTCAGTGGTTAAGACATTGAGCTACTGATCAGAAGGTCATGAGTTCAATCCCCAGTACCCAAGCTGCCACTGCTGGGCCCTTGAGCAAGGCCCTCAACTGCTCAGTTGTATAAATAAGATAAATGTAAGTCGCTCTGGATAAGGGCGTATGCCGTAAATGTAATGTAAATTTTTTCATATGCTGACAAGTCTAGTGCATCTTATACTACCTAAACTGTAACACTGAATTACAGCCAAAACTACAACCAAAAAATATGCACTGATGCTGAAATGATGGATTGTTTTCAAATGTGGCATATACTCTCTGACAAACTTGCTCTGAAGTTGTTGAAGTTATACGAATTTATATCCCACAAATGTATAGAACGACACATATGAGCAAGTGTTTTTACTATATGTACTGTTCACCTGAAAAGTAAACCTAACATAAATCTTTACGAAATATTATATGACATAGGCATGTCAGTGCTGTCAGGATGCATGTGGTGCAGAAGTTTCAGACACATACCTCATCAGAAACATGTCATATGTCATCACGCTATAACCCTAGGTAAAGGAGAAGGTCAGATTACTATAAATGACAGTGTTCTGAAGTCAGCACTAAACCACAGATATCATAAGAGATGGTTAAGCATTAACTCGCAAATGCTAGCCCCTGTCACAGGTGGTCAAAAATTGTTCTGAATTTGTTCTGAATTTTTTAAATAGTGTTATCCAGTTGTGAAGTTGTTATGGCTAGCTAGTTAATATTATGAGGCTAGCCTCACAATTCATTATTAGCTTATGCTTGTTTGTTTGTTTGCCTGGCTTTGCTGGTTCATGTCTGCCACTAGGTGTTAGTTTATAACAGCGATTTTTTTTTTCTAGATCAAAGTCTGTGTATTCCTTTGCTGCTTTGCGTTTTTATTTATTAATTAGGAAATGTTAGCCAGTTATCCATCCATCCAGCTTCAGCAACCACTTTATCCTAGTTAAGATGACGTTTGATCTGGAGCCTATCCCAAGAACTCTGGACACAGGGGCAGAAAAAGTACAGAGAAACTGTACTTAAGTGAATGTATGAGTATTGTCAAAATCTTACTTAATTAAAATAGAAGTATGGAGCCAAACAGGTACTGGTGTGAAAGCCCATTAGCACAGTTGTGTGCAATTTCATTTTTTTTTTTTCAATTTTATTAGATGCCTTAAAATAGAAAAGAAAAACAAATAAAAAAAGTAAATACTGATTGGCATAACAACTGTGCAAGAGAAAAATGGGGGAAAATTCTCATGGCATTTGAGATTTTTAATTTGAAGGACAAAATAAAAATGTAAGAAGAAAAATGTATGTTTTTTTCTCTTGTAAATTTACTTGAGTGAGAGTAGAAGAATTCAGTCTCAGTGCTATCTGAGTAAAGTATAAATCTACCAAAATAATACTTAAGTAATATAAGTATACTATGAAATAGTAATACATCCTGAGTGGGATACAGTCCATTGCAGCGCACCATGGACACACACATTCACACACTCATTCAAACCTAGAGATGATTTAGCATAGGCAATCCACTTACTGACATATTTTGGGGAGGTGGAAGAAAAATGGAGAACCTGCATGGACTTGGAGAAAACATTCACAAAAACTCGTTAGCTGGTTAGTTCAAAAGATTGGTTTTAGGCTTTATTTTGTACAGAAATAGTGGCCTCTGGCTTTTTGAGGTAGAACAACAAATGGGTTAGGTGCCTCATGTGATGGCGGACCTCTGTACCACACGTGCAAACTGCTGCACACTCCTCACACTACTGCCGCCGTGGTGCTGAACGGACAGCGCCATGTCAGCACTACTGTTGTGGACCACAGGAGAGCACATGGCCATGGGGCAGAATGGGGGAATGAAGTACGGTTGGTCAGAGATAATCACAGTGGCTCCTCACCCTCTCCGAGGAGACTGGAGGGGATAAAAGGGTGCTGCGACACTTTCTGTTCATTATTTTGCAGACAGTGACACTCTCTCTCTGCTGTGCACCACGGACGAGACCCCTCACCCCCGCTACCCGCAGAAGAGTCTGGAACCTCCCCCCGCTGCACCCTGCTGCCGGCACCCTCGCGCCACACCGCCCGGCCAACAGCAACCGCAACCATGTTCCACCTTGACACATCCCTCTCTGCTCTCTACACCTGAAGACGGTGTCCCACACCACTTCTGCACTCCCATCTTCTCTTTTTTCTCTTGCTTAAGAAAATAAACCATGCCTAAACACCAGACCCACTTCTGTCTGTGTTCTCTCTGCTGCTGCAGCGACTCATTACTCTGGTGGAGACTGTGGGCATAAGCATAGACCCAGACCCCACCCTCACCATGGACCCCCTACAAAAACACTGCTCAAGACATACCTGCACCAGCAGTTGGTTACCCAGGAACTGGCGCCCAATGCTTTCTGGTCAAGCTGACTGCGGACAATGATGTAGAGACCTACCTGCACACATTTGAACAAATTGCTGCCTGTGAAGGTTGGCCTTAGGGGGACTGGGCCCGGGTAATAGTGCCCCTTCTCCCTGGAAAGCCCAGCTGGCTTACTGTGCCCTCCAGCCAGGGGATGCTGCTGAATATGACAAACTGAAGGAGGAGATCCTGGTGCACTGTGGATTATCTTCCACCAACAGAATTTCACAAATGGGCCTATAAGACTGGGCCCACTCCCAGGAACCAGATGGACACTCTACTGTGCACCACCAAGAGATGGCTGCAACTGCAATGGCTGACAGCAACAGAGGTAACTGAGCAGGTGGCCATGGACAAATTTCTAAGGTCTCTACTACCAGGGGAATGCAAGACAGTTGGTTTGTGGTCTTCTGGTACCTCCAAGGAAATGGCTGAGGCACTGGAGTGTGCTCTGGCCACCTTGGCAATTGGCAGAGAAGAGAGGAGAGACTTCTTCCCCGGCCTCCGCCGCACCAAGACCAGGGAAGTAGTGGAGAGAAGAGAACCCAGACCTCCCGCTGCCGCACCCTGCTACTGGCCCTAAATTGACACCCTGAATGGTAAGGAAGACATCGATCCTTGAAATAAAAAAGCAAGCAAATTACGTCTGGGTTTTTCATCCGGAGCTACATTCACGTGGCTTTGTCTGTGTGTCACCTCACTACTCATCTGCTTACTGAAATCGATTAAAATGATAAATCCTATTTTAGCAATACTAGACAAGTGCTTTTATGATTAAAAGGTATGAATAGGTATGAATGGAATAAAATGCACTGCTCACCTCTGATTATGCTATTATTACATTGAAATTAGTGTCAGTTATGTAGAATATAGAATATCAGTTTATGGAAATTCTGAAACCTTCAACATTTTCAATAAATTTTAATTTGGTTTGGAATAATGGCATAATCGTAGCGAGCAGTGCATTTTAGGTTCAATACATTCAATCCGAACAAACCTGCTTAAACACAGTTAGCAATCCACAACACACATCTACCTTGGCACCACCTTTCTTGTATTTATATTACACTAAACTTTAAGTGAGGAAATCCTTACCCCCTTCATGCACAGATATTAATAAATGATCCAAGGCTAGCGAGCAGCCAAATATTTAACAGAAAGTGCATAGGTACAAGTGTTGATTGCTCACAGAGATTTATTTAGCCTCCTTGTATGCATGGGTAACAGCAGCTAAAATATTTAATCTTTTACTTTACCCATTTCAGCTGAACAGGAGAGGCAGGTTTTAAATCAGTCTTGCAATTTCAGGATACATATAAGTTTGCACTGGTAGCTGACAAAAAGGAGTGATAGTGAATGTGTAATGTTCATAAAAATACCTTATATTAGAGAGAAATCCTTACTTTTATTTCAACTATAGAGAACTGACCATGGTAAGGTTTATCTTTTGAACTTCACAGCTGGGCAATCACTGGATAATGGATATCTCACTGAAAAGTAATGCAAATGGAAAAGATAGCAGGAATAAAGTCACAATGTAGGGACCGTAAACATTAAAAGGCACAGATGGATTAAAGGGTTTCTCATTCTGAGGAGCAACAGGACTCCATTTTGCAATACCTCCCCCTGAAAAACTGCCCACACCAATCAATAACATTGCCTAGCAACAGTTAGCCTGCCAGGTGAGCGATTAACTTGGAGTTTGTAGCTTCAAAAAGCTCTGGCTGTTTTGCAAAAAACTGTTGACCTCTGTGCATCATTGTTGATCCCAAAACTAAACAAAGCATCCGACCCTTTCATGTTATTTTCTATGTTTTTGCAAGTGGTCAGGTACAGAAGGTAAGTTATCAATATGATTTTATGATACGCACAAGTATATTGATTTTAACCATATATTGATTTTAGAGTCATGACTGACTGAGCTACCATTAGCTAGCTGGCTGACACCGGCTAATCCATCATGTTAATCAAAGTAATGCAAGTATAAGTACAGCAACTGTAATGTACCAACTGAAATATATACTGGTAAACAGCAATTTGCATTTACACTCAACACAGCCTATCTTTAGAGGGAAAAAAATCACTGCTTTGCATGATTTTCATCTAGCTCTGACACCCGCAGTAAGTTAGCCATCTGAATGGAGCGGTGCACTCTTTTACGATTCACTTGATCTGTTGGTGGAGTGGATTTAAAAAGGAATGACTAGCTAAACTTACCAAGCTACTTTGGGTGTCATAATGTCAATAGTAAATTGTTATGATATTTAGTTAGTGTTAGCTGCCTTGGTTTATTCCATCACTCACATAAGTTGGTTATAATCAGTAAATCAGCTAGTTTAGACATCAAGATGGGCAACGTACTAGAAAAACTGCAAAGAACTACCCACTGAGTGTATGTTAGTTTAGAGTAACAGTTTACAGCAGAACAAGACATGGCTTTGCTATAGAACTGTCGAGAGCTTCACATGTGCTTGAAAAGTTCATGAGGCTTGACTTTCATGTCCAAAACTGTCAATTAACTCATAAACCACACCCTTTTATAATATCACTAAATAACTTCGATAAAACACATTTATTGTAAGGAAAAATATTTGGGGAGATATCAGGGTCAACTGAACTTGTAAAAATGACAGAACACTTAATAATTTGTGGAGATGTAACTTAAAATATAAGTTTGGCTTGTGTTATATTCACTTACATGGGAATGGGTGGGGTTACAAATTGTACTGTAGCCATTCTACACTGCAAATAATAAAGCTCATTGAATTTACTTAATTCAAATGCGTACATTGGTTGGAACTGAGTTACAGTAACACAATTTGTTTTTGTACATCCAAAATGATTTGAGCATGTATTTTCAAAACCCTGAATGAAATCAAACTCCACACTCTCACTTCAACTGAGGATCAAACCCAGGTCCCTGGTATCTTGCCATAGCCACATTACCACTGCTCTATTCTACTACACATGTTTTTTGTCACGTTAATTTAATTCTGCAGTTATAGTTCCCATGCCAGCATCCTCGCGAGAGTTTGTAGTGTAATTGGTTTATGTTAATACTACATGAATTGATCACACTCACTCTACATAATTCAATCTAGTAATTATAAACTTGTTTAAATTTAATATAAGCAATGAAATCACGTTTTAATTAAAAACCTAATATTTAAAAAAAATACTAAACTATACTTAATATGGTCTTTTAAATCTGACTGACCACATATTCCTTTTTTTGTGTCGAGGGCCTTGGGAGAGTTTGGCTTTACTTTTAGACTGTTAAAGTGTTTAAACAGTTTCCTATATGTTCTCTGGTTTCATCCCAAACTATGCTAAATTTCCCCTAAGTGTGAATGAAAGTATGAATATGTGTGTGTGTGTGTGTGAATGGTAGGTGAATTCTCCTACCTTGTGCCCAGTGTTCCTGGAATTGACTCCGGATCCAACATGAATCAGGATAAAGCAGTGACTGAAGATGAATGGATGTGAACAAAACTGGATTAAGAATAATCATTATTTTGGTCTTCATATATTCCTACTGTATTGCATCTGATTTTTAGAGATAAGCATTTTGTGTAGTTAAGTGTAGAGTACACCCCGGTGCTTTTATTTATTACTGCAGCTTCCTAATAGGTTTATAGGTTCCTGGAAGTATTGGGCTATTCTTTTAATATCACAAATAAATTTTCTTCAGCCTATTTTTCAAAATAAACACACATGAACTCATTGTGCAAAAAATCAAAACATACACTAAACAGGCTTAAGTACAGTGAAGTACTCAATTCCAAGCTATGTATAAGAGCAAGTATGTTTGCTTCAGGTTTGCTTCACTAACACTCTTGTGAAGTGTATTTAACATTGACTGAAAATGAAAAATAGCTTCATTTGATCATGGGAAATGTCCAAGCTCCCGAACCTAATTTACCCACCTGCTATACTTCCCTGTTGTGAAATGTCGGGGTGATTATGTGTAATCTTAATGAAGTATGGGTTAACAGTTGGGTCTAATGATGGCACTGTGACATTAACAGTGGATGCCCAGATGTATTGTTCCATCCATTATATTTATTACAATGGGCAATCAGTTAAATGCTGGAAATGACCTGAAAACAGTAATTGCACAATATGAGCCTTGAAGTGAGCCATTTCCGGGCACACATATACTAATCAGGCTGCTTGTAATGAGTTCAGTCCTAGTAGTGGAAAGTGGCAAAAGTGGCAAAAACAGTATTAAAAATCATGCTTGTAGATTAGGATAACCCTTATTTAGCTTATTTATTCAATGTAAGCATTACTATTAGAACATGATTATGGGAAATCTGCAGCAGCGTTAGAATCCCTGGATGTGTGTAAACTATTCCAAATGTATAAATATTGTTTATGACCCAGTCTAGAATTGAGTGATACAGAATGATGTGTGTGTAGTGTATGCCCAGTAAGCAGGCTGTTACAGCATAATCAGAATTTATGATTTCTTTTTTTTATCTCTCTGGGGTATAATTCTGCATAGCCTTTATGGTTTCCTCTAGAAGGACAAACCAAAAAAAACAACAACAACAAAAAAAAAACCCTAAGGCTGCTAGATGGACAGTAAAGGATATATACAGGATAAAACTAGAAAAAAAATCTGGGGTGATCAAAGCCACAATAATAACAATAATAATGATAATAAAAGCACAGCTTGCATACCCTTATTTTATGTTATACATATGTAGTATGCATCAAAGCAAACCAAGGCAACTGACACAAGAAGGTTGTGAAGACTAAAATCGAGGTCACAGGCTAACCATAGGTCATAAGCCAAACATAGTTTGAATACCAAAAATCATAAGAAAGAAACAAACAGAGTAACCAAAACAAGTCAACTGATCAAAAGCTTCCCCTTCAGATAAGGCAGTCTCCTTTGTAGCCTTTCAAGCTAATCACATGGTTGAGTGGTGGGAGATATGGCAGAAGCAGTCTGGAGTGTGGACCGGAGTGAGCTCACAACTCAGCTAGAGGCTGGAGGCAGATGAAATATTATTCATATTTTCACACAAGGAAATGATAAGTTCTATGTACTCCAGCACAATATGAAAATTGCTGACTGAGGACATAACTGTGGACATCTGCACTAGATCATTCCTATTCAACTACTGGCTGCATCACTTTGTGTTAATAGAGATAATTGTTTCTTCTGCCTTATCTTTTGCTGATATATGGATACTGAAAATATGACCCAGGATGAACAGGTCCCATCTATTTGTAATCAAGCTGCAGGAAAAATGCCACTTATACTTTCTTTCTTTGCTTCTTTTTTTTTTCAATCTTTGTACCACATTTAATTTTCCACATAAATCTGGTACTTTTGTTTACTCACTTTGTATTCAAATAAAAGTGACTTTCCATGTAAAAATGAGTACATGAGCTCGACATTAACTAAGTTTCAGGATTGTATTCTGCATGTTGCATGCACAAGACACAACTATGGGAAGTATATGTACACATAAGTATGTATAATGTTGTGTATAGTCTATTGTATAGTGGTGTGTGTGGTCTATTGTATAGTGGTGTGTGTGGTCTATTGTATAGTGGTGTGTGTAGTCTATTGTATAGTGGTGTGTGTAGTCTATTGTATAGTGGTGTGTGTAGTCTATTGTATAGTGGTGTGTGTAGTCTATTGTATAGTGGTGTGTGTAGTCAATTGTCGGACTGTTTGCACTGTGTCTGCTGCTGATTCGTGTTAAATGTAGCACTGTGTCCTGGAGAAACTATAAAACATGAGTGAGCCAGTGAGCAGTGTGGCATCACTAAGCATTTGCCATGTGGGTAAAATCACAATGATGGCAAAATCATATAACCTAGATCAGGGGTTCTCAAATATTTTACATTCTGGGACCCCTTTAACTGTAAAGTAATTAATTCATTAATTCATGGGCCCCTTTACTAGCCTACAGATTTATTTTACAAACAAACCAATAAAAAATAGGCACATTATTTGAACCTGTACAATAATATTTTGAATCTGTACAGTACATTTTCTGAATTATCTACCCATAGAACCCATTTTTAATAAATTGCCATTAGATTCCAGTTGACATTGTTTACAGTCATAATAAATTTGATGATGATGGATAGTGATTTCTATGACTTTGACTAAATTAGACAAATCACGGACCCCCCTATTAACGTATCATACAGTATGAAGCCACTGACTTTTTTTTTTGTTTTATGTTTATTATCTTAGTTTTTATTTGTAAGATACACAATGTGCATGTAGTTTGACTGAAGAACAACACATTCATCTATTAAAATATACTGTATCTGACTGTATCTGTTCTGAGCATTTACAGCCTTGTGTAAGTATTAAGTATAAGTTGTGTAAGTATACATATTAATGTGCTTCAATATGACATCTATAGGTCCGATAACACACCTACTGAATCTTTCAGTGTGGAACGGAACATCCAAATGATGAATAAGAGGCTAACTTCAGGCTTGTGAAATAATTATTAAGAGATGGAAATGTTCCACAAGATGATGACAACTGTACTCCAAGTCATTAAATCTGTTTCTGTGGCCACTACTACCAACATGTGCATAGTTCTTCAAAATAAAAATTCAAATAGTATGGGAGGAAAATAGTAGTAAAAAGAAAAATTCCCGTCTCAGCCATCCCAACTGTGCTCCCCCACTTTCACATAAAATTCACTTTCACATAAAGGCACCCACGTGTGCATGTATGTTTGTGTGTGCGCGTTCCATCCAAATGGAATAATTAATTACTCTGGGATAATTAATCACATTTCTGTAATAAAATATTTGTACCTTATTTCATTTGCTACATATCTAGTGTGAGTAGAAAGCAGCCACCACAGCCCTGATTGTTTTTCACTACTGTGATACTACAACTGCATGTTCTGCAATCCACACAGGGACAGTGCAGACAATATTGTGTGTGTGTGTGTGTGTGTGTGTATGTGTGTGTGTCTGAGCGTATGTTTCTGTGGCCCAGCATTAGCACAGACCATTTGGCTGCTGCCGAACCACTGAACCTGTTCTAACTCATAGGGAGCTCGGTGATGCTGGCTGCCTCTCCCATTAAAATCTCTTAGATAAATGCACCGGTGGAGACCTCCTGCCATGCTATCAGCCATATGTCTCCTTCAGACTCTCCAAACACCAGCTCATTCTCCTCTTTCTCCACAACCCTCCGTAGTTTTCACTACTTGCCTTCATTGTTTCTACTTCAGCATCCCATTAATCCTTTTGTTTATCTGTTTTCATTTTTCTTACCTGTTATTCTGTCCAGCATTTCCCTCAGTTGTGTATATTGCTCCCTAGACCTCATTACCCCGTCTCTGTTTTTCTTTCTCATTCAAAATTCCTGCTTTCATACCATCTATCATTTTTTTTTTCACTGCCTTTCATCCTGCCCTCTTAAATTAATTGCAGATACGTTGTTTGCTGATTCTGTTTTAAATGGACCTCACAAAGACAAATGCTATTATTCATAAGGTTCAACAGGAAACCGAATAAACCAAGTCTTAATGTGTATGCTAGAAAAGCATACATGTCTTAGCTGTTCTGTCTTAAAAACATGGGCCTTAATCTTCCCATCTGGTTCAATAGGCTTCATAATTTGACTGTGATCCCTGGTTTTCAACTACATCCATCCTAAGATGCAGTTTCTGTAGGTATTTATTTCAGCCTTGCATAACACCATCTGATTTCACTAATTACTTCACTTCCTTAAAACAAGGGGACCTAATTAATGAAATCAGATGGTGCGGTTTATAGCAATAGTCCTGGGATGGGCAAAGAATTATTCAATTGACTTTAAGCATAATTTACTATGAAATAGATGCATAGAATGTATTTTATTGTATTGTATTTTATTTTATTTTACTTTTTTTATTTTTATTTTAATTACTTGTCTTATTATGTTGGTGTCTCACACCATGGGTCTGAGGGAAATGAAATTTCAATCCTCTGTGTGTCCTGTACATATAGCAGAATTGACAATAAAGTTTGACTTTGACTTTTTTTAGAAATCAAAACATTAAAATGAATGCTGTCGAGTGGAGCTAGTTCGAATCTCCTAAACCCAAACTACCAGCTTAAATTGACTGTGACTGGATGAGTTTCGTCCAGACATAATTATGGGTATATGGTTCTTAAATATGTCCTCTGGAGCTCTGGACTCAATTGAATGAATGAAATTCTTTATGGTCATTGCTTTAGTGTTTGGAGCTTTGAGGATGAGTTTGTAATGTGTCTAAGAAAATAGAGAAGAAATCTCTGTAACACGGCATCTACACTGGGCCTTCATAACACATTCATAAAGACTGCCTAAATATTTAATAATGCAATACTGGAGAATTTATGTAAGGCTTATGTCAAAACCTGAGAGGTGTCATAAAATTTTTTATGAAGTATATTGCTTTATCTTATCCCTTTGAAGAGAGAAGAGAGTAGAAGCCTCAACTGGGTCGACATTTTGAGGCTGTCGTATCTGTAATTTTTGATCTGTAATGTTGTCTTTAGTAGAATTCATTAATAAAATAATCCAGAAATATTTTATTATATGTGAAATATTCATATAATCATCTTACCTTCTGGGAGGTGCATTTATTGTATTTACATTTTACTAGGAGCATGAACTGAAGTGCACTGGAATTCAAACTGGATAAAGTACCATTCCCCTACAACTTAACTTATTTGCAAAGACTGTACGCCAGCCAAATGAATGAGTTGAATGCCCTCAAACCAAAGTAGTAATCAAATGTGCATTTTTAATACTGTTATTAAGCACAATGCAAAGTGCCATGTATGTGTTAGTAAAACAAAGTAGTGATCTGCATGACAAAAAAAAAAAAAAATACAGTGACAATCACGATGAGTCTACCCATAATCATAATTTCAGTTTTCTCTTTTTCATGTAAAGACAAAGTCACATAAAACCTATAATATTACCTTTGTGAAGAGTTGCTTTTTATAAAAGATTTATGCAACGCTTATGAATATGTTATAAAGACCCTAAGCAAGTATCCTTCAAAGAAACCCTTTAAAAAAAGAGTTACAGGAGAGTTAAGAGTTTAGTGCTTAGCATACTGCAATGTCCTTTAACTTCTCTAGAAATAGAGACTCTCTGTTCCTAAATGTGTGAATGTAAATGATGCAGAACTTCCCCTGAGGAACATCTTGCTTACAAAGAGTGTCCATATAGAAAAACAACTGAGTGGGGAAATTTGATGTTCCTTATTCTTTTGCGTTCTCAGACGATGTGGCATACAAACCTCATATAAGTGAACTATGCAGGTCTTTAATGAGGTGGACTGAAGTTTTCAATGTTTGGTAAGATCATGATATCTGTTCAAAATACAAAAGAAGCCATCCCTCAGCTGCAGTAGCTACTGTATTAGGAGAAGTTCAGATGGGTTGAGAGGAAATGAGAGGATCAATAAGAACACAAACCTTAATGTGGTGGAGTTGTTTCTGCATGCTGAGGATGAGAAAGAGAGGGTAAGAAGCACTGATGGTTATTCATAACCATCTGTGGGGCACTTTGCTCCCAGCAGCTTACAGGAAATGACAGCTGTCTGGCAAGGAAGCATATCCTGGCTAGAATCTAGTGCTTCATCAAGAATGTTGTGACCCTCCAAGGCAAAGCTAAAATATTTTGTGGTATATTTGTAGTAAGTGGGGTTATTTTCCTGGTTCTTTCTGTATTATGTGCGGTCCATGTACATTATGTTAATTCATTTTTCGTATAAACTAATAAATATCACAAAATCTCCAATATTTGTCCTTTGCTTGTTTTTCATCATGTTACATTTGTTTTGGGGTTCCAGAGTACACCTACTTGTAGTCTATTGCCAGGTCAGCTCTGTTCATGCTGTGGGCATTTTTTCATATTGAGATTCATGAATATTTGATTTATAGACTTTGTGTGGTGAAAAAAGTTTTCAAAAAATTAAAAACAATATTTTTATTTTGAAAAAATTATTTTATGAAAAAATGAATGAATTTCCTGCTGTAGTGTGTGCCAAGAAAAACAAATATGTTTGAAAATCATGTATGTCAGAAAAATCAAATAAATTTGATTTCAAAATGAAAAATGAATGAACGTATCATACATGGACCATGTGCTCCTATAATCTGGCATCCACACTCTATAAATGACAATTCAGAGAAACATTTGAGCCAATCAATTTCCTGACTTTTCCTTAGCGTGATAGCATAATGAATGTTACATCAAGATGAGAAAGGAAAGATCAGATGTGAAAAGGCAAAATTACTAAAACTTTGTTATTTATGGCACCCTAAAAGTTCTGAACCTAAATCACTCTCACAGGGAACTGTTTCTTTCAGACGCTTTTTTTAAATGAGGTAAACAATACTCCTGCTTTGATCAATTGTTTCAAAATTGTCATTCATTGTGTTCTTCAGATACTTACACAGTATTTGTAACAATAAAATAATTACCAGTGCTTTCCTAATTCTCTAGAGTACACTGATCTTTCTTTGATGAGATTCAGAATAAATATAAAAGCATCTCTTCATAGCAGAGGAATAGCTAGGGGTAGATTTTGGGTTTGAACCCATCCCACCATCCCCCCAACACACACACACACACACACACACACATACATATAAAGACACACATCCTCCACCCTGGAATAATTTACAACAGTTCCAAATGCTTATTCATTGGTTAACACACACACACACACACACACACACATATATATATATATATATATATATATACACACACACACACACGTACATACATACACCCAAACACACACACATACACACGCACACACACCGCTGTTGATTATATATGTGTCACACATATAACTTATAACTTACATAACTTATAACTCATACATATAACTTTGTTTTGCAAAATGATTATGATTTCATGTCAAATGAATCACATTTTATTGGCTACCAGCTGACAGTTTGTGAAAAAGCGTTAACCAATCAGGATCATGCATTTTTCTGTTTCTTTTTGAAAGCCGGCTAGCTCCACTCTGAGATCAGGGATAAAACAGCGCAGATCTGTTTTTATAAGATAAAATGTCATTTCCCCCGATTACTAGCACATTGTTTTTATTATCTTCACTGGAAGTTGAAAGAGATTGGTTGATTGGTTGATGGTGCTTTAAATGATTAAATAGAAAATTTGTGCCATCATGGCTCCTATTACCATCTGGCATCCACCTAAATTCCAGGCGTGCATCACACTTCTCGATATAACAGTACAGAGCATGCAGTGATTTTATTTAGTATATATCCTCATCTGTCACAGCCTCATCTGTCCTCATTTTTTTCTTGTTGGTATGTTCCATATAATCCTTATCATCAAATACATCAGAGATACTGACAATAATAAAAACATGAACAGCCAACAGAGATGATGTATATTGTTGTCTGACATGATATCCTTCAGCAGTGTAAGCTGCAGGAGATCTCTTTCCTCTCATTCTCAACCCAAGACCCAAAACCCGAGGGAATGTCTGTTGTGCATTAAAGAAAATGTATTCATTTTATGTGTAAAAAAACACATTTTCCCACGTAATGCTTAACAGGAGAGAAAAATGCATGATGAAATATTAAAATGTATTAAGAGCAAGAGGAAGACAAAGAAAAAGAACTGTGAAAAGTGTGTGTGTGTGTGTGTGTGTGTGTGTGTATGTGTATACACTGATCTGACCAAGCACTGTTAAAATAAATATGTAAATTCACTGGGGGAAAAAGCTTGATATGTTTTCACTGTTCTTCAACAATTTTATGGTAGTACAATTACGTCAAAATCAATTAATTAACAACTAGCCTAGCCAATTGTTAAAGTAAATTCTTAATTCTCTGTAATTGTGTAGTATTTGTCCATTTAAAATAATAAAAAAAAGTTTCAACAAAAGCATAATTATTGCAAGATGTATTATTAGTATTATCATTGACTTATTTGGTATCAGTTGGAATAAACATAATCATACAAATAGATAGAGATCAGATATCCATGTACTATTTTGTGTGATTTTGCCTTCACTGTCCTTATATAGTAATAAAACAAAAATATTTCACATTCGCATTTGCAAATTTAGCAGACTCCTGTTTTTGTTTTTGCTTCATTTTGTCCATCTCTTTATGTCCATTTCATCCTTTTTTGTCTTCCTTACCTTTTTTTTTTATTATTTAATAAAATGTTTTAATAAAACATTTAATAAAATAAAAATGTTTTCTCTTCACAAATCCGCTATATTTACTTTTTTAGTTTTGTTTATTTTAGTTTAGTTATATTTACTTTTTTAGTTTTGTTTATTTTAGTTTAGTTATATTTACTTTTTTAGTTTTGTTTATTTCAGTTTAGTTATATTTACTTTTTTAGTTTTGTTTATTTTAGTTTAGTTATATTTACTTTTTTAGTTTTGTTTATTTTATTTTAGTTATATTTACTTTTTTAGTTTTGCTGGTTTTTATTTTGTAAGTTTACAAAAATAATTTTTAAAAAGTAAGGCCTTTATAAATATAAGTACTGTATAATAGCTAGTGAATAATCTCCTGAAAATGTAATTACTGTTATATAGCATTTCCTTATTTTTAATTAAATGAAATGGAATGACAATTACTAAGATGTAAAAGTAAGTAACAATACAATAACAGTAATTGGACATTTTCCATAAGGTTAATACTGTAATATTTATGGTTTATGTATGTCAGTTTTCTACTGGCACTGCTGCTGCCAATCTTTTGACTTTTTTTTTAAACAGGCTTTTTCTTAGCCATGTATATCCATATTTATTCATATGGTCATATTTATTTCCATTGCCTATGTTGCAGCTACAGAGGACAACCTAAAACTTGCCAGCCAGCCCTCAGCTGCTCTGTTGTGTCTCTGCTTGCCATGCTGCAATTACCAGTTATGACCAGTGGTCTACTTCGGCCTCTCCTGGATGACACATCTGGAGCTACACCAAAGGTAAGATTGCTCTGAAATTGCTGTTCATTGATCTGACTTTCATCTTTACAGTTGAAGGCAATTTCTGCTCTGGAGTGGAGAGTTGCTCAGTCAGAGGTCAATATGTCTACACCAGCAGTGCAACACTATCAAGTGGGTCTTAACTTGTAATATGTTACAAAGAGCTTAACTCATTACACTCCCAACTATTCAGTGTTTCATCTTGCAGCATATTATTCAGTAACTACTATGATTTATTTGGGAAGTAATCGAAAATGTATGAGAATAAGAGTGTGAAATGTAAGTCATGGGCACTGGGAGTTTAAAGGGTTAAATATATTTACCATTTCTTGTTTGATTGCTGCATATTTTTTTTTTTAAAATGTCTTTAAAATGCATGTCTTTTTATTCAGCTTGATCATAAGTTGTTTTTTTTTTAACCACAGCCTTGACCTTGAAAGATGTTTCGAAAAACAATTCAGTTTTCAAACATTCAGCACTCTGGTCAGGGAAAGCACTTTTCAAGACCTTGGAAAGCACCTGTAGGCAAGATCAAGATCTAGTATTTTGACTGAATGTCAGTGCCAAACTGGTGGCTGCCCTATATAGCATTCAGTCTGCTGCCTCCACCGAATACAAACACAACCTGTGAGATGACATAAAGGTTTTTTATGAAGTATGTGTTTTGTCTTTGAATGAAACACAGAAGGAAGAACCCTTAATTACCATTTATGGATCAACTGTTGACCCATGTGATTAAAAAAAATCTTATCTTGGACATTTTATTTTGTTTTTATTAATAACACGTTCATAAAGGGTTGTGAAATCTTCTATGAAGTGTCACCTGTCACCTTTTTGGAAATGTAAAAGTGCATTTATTGTACTTATAGAAACATGAAATTGGTCCATTTGCATTTAAGATTATTATTCTCTTGAATTAGCTCATTTGCCAAGTCCCACCCACCAGCCAGCCCTACCCTATCATACACCAAGGAGGGTGAAGGCTAAGCATGGCCAATTTTGCTCTTGAAACCTAGCCATTGATGGCTGTGGCATCATCGGGATTGAAACTTGCTGACAACAGGGTGAATGCTTTTCTGTTCTGGCACTCTGCAGCTGCATTTAAAATTATTAAAATGTTCTCAATCATTCAGGCCATAATGATAAATGAGAGTTGTTCTCTCCCCTCTCTTTCATATATAGGCACATAAAACCTCCCATATCACCTCACAAGTTTCACACACACCTTTCATAAATGCTCCAGCATTGCATTATAAAAGATTTATGCAGTGTTTATCATTGAGTTATAAATACCCTTCAAATAAAGTGATCCCCAGTAAACACTCTCAAAGTGATACATGAGGATTAGGCTATTTATATATTAAATGCAACACATCCGCTCTAGTGTTTCTATAAATAACATGGACTATAACATGGACTAATGATTTTATTTAATTCTCAGCATGATTCTCAAAATATCATGGGCTAGGCATTAATTAATGCCAGGTGCGCTCTTTAAAAAATAACCATGTCTATAGATGGAGCCATTAGATTCTGCTGTGGCTGCTGGCTTTCGTGGCTTCAAAATCATTTAAACATTATTAATATTTTTTATTTTGTATGTCTTAGGCCTTTAGGGGGATAATAATAATAATAATAATAATAATAATAATAATAATAAATATGTAATTATATATTTTGTTGGCAGACTAGATTTCAAGTGCATTTTCACAGGCAATTTAATAATTATCAGTAGGTCAGAGTGGAGACTTCTGGAGGAAGGTAATATTGTGTGTGTGTGTGTATGTGTATTAGTATGGCAGGGACAGAGATAGAGGTGATCATGGGGGTCATGGCAGCCCAGATGTTTTTTATCCATACTCCAGCTTTTGGGTGGAGAGGAAGGTTCATTTCTCTCTGCACCCTCCCTCTCAATGCAGTCCACAGACTCTATAATAAATCGTACACATCAGCTCTGTTGGGCAGGGAGTGCTTGATACCAGGACTCATATTTTCCCAAAAGATGTCTGTCTCTGTGTCTTTCCCACATTTCATTCTTCACCCTTCATTTACTGTAAATGAGCAGTTGCGTTTTTGTTTTCATGCGATTTTAGGCACGTTCCCATTATCTCTGCTAATGACTACATGGGAGTATAATTGTCCTCGCTGGAGCAGAACTTAAATAGGTTTGAGGGAGAATCTTGCTGAAGGGGAAGATTTGTGTTTGTTTGCTTTGCACCTGATTATCTCAGGGTTTAATTGATCTTATTATTAAACTTTGCCTACGGTTTTGTATTTAGCCAATGTATAAAACCCTTGAAGATAAGCAAAGCTTATCTCTCCCTCTTAAGCCAATTTGCCCACAACTCTGGAAAATGTCAGAATATCTTGCAATAAGGTTAATTGTGCAGTTACAACGCTACATGCTGAAGACTATTGTGAACACACATTCTTTAGCTCATAAAATTGGTAGTGGACTATACTGAATATAAACATAACATAAGGGGGCAGTCGTGGCCTGATGGTTCGAGAGTCGCACTTGTAACCCGAAGGTCGTGTGTTCGAGTCTCGGGTCCAGCAGGGATTGTAGGTGGGGGGAGTGAATGACCAGCGCTCTCTGCCACCCTCAATACCACGACTGAGGTGAGACCCTTGAGCAAGGCACCGATCCCCCAACTGCTCCCTGGGCGCCGCAGCTAAAAAGGCTGCCCACTGCTCCGGGTGTGTGTTCACGGGTGTGTGTGTGTTCACCACTGTGTGTGAGCACTTGGATGGGTTAAATACAGAGCACAAATTCCGAGCCCGGGGACCCAAGTATGGGTCACCATACTTGGCCACAAGTCACTTCACTTCACTTCACTTGATTGCAATGATCAGTATATTTAAGCTGTTCAGGTAATTCAGCTCAGAGTAACTCATATCTGCAATGAGGTCATTTTTTCAAATAGTAAGATTGGATTACACAAGTTGGTGATCAGGTTTTATTTTAATTTCTTAATTTCTTAATTTTTTCTTTAATTTCAAGTGCTGCCTGGAATAAAAGTTCAGATTCATTGCTGAAAAGAAGTGACAGTGTTAATTCTTCCACCTCAACCATAACAAAGCATTCCACAGAATATAAGAGCCAACTTGAAGTACCAAGCAGTTAAGTGTTTGACAGTAGTGTAGTAGGGTTTTTATAGTACGACATATACTACATATACTGTCTATTGTTCTATTGTTGTAGCTGTAAAGGAAATGTCAGTGCTCAAATGTCTACGGCTCATTGATGATCATTAGATTTGTGTGTGAAATATGTCACTGTGAGTATTTTCTTACAATCAGGAAGTAATGGGGCTGCACAGTGGATACACCTGAAACAACCACACCCATTGCTGCATACAATTAAAAAGCTAAATGTATACTCACAGAGTACTGAGACATCACATAGATAATGTGTCAAAGTCTTTCTTAGATAGTGGGAATGGAAGTATCCAGCCAAAAATGTACTCAAGTGAAAGGTAAAACATTTGCTACTATTACTTATACTCAAGTATTAAATATTACAATTTATTTTTAAACTGATGAAATTAAGTTAATGTCATGTTTTCATGTGAACACTTTTGTTACTTATCTAACACTGTGAGAATATGATTTTTGTTTTAAAGCAACTACCCTGGTTTGCCTGAAAACATCATTCAAACTCTGTAAGTCTGCAAAATTTACCATTGGCTAGAATTTCACTTGCTGCTTAGACAATAACATAAACTCCTGGAAATGATGCTAGTTTAACCTGGACTTAGCAAAGAAAACAGGTCACCTTAGTGTGGCAGAGGGGCCATGGTAGAGCGTCGGTTTGTTGAGCAGGCAGGTAACACGTGATTGTTCCCACCTGTGTGTTATTTCCGGCAGCCTACTTAGGTGTGTGTTTTCCTTTCAGTAGACGTTGTGAGTCAAGAGAGATGGAGCTGTCAGAGCTGAAACAACACACAACACACTTGCCTTGAACTTAAACGAACAAGCCATGAGTGGCTTAGAGTTTTTTTATTTTATTTGATTTTCTTTATCAATTGGAACACACACACACACACACACACACACACACACACACACACACTGGGTTTTACACTTAAGTTAACTATAACCAGTTAAAGTTATTGAAACTTGCCTCAACATGTTTTTTTCCTAGGGAGGAAAAGAAGAAAGCTCATTTATATGAGTCTTTGTTTACTCCAGCTTATTGGAACATCTTCCTGAATAAGAGACAGGAGTGCTTGTCCTCAAGTTCAACACTGAAGTCTAACTAAATTACGATTTATGATTCTTGATACTTTTTTCTACTTTAATTAACCTGTTTGGATACAAAACCGAGCACATTCAGCTGATATATAGCATGGACTCAATGGCTGGATGAGACCATCAAATACTTTGAAGGTCAAAATAAAAAAGTAATGATTAAAAAATATGGGGTTTTTTTTGGAAATGTAATTAAGTAAGAGTACCTGTATTATGTATACAATTACTCTAAGTATTCTTCACTCCCGGTCCACTCACACAACCTGTAAGAGAACTAAATCCAGATTACATTTGTATAGTGGATCCTACAAGGCAATGGTACAGCTTGCACTGTTACAGCATTATTATCAGTTATTATGCACTTAGGCTTGATGCAATATTTGGTAATGTATAATAAATAAGATACTGTAATAGTAGAAGTACTACTAAACTGCTTCAATACTACTAGACATTCATATCGTATAAATATGTATAAAGTATAAATATGTATAAATAGTAGATGAATCGTTACTATTTATGGTATTGGTCAGGTATTGGTCCAAAACTGTGTTCATTTGCTCACACTCAGTCTCTGATACTGGCATCCAATACCATGTGACATAATCCTGGTTGCGCTAATGAACAGATGACACGGAATGACAGTGTTCTGAACGTGTTTCACAATTAATGATGGCAATTAAAGCAAAGCAGATTGCAAATGGTTCTCTGCGGTATCAGTATTGGTTTTGGCAAGTACCAAAAAACTTGTGCAATCGTCTGAAAAAATGGTATTGACTCAGTATGAAAAAATGGTATTGATGCATCCCTACTGAAAAGAGTAAAAAAAGTGAAGGTAACTAATGAGTAATAATGTTAGTAACATTATTTAACTATTCAACATTCAGCAAATGGTTAATGATAATGTTATCATATTGTATGTTAAATGATAATATCACGTCCAAAAATGAATCTTAAGTGCTATGTTTTTTGTAGACAAGTCACAGCTTGCCCTACTACTTATTGTTATAGCATTTAGACTTGATTCGATATTTGGTTGCAAGTGAAATACTGTATAGTGTTCATAATTATGCCAAGTAATCTACAAGTAGTCCTGCTTTTCCTCTGGTATTCCAGTCAAATCTTCTACTGCTTTTCAAAATAAACAATTATGATTTATAACCCAATTTATGGGCTCATGAGAATGAGGCAGCAAATGAAAATGACATTTGGATCAATTTACTTCTTTTTTTGGTTCCACGTTGTTCTCACTGACCTCTGTCTTTTTCATAACTGTCGGTAAAATCAATAGAAATTGATTGCCTTGGGATGATTACAGAAATGACTACTTTCTAACACATTTTGAGAAGTCATTTGTTTTAGCCCACAGCCCATTTGTCATCATTTATCTTAAAAAGTCTCCTCATTTACACAATACTGAGTTATATCTTGCAATGCACAAAGGAGAAAAATGAACGAGATTTATGCATGTCCTTAATTTGTTAGAATTTTCTAAAAAATATACACAAAGCAGTGCAAAGAATATTAGTAATAAAAACCGTGTAAGTGGAAACATATAGAATAGTGTAGAATGGACTGTATTTGCAGCTAGGTTTAGGGGCAGCGAATTTTATAAATGGCATCTCTTTATGTCTGTTCATGGATACATTTATTTGAGAGGTAAAATGCTGACTTGAAGTAAACAGTCATCCTGCAGTCTTTCAGTGCCCATCTCTTATGTATATTGTGCTGGAAAGAGTACCATTCTGTCTGAAAACTGCCATTTAACATACTGTATCTGAAATCAATTTCCACACACACTTTTGAAGTTCTAGCAATCTTGAAACAGTGCATTGCATAATTGCCACAATAAATGTCATTGCAATATTAAGTAACCGTTATTTGGTTTGGGTTATAGATTGAGGTTATTATTCTTTTGTTCTCTTTCTGACCTTTTTTCTGCTATCCTTTCACTTGTGCTAGAAGGTGGCAATTAAATGAAAAAGGAAGCTTTTTTTTCTATCACTATCATAATATATGCATTTGTTTATTTTCTTATCTGCTTGTTACTGTCCTTTCTTGCTGTTAGTGTTGAGTTTTTCCCCTGTTGGTACAGTCTCAATACATGAATATATAATAAAACAATTAGTCAAAACTGATTTGTCTTTCTTTACACCCCTCTGTTGTGCACCTGCAGTGCTATGAAGTAAGCTTAAGGATAGAAAACCAAATCAAAGATGTTTTCAGCACATTCCTTCATTCTCTTATAATATCTCTTATTTTGAATGAAGACTGCCACTTTGTTGTTCCTGAATTGTTAATAGTGGGTTTCATACAGAGTGCTGTGCAGAATCAGGCATGAGGCCCAGCTGGAGCTCCAGCTCTTTCTTTAACATCTCAGATGCAGCTTGTGAAAAGAACTTATGGCGTATAATGGAAGGCTTCTATATGGGCATGTACGGGTATAGCATAGCTCCCCAAACTCCACCCAAATCTTAGATTCAGATTAATTACATTAATGCGAATAGTATGTAATGAAACACTATTTTCTGTAGTAAAGTTGCAGCAAATCCCAATTTTTCAATGACAGTTTTTTTTTTTATATGTGAAAAAGAAAGCCTGTAGATCACAAGACATGGGTAATTATTTTGTGTGGTTTTGGTAAACTCTGACAAAACCTGCAAATGTATAAGTAAGGATTAGAAAAAGAATTGTATTGTAAACTAATGTTCATAACTGATTTTTAATTATCTAATTATTATTTGATTTCGTTATCCAGTCAGACAATCATGTGGCAGCAGCGCAATGCATAAAATCATGCAGATACAGGTCAAGAGCTTCAGTTAATGTTCACATCAAATAACAGGATGAGGAAAAAATGTCGCTCAATCAATGTTTTATGTACGTTCTGTGTAAACTCTAAAGACTATTGTGTGTGAAAATCCCAGGAGATTTTCGACTGCCCCCTTTGTAGGCTGCAGAACCAATTCCAGCGTTGATGTGACAAGTTCCAAATGTCAGTCTCGTTCATTTCTGATTGACTGATTGACAGCTGGTTGCGATGTTCCGCCCCTTGGAGAGGTCTGCCAATCATCATAAGCAGAAGCTGTACATCCAAGAGGGACAAACCATAAGCATTGAGATGTTTTTTTTTTCTGTGCAGAATGCACCTACCCACACTCCATACAAATATGGTAGAAATATGGTTTTATTTTGGAGATCAGTACTGGAGCAAACCAAACAATAAAGAACGTTTTGAATTTACAGATTGAAAGTTATGATTATAAGATACTCTGCGTTCTTCCAAATGGTGACTAAAAGTTCAAGACTGAAATTTATTTACACATCTGCAGTTTTGTCATCAATCTATCTGCACAACAGAGAGACCTATCTCACTGGTTTATTAGATGTGAAGATTTAGCTGGCTGGCACTTATCCAGAAAACTGAGCTTTTATTAAAGTTTTATTAAAGCTTTCGTGTGCATTACTGTTGAAAATTAAGAACCTAGCATAACCACAAAACAGCAAGATCTCATAAATGCCCATTTGTACTCACACATTGCTTATATATGAAGGTTTGTAACATACCACGCATGAATGCAGAGTAAATTTGATTCTGTTGGAAGCCGAAAACGTTCATTCAGTTCCTCATGAACAAGGATAGAGTTCAGTTATTTCATGTAGAAAGATTCATACCCCCACAATGTGTACATACTACAGATTATAGAGATGGTGAAATTATAGAAAATGATGGTGCTGTGCCTCAATAATACAGTATTGTACTTGTTAATTGAGAATCATCAGAAAACTGTTCATAGCAAAGTGTTTTTCTGTATCATAGCCTAATAAATTGATGTCCTGCTGGATGTAGTAAAGTAAATCTTAATGGACCATTATGCGACTATATGAAACAGTTGCTTTTGTTTTTTTATGGCCAATTTCTGCCTTTTCTGTTTCAAATCAATTAGGGGGAAAGAAGAGCTCTCATATCTATCACCAATTCTAATCATGAGTGTGTTTGTGTGAGGGTTGGGGATATTTTTTCTTTGTATATCTATCTGTCTATCTCTCTCTCTCTCTCTCTCTCTCTCTATATATATATATATATATATATATATATATATATATATATATAAAAAATTTTCTAATCTTCAGCTGTCCAGTTTCGGTGAGCCTGTGGCCATGACAGCCTCAGATTTTTGTTCTTGGCTGACAGAAATGGAAGCTGACGTGGTCTTCTGCTGTTGCAGCCCATCCACTTCAAGGTTTAATGTTTTGTGTATGCTTAAATGCTTTTCTGCTCATCACAGTTATAAAGAATGATTATATAAGTTACTATATCCTTCCTGGCAGCTCGAACCAATCTGGCCATTTTAATCTGACCTCTCTTATTAACAAGGTGTTTCTTTGTTTCCTTGTTGTTTTCTTCCAAGAGTGCAGCAGTGTGTTTAAAAAAAAACCCATCACATATTAATCTATAAATGTAACTATCTATTATATGCACAGCTAGCCTAACATTACAGAGTGTCTTATCATGAATAACATGTATTAACAACTAATAATGGCCAGTAGCAGAAAAGATTTTTTTCGTGAAAATACACTGTATCATTATTGGGTAACATCTGCGAGGTTATTTCGGTATATGCATGGCAGTAATGGAGCTAATAAGCTAACAAAAATAACGTCCATTATAACTTTATGTAACAGACTGGGGTGAGTTTATTTATTTATGAAGAGGCGGACATTAAAACGTACCGTTTAAGCTCACCAAAATCCACATTGCCATGAAAAAGTGTTACCTCTTCCTGGGAAAAACAAATGAGGACCGTCACATGCATCCATTCATTAATCAATTAACAAATGACCAAAACCTTTACATTATACATAATCTTCACCAGGAATTCTCACACATATGCAAACATTTAGTGCCGTTTTGTCTCAGGGGTGCTCCATCTGTTTTACTCCTTTTCCTATTCTGTGATTGTGTAGTGTTCTAACGTAAGTGTAATAGCAATTTCCTATTAAATTGTATGTGATGCTATCATGTTTTCCTCACAGTATCCACTATTATGAGACATGATGAGTTTATTTTAATGATAGCACGCGCATCCAAACAAGCTCGGTTAAAATACAGAGATTGCTTGTATGCAAACTTTGTGAGTCGATGTTAAAATAAAACCAAAAACAAGCAGTCATGCTTTTTAGTAGGGCACCCAATAGGACATGGAGTGAAGTTTACTATCCAATCAAGGGAGCGAACAAAGTGAATAGGGAGCTTAATTTGAAGATGACACATTGATTAGTGTTTTTACTAATGGTGTGCTACAAAGTATTATTAGAATCCATTCAGACAGAATCTCAAATATTATTAGAATTATAATCATGTTTAATGATGCAAATTTATAATGGAATAACAAAAGAAATTTTCACACTGATGACAAAGCTGCTAACTTTAAAAGTGACCTTTTACCATTATGTGATGTCTCAACCACTTGTCTGAGCATGTTTTTTTTTTTAATTACATGTTAATAACATATTTGATTTGGTTTTTATTACTATCATTTTGTTTAGGAAAAAGAAAAACGTCTGAAACCACAGTGCATTCTAGTGCAGTGTTTCTCTACCAGGGGTTCGTGGACCCCTTGTGGTCCATAGCATAATTACAGGGGGTCTTTTGGATTGTTTCCAAAAATATTTGAAAGACGTATAAGTGGTATTTTTGTTAAATATTTCAAGAATATACTTTAAATACATTTGAAGCCACTTAGGTTAATTACACTTATTTAATTAACCTATAAGCTTAGTCATTCACATTCACAACTTGACACTTGTTGGTTTATGAAAATGTCTAGTGTAGACTACATATGATAATACATATTACATGCTAGGGGTCCATGGCTGAAAAAAAGGTTGAGAACCACAGTTTTAGTGAATATTATGAAACCTGAAATAGTGCATCACACTGTAGCTGTTATATCCAGCCTATTGCTACTTTGACTTGATGCCACTGAATCCTGCATCAAATAAAAAACAAATTACTCCCCCAATTTGGTCATCTGCCAATTCCCATACAGTAGCTGGTTCTTCCCTATAACACGACAGCTGGGAAGGGTGAAGGCTATCTTGTTTCCTTCAAGACACATGAGGTCAGCTATCACATCTTTTTGAACTTCTGCATAGCGGGGCAGTGTAACAAACTCAGAGGAAAAGGTTTTCCCCGCTTCTGCATAGGCTACATGAGCTCACAGATGCACATGATGGGTTAGTGTCAGCCTGACAGGGGGGCCATCCCGCCCACTCAGATTACAGAATGCTCTCTAGGACTTCTGACCATAAGGTGAATGCTTTTTTTTTTTTTTTTGTGCCACTCGGGAGCCCAAAGTTTTTCTTTTGTCTCGATACTTGGGAATGACCCAGATTGGACAGTTCCAGCTTCAAGAAGAGTGTTAAGATGCTGCCAGCTTCCTAATCATTGAATAGGCACTTCTCCCTGATGGAATAGTGTGTGAATTGAGCAATCGTACAGTTGCTGGGATGGATGATTACCTCAATTTCTGACCTATTATTTTTAGAGTGGCTGATTTGTATGATGACTGACAAAGCAGCAACTCAAAAAGATTCCCCCAGGCAAAGAGGATATCACTGGGTGTTAAAGAAATGCGCACTTTCAGTGTGGACAGCATGTGCACTCATACAACCTGCAACCCTGGTTCCTTTGGTATTTGAGTTTTTAAGGAGCGTACTAAGGAATTAATTTTGTGAAGAATGGCATCTACTGGAAGTGAATCAAGAGGATACTGCACTTCAATCTTTGTAGAAAGTGTTGGACGGAAGCCAATACATTTTCTACATCTGATGACATTTAGCAGTTTGCATATCTTCTGCAGTTTTCAGCAAGTAAATCATACAAAGAGTTATAAGCTGTTGGTAAAACTGTTATCCCAGTATTCTCTGATGATCAGTCACAGGAATCAAAAGCAGACGGTATTGCTTGAGCTGATTACTGGGTTTACACGGCTTTCTTACTATTTGTAAGCATATATATTGCTGTATTCAGACCTGGGTTAAGTGTGTACAGTGAGTAGTTAATGCCTAAATTGTGCACAAACCAAAACATGGTACTTAACTGTAATGCAGACCTTTAATGTAATTCATATTATTTTTATTTTTAAAAACATTTTTAAGAACAAGTCTTGGACTTCTGGAAGTCTACGAGTTCACCAGTACTCTTTGTTCCATTGCCTTTAACCAGGATAGTTTATATGTATTATCCTACTCTAAATATGACCTTTGTAAATTTTAATTTATATTTAGCATATGCGTTGTTTAGCTTGCAGCATGTCAATTATTTTGCCACAACAAAATAATTCTCTCACAATCAGGAACCAAATTTGATGCTGTCTCTACAAGGGGAAGTTAAGTTTTGTATCTCTATTATTTAATTTTTCATTTAACCAGGCAAGGCATTAAGAACAAAAAGATTCCACCACAGCATCACAAGATGGCCGAGCCAGACTCCATCTCACATCACACACAGTCATGTTCACCTTCAAGGTGACCTGATGACTGATTGCACCTGAACTCAATCAATCGCTCAAACATAAATAACCTGGACACACACACACACACACACACACTTTCACTGAGAAGTTTAGCTATCAGTTTACTCATGATGAGACAGAGGTTTATGTTTTACTGTTCTGGTTATTATGTTATTCTCGTTTATCTAGTTTTTTGATTCTGGTTTTGCCCAGAAATCTGTTTGGTGATCGCTTGATCCAAGCCTGCTTTTTTTTTTTTTTTTTTTGGATTTTGCTTTGTTACCTGTTGCATTAAACCCTCTCTGCATTTGCAGCCATCTCTGTTACCTGACAGTGTACAGTGGTGCCCTATCTAGCAGCAAAAGCATTTAAAGGGAGATCTAAAACATTACCACAAAAAATCTAAAAAATCACAACAAAACTTGAATAACAAAGACAAAAACAAAGAATGTAGTACAAAATAAAAATAGAAAACAGGTACATTATTCAGTAAAATTCTTAAAGGCAAAAACTGTGATGATTTCATCCAGTATTAATATTTTTATAGTCTTTGTTTTCTCTAGTGTGCTATCTAATATGGACTTGAATGCAAAACTCAGTATTAACATAAATGGCTGTGTAGATGCCTATGTTTGGATGAGCTTTTATGGCTCAGCTCCAGTGTGCATCATCTTTGCCAGAGCATCTGAAAAAAGAGATAGATCATAAAAAAAAAACTGTCTCAAAATATGAAATGCTTTACTTTGTTATAAAGCTTCTTTTTTGTAAGCATACTGTTATTCTATCTAAATATAAAAACAGTGAGCTAGATTTAGAGGTGACAGTGACATCTCTGCTGTTCTACATCCACACAGGTCATGAAGGTGAGTACATGCCATAGGATTTACATTTAAGTGACATTAGTCTGATGCAACCATTCTCTCTTTCTCCATCTCTCTCTCTCTCTCTCTCTCTCTCTCTCTCTCTGTCTCTCTGTCTCTCTTTCACACACAATTACACAGTCCTTGCTATTTATGTTGCTTTTTCTTGACGCCTGCACAAGGTTGATTCAGTGCAATGTTTAATCCCTACAGTGCCATAAAACATACACTTCATCGTCCTTTGACATTTGTTTATGTTTCTGGTTGATGGTGCCATTGAGACAAACAAATGCACACATGCTCATTTTCTTGACATGCTTATGTCTCTTTCTTCTCCCTCTATACCAGGGGTCCATAAACGCATAGAGAGGGGATCTGTCATTATTTATTTTACTTTATTACAGTGATGGAAATCAAAACCATGTTATGTTTATTATTATATTAGCCTTTTTGACTGGTCCCATTAATTGAATGGGGTTAATCAAAACCTTATTAACTCAAAAAACAACTTGTCGTGTCAGCGGAATAAAAATGTGTCAGGAATAAAAAGCTGCAATAAATAACTAAAATATTATTGCGCACATTTAAATTATGTTCGGAGGGGGTCTGTGAAATTTATTTTACAGTTAACGGGGTCCCTGGCTGCAAAAATTTTGAGAACTCCTGATCTACAATAATGACATTTTTCACACACACTACTTGTGATCCAGGCACTGACGTCGAACGCTATTTTGGCTTCATATCAAGAGCAATTGCTAGTTTTCCAGAGTTAACCCAGACTGTGTTAAAATATTGGCTTGATTGCATGAACATGACTACGGCACCCCTAAGGGGACATGGTGCTGGAAAAAAATATGAGATGGGAGGAAAATTTATATTTCGATGCTTTTGCATTCGCTTGCAAAACTTCTTTGTTCCCCTGAGAAACTTTGTGTTCACTTGCAAAACTTTTGCATTCTCTCACGAATGGAAAAATCTTTGTGAGAGGACGCAAAAAAATTTGAGAGAGAACGCAGAGTTTCTTGGGGGAACACAAAAGTTTTGTGAGCACAAAAGCATTGAAATATAAATTTTCCTCCATCACCATGTCCCCTTAGGGGCTCCGTACATATCTACTTCGTTGCCATGAAATTATGGATGCAAATCAATTTAAAGATAATTAAATCTGAATTTAACATGATTTTGATTCTTGGTTTTCACTGAACTATTAGAAATGTAATACTATTGAAAATTTGTTGTATTAGAAATAACAAATGAACCTGAATCATTTATATCAAGATCTTCCTGAATGTTATATGAAATCATAAATATCTATCACAGTCACACATTTTATTTTTACATTGATGAACACATGGATCCCATGTCATAAGTGATCTAAAGGTTAGATCACGATGCATCCAACTTGCAATTAAAAGCTGCTGGATTGAGATTCTTCTTTATGACCAGTGAGGAGTCTTTATATAACTTTACTCTTTACTCCAGCAATCACGATGCTTACACTGACATATGAAGGCTTATACTGTTGATAACGGTGGTGAACAAAGCTTGCTTCGCAAAATAATTGACTTGTCTTTTAACATTTAATAAAAGTTAACATTACACCCTATACATTTGTGCAAACTCAACTGCTTTAACTAAGTGCTCTGTGTTAAAATATACTAATATGTATATTATAGAGTCTCAAATGCTATAATATGCCAACAGATGTTAGAGGCTAGAATTAGAATTTCTACATCCTATAAACTTATAAAAAAAAATCTAATCTAATCTTTAAATAAATCCATAAAACCTAAACTTATACATGTTTGCTGTCTTTTTTAGTGTTATTAATCAAAGCCAACATTTGATCACTTCCAGTACAAGGCATCAGTATGTTTGATAAGAAGAAGAAGAAGAAGAAGAAGAAACTATTTTTGAGATGTTTTTACATTTCAAGGTTGGTAGCTTTAAGAACAGTTTCATCCTCTTTGTCTTCATTTTTCCTTTATGCATCTTTCTACCTATCATTAGAAAATTTTAGATTTTGAGATTTTTTTTCCTAATGATGCCTTTGGTGCATGTACCATGTACGAAGTTAATGCCCATAGCTTTCTTGTGCTCTATTCCATCTAGTCCATCACCTATTTATTACCTATCCATTCCTACATACCCTTTTCAAGTCACTGTCTTGATGTCTGCTTCTTTTCAGTGGAGATGGAAAGAGTCACAGCATGAGCTCTGGCTTTTCCTGTTCCATCAAGTGTCACATTATCTTCTCGCTGTGGTCTGATTGTATAAAGAGAAATATAGGGAAATTAACAGTGTTGTCAACAATCTGTCAGCCAGTGCTTTTCACACTTCATGTATGGTCAGTGCCATTGTAAGGTTAGCTTTAGCTATATTTAAATAAGCAATAACACATAATGTGGCATGCCGGTATAGGTGTTGTTTCTTTTTCATTTTTCTTTATTTCTTTTTTAAACACATTAAAGTTATTTGTTTAATAACAGCATGTCCTGAGGTGTTTTATTACTCTTATAATACAAATAAGAGTATATATGCAAATATATCATACTGCTTATTCATTTAGTTAAAACTCATTTAGTTGAAATGTTGTAGAATGTCTGATAAGCGATTCCCTATAATCAATCACGTTATAGCAGCTATAAACAGTTGTTCCATCATCAGCCTCTTGTTGTTCCTCTATCGTGAAGACAAAAAATGTGGCTTGTCATATTAACAAGAAACAGCAAAGTGCAAACCGGTCTATCCTGAAGACTTTACCATGTAGGAAAACTTGAACTTACCACTTTACCGCTGACTGTTACAAAGCACTGACACTGGAAGCTCCATTCAAAAATGCTAAATAAATGTCTCTTCACAGATGACTTCACCATATGAATGATTACACTTTTTAAAAAAAAAAAAATTAATTTATGTGGAGTGTCTGACATGCAAGTCCCTACTATAGAAACTACAACATATTAGAATGAATGCATTAACATAAACTTGTAATTTGAATTACCGCCCGCACTATTGCCAGAGTTGCACACAAAACTGAATTTATTTGCATGCTTAATAAATTGCATTTAAATTTCAAACACATCAACACGATCAGTAGGTCAATATAATAATGGCTTTATCCCTTAAAAATGTGTGCATTAGAGATATTCTGTATATATAAACTGATGATTATTCTGTCAATCCATTGATGGTTTAAATGAGATGGAAGCACATGTTACTAAATGAATTAAATTGAAATGTATATTTTAGCTTTTCCCTGACCAGCTACTTTTCTATGCTTGCTACCCATACCTTATTCAAAATGTAAAACTTAATTTTATTTTTAATCGCTGAAGCCCTTCTTTAACAGTCCAAATTTAACTTTGCAATCATGATGCACAGGCAATTTACACAACAGCTGCCTACAAATTGATAAGACATGCCCACGTACATGCCCAGCTCTGTCAGAGCACTGCATGAGGATGTGTATGGCATTGTGCATTGTTTGCTTTGCTTTCAGTGTCTCCTTCAAATCGAGCAGGTCTGTGTAGTGCATTCCTAACCCCCTGGCACCTGGATCCAGAATGAAAGGACACATACATCCAATCATCAAATATATATGATGGGAGAGGGAAAGGAGATTAGCAGTAAATGATATTTTCATGGACGGCCATAATTCAGGCTGCATTTGCCCGTATTTGAATAAACACTATAAATTCAGGTGGCGGCAGCTCTTTTCTGGCAGTAATAAAAAGTGAAATGAATTGTGGGGAGGTTTTAATGCGCAGCGCGTCTGATGTAGACTGATAGGCATCTGCTGGGGGCATAGGGATGGGGGGATTGGTGAGGAGGGAGGTATTTTGGAGTGCTACTCACTTGCAGATTTTGCTCCTTTCTCCCCACCTGACGTACGCAGACATCACAGAGGGTTGACAGGGTTGGAGCAAAACATTCTGGGCTCCATCTCAGAGGGGGTTGTTCTAAATCTACAGAAAGAGAAAAATAATCAGAATGAGAAAGAGGAAAAAATACTTTTTATTAATGCTTTGAACGGTGATATGACAAGCTCAATAGTACTTACGTCAATAGAGAAATTCCTTTCTTAGCAATCCTTTAGCAAGCATGCGTGCCTAATGTATGTGTGTATGTGTGGAACCTGTGTGTGTGTGTGTGTGTGAGAGAGAGAGAGAGAGATGAGACTTGAAGTGAGAGGATGTCTGTTGGAGTGAATGTGAGATTACCAAGTGGAGTTAGATATACCATCTCTCATTGTGTAAAAGCTGAGTGTTGACCCAGAGAGGGGAGTTGATTTGCCCTTTTCAGAGTCTGATGTCATGGGCTCAGCATGACCCCATTCGTCTACTGTTTTATTTTTACTTACCTGTAAATGAAAGGCCTGGTGTCGCATCTGCAGGAGGGAGTGAAACTGGACAGGTTCTCCATGTGATTTACAACACACACACACACATTCTCACTGCTCCACAACCTGTAATACTACCTTTATTAGACTCAGTATGGAGCTCAGGCACACAGCTAGCACATACACTCTCTTTTACTACATGTGTATACATTAATGGTTCAGAGTTTGAGTTTTTAACAAAGAGATGACATAAATGTGTCTAACTGCAGCTTTGCTTTTGTAATGAACAATTCACTTTTCGTGTTAGTTCGAGGTACAAGCCAGACTTCTGTCAAAATATAACCCTGCAATATTGTGCAAAGGATTTAGACAAATGTAAAGATATGATATAAATATGCTTTCAAAAATAATGTAATTAAACATTTTCCACATAAAAACTACTATAAAGAGCAGTAAACAAAGCAACATTGATATATGGCATGTCAACCCTTGCATCAGTAGTTTCAGGTACATTTCATACAGTTTTATGCGAACATTGGCTGGTAGGGTTTTTTTTTAAGCATCTTGGAGAATTTTCTGTTTTTGTAGATAACCTCTGACAGCCTTCATTGTGTTGTTGTCCAAAAAATGGTGTATTATGTAATATTTTACTTTCTTTACTGAAAAAAGGGGAAAAGTCTATGGCTCCTGAGTGGTGCAACAGAAACATGTTTGCCCTATTGTCCAGAGATCGTGGTTTTGAATCCTGGTGGGAGTCTAAGGGAGCAAAACCTGTTCGTGCTCCCTGTGTGAGAGGAGTGGCATACCCTATCTCCCCTATCAATCACAATAACACTAGCCAATCTATGAGCTCATGTATGCAAATGGAGCTTTCCTCTGAGTGTGTTATGCTGCCCCTTGATACAGCATGAACAGCAGTTTGAGAGAACCATGGCTGGCTTTATGTGTCTTGGTGAAAACATGCCTTCACTATCCATTTTGTATGATAGGGGAGCCCTAAATGGTGGAATTGGACAAGATGAAATGGGGAGAATGGGAATTGGTGCCTAAGACCATCCGGCAGGTATTACAGATTCTTTCACACCTGCATGAGAAGGTTCAGCAACAGCTTCTTCCCAAGGGCCATTACACAACTGAACTCTGAACCCAACAACACAGTGAACAATTGTGTAATAGTGTAACAACTCAGTTATATGTGCAGTAATCAGTCCTTCATAAGTGTAATATTTATCCTTTTTGTACTGTTGTACTTAGATTCATTGTTTCATTATTGTCTTTTTATACTGACGTATTTTTGTATTTTTGCAACTTTTAAGGTATCAGCTTGAATTTTGTGGTGTGAAACACAATGATAATAAACTTTTGAATATTTGAATCCTTGAAAGTGTTGTATAATATATTTGGAGTGCAAAGAATTTAGCAGTGAAATGATTGAAACCTTACGTGTAGGTCGTCATAAAATATTCTAGTTTCTCTTTTTTGTGAACTATTTAAAAACATGATCTCCCTCCTAAGGCAAGACTTATTATGTAATTTCTTGTGTTCTTGCTGTTCAGCTAAGCTGAGATTGTAAGATTGAGTGATTGGAAGACTACTGACAACACATCCTTTTCAGAATTTGGATAATATAGGATGTAATTTAGATTTCAGAGTTGTGTTAGTCATGCCTTCCTGCTTTTCACAAACCGCAATAACAGCTTTGTACATCTTGTGGCCTGAGGTCCTGACGTGAGACTTTATAACGTAATCATAAGTGACAGCTGTATCTGGTGATAGAATTTCCTGCTCATATCAGAATTGCAAAAGTGTGTTTGCTTCAATTTATTCCACATTAGTGTTTGTTTTTCATCCTGAATAGATACTATATCATACTGTTTTCTGACCAGAAATGCTGTTCTTGCTCATTCAATTTAACTCAAAATTCAGTTACATGGAAGCGTTTTGGAATCAGTTATATCTTAAGCATATGAATATTTCATACAATGTTACAAGATTTGTTCAACTTGCCAGATAAAATGATTACAACCTGTATTGCAAGGCATCAAGCATCTTTTTGATTACAGATACCCATTTTTTTTCTTATATGACAAGCAAATGGGTCAAATGTGGGGAAAGTTGTGTGAGCCAAAAAATTATACACATTGTAATGTAAGGAATAAAACACGACAGGAATCCAGAATGGGGTGTTATGATGTGATCTGTTGCTTCCAGCCGGACTTGGATTATTTTACACTTCAGCATGCCCTGAAGTGTTTTATTCCATATTTTCCACAATAATTTGCCAATAATTAAAATTTTTAATTTAATAATGAACAATACATCATCTGCCTAATGAATTAGAATGAGTTCATTAATATAAACCTACAGAAAATGAATCAAAACCTTTTTATCAGAATTGAGAATTTTACACTCATGTGGTATAAAATGCTTTATTTTACTGTTAATGATTCAGTTTAGATTTATAGTGATCTGGCTGCAATTCAAAACGAACACTTATTTTAGTCCTTCTATTAAAAATTCAATTTTCAGAAATATTCTAGCTGAAGAAAAACTCAGCAAATTGCTGTCCAAGACCAAAAACAGCACTATGAGCCCTATAACTCTGGGAATTCAGTGGGTAGTGGGACATTGCAATTATATTTACATTTACAACATTTAGCAGACACCATTATTTAGTGCGACTTACACAAGTGGCTGTAGTTTTCGTGCATGTTTGGCACTAGTCAGCCTTGATAACCAGCTAACATGGCGTGTGACCTCAGAGATAACACAGCCACGGTGGAGCCATGAGAGGATGTGCATCAGAGGAGATGCAGAGTGCTTTAGTACTGAGAATTTAAATCCCAGGACTGCCACATGAGCAGCCTTTATGCAAGGCTCCTAAATCTCAACCACTCAGCTGGATGCTGGGAATGTATCCTGTTTCAGTCGTAAGTCTCTTTGCATAAAAGCTTTCTTTTATCATCGATAATTTTGCGCAATCATTTTCATTTGTTGTAATTTTCACTTTCCCCTTCTGCCACATTTTTGTTTTCATTTTCTTGATGAATCCTTTTTGTTGTATGTTTAAAGGCAGCAAGCATAGGCCATCCACGTCAGATCTGCCTAAAATCATCTCCAGAAAGCTTTGACTAAAGTATGTTTAATATTCAACATGGCAAACATTCAGCTTGTTCAGTGTGTCAAGTGCAGGATTTTTAGTCTTCTTTCATCGTTAGTAGTAGATTTATTTGTGATAAGTGTATATTAGTTAGCTCTCTGATGGAGAAGATTGCAGTAGAGGTGTACATCCAGACACTACAGAGGGCTAGCAAGAGTGAGAGCAGCATAGTTTCGGTAGAGGATAGTCTGGGTGCATTAGGCAGAGATTTGAACCGCCAACTCTGGTATTAGATCCCTCCCAGTGGGGTGAGTGGGTGACGGCTCAGCGGCATAATCACAAAGCTAAAGCTAACACTAAGGCTCAGCCTCAAGAGCACCACTCATCATTGCTTTACACATCAGACAGGTTTGCTGAGAAGCCTGTTGAAAGAGCTCTGGTTATAGGGAGCTCTCTCTCACAGTATGTGAAATTAGCTAGGCTTCAGGGGCACCAGCATTATTAGGCATATGGGAGCCAAGGTGCTGGACATAGCATAACTTCAGATCTTAGGCAAGCAGAGCTTTTTGAAGATAGTTATTTACATAGGTTACAGGTGATACACACTTTTGTCAGTCATAGGGAACTAAGAGTAACATTGTAGGTGTGTAAATTAGTGAAGGAGATGTCCAATGCAGTAAAATGCTCTGGCCCCATCCCGGTGCTGCATGTCGACGTAGCTTACAGCAGGTTATGGTCGCTGAAGTGCTGGATGTCTAGGTGGTACTCTGAAAACAATTTGGGCTTTACTGATAACTGGAGTGCTTTTGATGGCAAAGCCTGCCTTTTAGAGTGGGCTGGTATCTGTCCCACTAAGGAAGGTGCTACACTCATTTCTTGCAGCAGAGGTTATAGTCTCAGAACAGGTCTAGTCATTCCTTTAAGAAGCCTTTAAGAATGCCTTTGACAAAAGAATAATGTATTGAAATCATTCTCATGGCTGGATCGGGAAGCTGTCGCAAGTTTGCGATGGACATGCAATTGCATATGGCAAGTGGCAAGATGGTGCTGGTGTGTTTGGCTGGCCGGCTGCCATCTGGCTTGTTTGTTTTGTCTAATTATTTCTTTTTTAATCCGAAATGTTGGAAAATGTTAAAAATGTTTACATTGCTGGTGTACGACCCTCAAATGCTTCTCAACCATTGAGACATTATCAAACACAGATTTGAGAGGACTACACTCTAACTTTCCACCCCCTCCCTTCTTAACGACTTTCCCAGCATGTTTACACCGGCTGCTGTGGACCTTTCTGGAAAGGTAACCCGCAGAAGAACCCTCAAGAAGAGGAAAGCGATGTCAAACAATAAATTACACGCAGAAGAACATCTTATGATGTTTAATTCTATCTGTACTTACAATTTGGACTCTTCAGCTCCACTGAGAAAATAAAAAATAAACCGTGACCTGATCTGATACTTGGTTAAATAACACCACACAGGGATTAAGACGGGCTTGCCAAAGAGCTGAACGGAAGTGGAAAAAAGATAAGTTACGAGTGTCCTTTGAAATACTAAGTGACTCATTGAACAGATTTCAGAAAGCAGTAAAAGCTGTGAAGTGTAAGTATTTCTCGAAGATTATACCAAAAAATTGTCATAGGCCTAGGTCTCTTTTCGCCACTGTAAATTCTGTGATCAATTCTCCTGTTATTGTTTACTTTGATGCATCAGCTACAGTATGTGAAAGTTTTCTTAAGTTTTTCACAAATAAAATAACTGATGTTAGACATCTTATTGTACCTTCAAATTATGATCCATCTGATCATCCTTGTTGTGTATTGTTTTGTTTTTTTTAAGAATTTGAGCCAATTTCTTTAAACTCACTTCGAGACATAATTAAGCAGTTAAAACCTACCACATCTCCGTATGATATTATCCCTACACGTCTTCTTATTCAGGTTTTTAATGCTGTAGGGTGTTTTAGCAGTAATAAATAAGTGTCTTCTTACAGAGACTGTCCCAAGCTACCTTAAACATGTAACTGTTAAACCCCTGCTTAAAAAGTCACATCTTGACTCGACTGTCTTATCTAATTTTAGCCCAATTTCCAATTTACCTTTTTTATTCCTGAAGTTTTACAGAAGGCTGTTCTTGTTCAATTGCAAAGTTTTTTAGAGTTAAATAGTACTTTTGAAATATTCCAGTCTGGGTTTAGGAAACATCACAGTACTGAGTCTGCTCTTTTAAAAGTTTTAAATGATATTTTGTTACCTGTCGATTCGGGGGATTCTGTGATAGTGCTGCTTTTAGACTTAAGTGCTGCGTTCGATACTGTAGACCACAGTATTCTTATTTTACACCTTGAACAATGTGTGGGCATTAAAGGTCATACTCTCAGCTGGTTTAAATCTTATTTGGAAGAAAAGAACCTTTTCAGTTTGTATCAATGGTTTTACATCATCCTTCCAGTCTGACCTGTGGTGTTCCTCAGGGCTCCATTGGGGCCCCTGTTCTGTTCTTATTATACATGCTTCCTTTGGGATCTATTTTTAACAAACATGGGGTGTCATTCCATTGCTATGCAGATGACACTCAAATTTATCTGCCCTTGAAGCATAATGGCAAAAATGGCTTGAAGTCTTTATCTGCTTGCCTGCTGGATATTAAGTCATGGATGTCCTTAAAATTCTTAAATCTAAATGAGAGTAAATCAGAAGTTATTGTGTTTACACCTCCAGGCATCTCAGGCAGCTTAAATTATGATTTGGGAGACTTGGCATCTTATGTTAAATCCTCTGTGAAAAATTTGGGTGTCGTATTTGGTTCTGCACTGAAATTTGACAAACAGATAAATGCAGTAGTTAAATCTAGCTTTTTTCAATTAAGATTCCTAGCCAAGGTTAAGAGTTTTTTTTTTATCATTTCTGGAGTCTGAGAGAGTGATACATGCTTTTGTTTCATCTTGACTCACCTACTGCAACTCATTATATATAGGGATAAGCCAATATGTACCATACTGTTAGCCCTTAGAGAAATTTTGAGAGAATAAGAATGTAAATCAAAGTTAAAAACTTATCTGCACAGGCTTACAATTGTCCTCAGAGTCTATAGGTGTAAGTCTATAAATGTGCTTTGATGTACCTCTTTATCTTGCATTGCAGTTTGTACAGCAAAGCTGTATTAATGTATTTTTGTGATATTTCTTTTATTATGGTTGTACAACACAGTGGTCAACTTCTGTTGTTTTTATTGTGCTCTATAAATAAACTGATCAATTGATTGATTGATTGATTGATTGATTGATTGATTGATTGATTGACTGATTGATTGATTGACTGACACATGCATAACATCAGGTGTGCTAACATGAGTTCATCATGAGTGGTTATCAATCCCATGATTAAAAAACCCAACCTCAACCCCTGTCTGCAGTTATCAAACCTCTGCAGTTATCAAACCAGAGGTTTCTTTTACAATGGCCCACAGTTATGGAACAGCCTTCCAGTTAGTTTTTGGGACTCAGACACTACTTAGTCAAGCCTTGTCTTAATAGCTTTTCTTTTAGGTAATGGTGGAAATCTGGAGGGATCATGGACATAGAGTGTTTTGGGAGACTGGGATGTTTGCTTGAGCGTTCACTGAGGTTTGTTGCCGGTAGAGTAGCTGGCTGCTTTATGTCCCATGTTTGTGTCTCCATCTGGCTCTCTTTTTTAGTTATGCTGTCATATCTCATCTTGCCAGTCCCTGCTTGCACTCTGCACACAATCTATCTTCTTAAAACATTACAGGACAAGAACATACAGTTATAGAATGGAAATGATTCATAATCACAGTATCCCGTGTTGCCCATATGAGGATGAGCTCCATTCTGAGTCTGGTTCCTTTCAAGGTTTCTTCTGCTGTCATCTCAGGGAGTTTTCCCTTGCTACTGTTGCCTCTAACATTAATTTACATCTATATCTGGATTTTTCTAAAGCTGCTTTGTTACAATAGCCAATGTTAAAAGCACTAAATAAATAAAACTGAATTGAATTTAAAAGTGTTTGCTGAATGAATCAATGTAAATGTCTCAGAGTTCTCCTTCTCTCTGTAAACACTCATTAGAGCATGGATAGTAAGAATAGGCAATGCAAGATTACAGATGAATTAATTTTCATGCTATATGAAGCATCAATGGCAACCACTTGTTCTAAATGAATTTTGCTGGTGAATTTAAAGATTGAAGCCAAAATGGGCCATGAAATGACCTGGATCGTACTCATGGGTTCATTCAGCAAAAAGAAAAAAAAATTACAACAATTAGTAATTGGATCTATCCAAGACTAACATCAAAAGAGCCAAGGGATACACAAAACCTCTGCCCTCTTCTCAATTCATCTTCTTTCTTACTAAGAAAACCACACTCATTAATCAAACCCAGGAGGAAGTAATGAATAATAGCTGTGTAAAAACAGCACTGGGACAAAAGGCTGAGAGATTAAATAGTCTTATTTATTTATATATTTAAACAGGTTAAATGTGCTTGAAAAGGACCTCACTTTCCTAATAATGTTCTCCTTTAAGGCTTAAGAATTTACTGTACATAATCAGTATACTTACACACTGTTTATCTGGGAGTGTTATCTGTTAGAATTAACTTTCACTGGAACGCTTTAGAGACGTAGTCAAAAGTTCATAAAAGACAAAATTATGGCAGGCTCCTGAGTGGTGCAACAGGAAAGCGTTTGCCCTATTGCCAGTAGATCAAGAGTTTGAATCCTGACAATTCCGCAGTTATCCATGGCTGGGAGGCAAGGGAGGAAAATTGGTTGTGCTCTCTGTCAGCCAATTGTGGGTGTCTGTAAGGTCAGGTATGTGGAACACGGTAGACAGCACTTCCCCCGGAATGTATTCTCTGCTCAAAAAGATGCAGTTGGCTGGCTTCACATGTCACAGAGGAAACATGTGTTAGCCTTCACCCTCTTGGTAAGTTTAGTCAATTTAGTGTCCAAAGCAGACTTTTTTTTCATTTATCGTTTATAGTGAGAAGAAGAGGGATTACAGAAACAAGGAGGTAGGATGTTTATGTAAACAACCTGGGTTGTCCCAGATTTCATCTTTCAGCTGTCTCTTTTACTGAGAAATGATGCTTAAACAAGGACAGGGAGTGGTAAAAGAGAAACATATCCAACATATTTATAATGAAAACCACTTGGATGACTGAAAGCATTTATTGCAATAGCACCATAAGCAGCACAAGTAGGAAGAAAAAAAGATTAGTGCAGATTGCACACATATATAGCCTGCTATACCACTGGGGAACCATTTGAATCACTGAAGCAAAATGACAGTAAGGTGCCTGTTCTAAGTGGTGCATGTGTGCTTGCGTATGTCTGTGTCTGTATACTGTCAGGTCTGGAAGTATTTGGACAATGACAGAGTTTTTGTGATTTTGCCTTTATACACCACCACAATGGATTTGAAA
>CM075008.1:9876415-9920912 GCA_037576675.1 Pangasius sanitwongsei | reverse complement strand
AAGGCAAAGAAATGGAATATTCTTCAATGGCCAAGTCAGTCGCCTGATCCCAACCCAATAGAGCATGCTTTTCACTTTCTGAAGACAAGACTGAAGGCAGAAAGACCCACAAACAAGCAGCAACTGAAGGTGGCATTGACTGCAAAGGATTTTCATCAAAGTATTAAAATTGTGGTTATATTTACAATTATGTCACTTTGTCCAAATACCTTTGAGCCCCTGAAAATGGAGGTACTTTGTTATTTGTAATTCCTAAATACCATATTTTTGTGGAATCTCCTAAAATAAAGCTGAAAGTCTACACTTTGATCACATATTGATTGTTTTATTTCAAATGCATTGTGGTGGTGTATAAAGACAAAATCTCTGTCATTGTCCAAATACTTCCGGACCTGACTGTATATGACTGATACTCAGTAAAGATAATATCAATTCTACAGGCCCAGAGGTGTCTCTTTTGAGTAAAGGTTTAATTGATGCTGGGTAGACTAATTTATCAAAGCTAATAAGAGTGTTTTATAGTTATCAGTATAATTTATCCTTGGCTATAACAATAGTTTATGGCAATCAGGACATGTTCTGGAGCTCTCTGGCTACGAAGCCATCTGTTCAAACCACCCACTCTTGAATCAAGGCCTGTAAATAATGATTCCACTGAGCTTCTTTGGAGTTTTTGCACTTGTGCTGCTGATCTGAGTCTGAAAGTTATCATTTAATGGAGTCTGGAGATATCTTTTGGGGTGTGGACGATACACTTACCACAGGTTATTTTTCTAGCTGGACATTTTTACTTTAAATAGCTGCGGTCATTACCTTATCCAAGGCTGAGCATTTACTTTTGATTTTGGCTGCAATTTACCTTCGGAGACTGACAGCTTCAAATGTTTTTCAAACCATTTTATGTTATTTCTGGGCCAGCTGTCAACATAGCTTGCCCCCAATAGGCTGAAATGAAAGCCCTCCACTCTACACAGGATCTAAACCCCTTCATCAACACCTTATCTCAGCCATTTTCAGCTGCAGCAAACTGTAGAAATTTTGGTCAGACTAGGGAGAGTGCCGCACAACCATACACTTAATATCAATCACATTATAGAGCAAAGATTTGTGGCAGTGATAAAAAGACAACCAGGTAAAAACTGTTGATTATAGCCAAGAAGAAAACTCCTTCTGTATATTTATCATACTATCTCGACATTTGTATAAATGAAGACTTACTGAAAGAATTTCATGTAGCCATAGCCTTTAGCTTAGACTATATTGGATATAAAAATTCTACACATCCCTGTTAAAATGGCAAGTTTCTGTGATGGAAAAAAAAAAATTAAACCAAGATAAATCATGTCAGAACTTTTCCTACTCTCAATGTGAAATTACAATGTATACAAATTAAGTGAAAAACAATCAGAAAGATTGTAGGGGGAAATAGGAAAACTAAAAAAAGTTAACCTTGTTGCATAAGTGTGCACATCCTTTTTTAATTGGGGATGTGGCTGTGTTCACACTTTTGCATGTAATCAATGAACCAATCACATTCAATCTCATGTTCCAAAGTAATTATTATACAGCTGTCATCAATGAAATTATTCTGATTAACTCCAAATAAAGACCAGCTGTTTCTGTAGGATTTTCTTTGCATCTTCTTGGGTTCATCTGACTGCTGAAGCCATGGTCCACAAAGAGCTGACAGAGCCTATACAGGGTCTTACTGTCAAAAGGAATCGATCAGGAGAGGGGTATAAAAGAATTTCCAAGCCATTAGATATACCATGGAACGCCATGAAGGCCTTCATCAACAAGTGGAGAAAATGGAGCACCACAGTGACATTACCAAGAACAGGACAGTCCTCCAAATTTACAAAAGAACAAGACAAAAACATACCAGGGAAGCTGCCAAGAGTCCTCCAGCAACATTATAGGAGATGCAGGAATATCTGATCGTAAGTACTGATTACTCTCTGCATGTGACAACAATCTCTCGTATTCTTCACATGTCTGGGCTATGGGGTAGGGTGGCTAGATGGAAGCCCTTTCTCACAACAAACATCCAAGCCCCACTAAATCACCCCAAACCATGTGGCAAAATGTGTTATGGTCTGATGAGACCAATTTCAAAAGTTGTTCTTTTTATATCCATTGTACATACCATAAACTTGTAAAGTTCCTAGCTTTGTCTTATATGTTGTCTTATATCAAGGCAATAAGTGGCCCTGGTGTAAACATTGTAATATTGATGCCTGTGCCATTTAGAAAAGATTTACATGCCTTGCTAAAGTCCAATTACAGAGCCCTATAAGTAAGTGGTACTCAAGCTTTATGTAATGCTTGTCAACAAGGTCAGCTAGACCTCAATCATGCTCTTTTATGTCCAAATAGCCCTCTTTTATGAGCTTGACAACAGCCTCACTCTTTTTTTTTGCAAGAATACTTTACTCATGAAAAAAATTGAAGATGGAGGGGAAAATTAGAGACACTTAGAAGCAAAAAATATATGTGTGTTGTCCAGAATGAGACGGAGGGAAGAAAGAAAGTGGATGCAAGTTGTAATAAACCATCCAATGCATGGGCCATCAATCTCCTCAAATGAGCACCACGCTCAGGAGTTTCCCTGGCCTGCCTTTGCCTCTGGCAGCACATCACCTGTTTACTCCCAAGGACAAAGCCTCCCCAGTGAGTGACGTCGTCTCCCTGGAAGGCTCTCCTCCAGTGCAGCAGGAATCTTCATCACCACCCAGTGGTTGCTGCTTGATGCTGCATTTTAAGGCACCTTAAAAGCATGTAAATGAGGATTGTGTGGATTTTAATGAATCATTGTACAATATTTTAATTTCATAAGATGCTGGAATTCAAAGGCAGAACATCACAGAAGGGTATTACAAACATGAATATCTTAACACTCTGATAAGCCCTTGAACTATGAGGAGTGGTTTGGTACAAGGATACCTGAAGCCTGTTTTTCCTTCCTTGCTATCCATTATGTCCCCTGTACACACTTGTGTGCTTGTTTTTGTTCCAGCAAATTTATTTAATCAGTTGGAATAATTGCTGAACATGCAGATAAATGTTTCAATTCATTTGTTTGGTTCGGGTTCAGGGAGTGCATGTCCCTGCTCCCATGAGACACAAGTTCCACCTGTTTATCAGTTTATGATTGGTGTCTAAATGTCTTAAAATGATCAAAACAGATCAAACTGATTTATGTGTTACCAAGAATTGCTTTAAAAGACAAGGTCATTGATCTGCTAATGGCTTTTTGGAAAGTAGCAAGTAGATGGAGAGTGCTTTAATGATGATGGTGCTTTTTTGTATAAAATGCACTATGCTTGTGGGACAAAATAATGCAGTTCAAGGTTATTCACTGAAAAGAATAAACACACACACACACACAAACGTTTGTCTTACTATCACCTACACTTAAACCTAACCCTAACCCTAACCTCGGTATCTAAAAGGATACACTTCAGCTCTTTTTTAAACTTAAAAATTAAAATGCATTTTGTTGTTGTGTTTAAAAAAAATAATTTTTCCCCACAAAGGAAAAAAGCAATATTCCAACAAACTCAAAAATGTCAGATACAGTATTCCTATCCCTGAAGGGACATTTAGTCCCCACTAAGCTATAAAAACATACCCCCAACACATTTAAACAATATATTTATATCGACTCAGCAAAGTAGTAATACAGGACATAAATAATAGGGATGCAGAATACAGAAAAATACACCTACCTACAGTTAAAACATGGACCGTATTGAGATTATCAACGATATAATTAGCAGTGCTTTCTCCATATATGAAGGCTGCCATTGATAGCAAACACTGAAAAGTATTTTGCTAACAGTTAAGCTCTCTTTTTAGGTACTTCTTCCAGCTGTAAGCCCCTGATGACCAGTCTATGGACATGTCCTAGACTGCCATATATAAAGACAGAAAGTCTACACTTGTAGCTGAGCTCTGAGATGTTATTCAGGAGCGATTGGTACTTGCTAACCTTGAAGTCATGAAGGCTTCCTTGAGGCTATATTCAAATGTGCAGCCTACTTCTAGGACAAATACCTGTCTGAACTCTTCATTTACCAGAACAACAGCTGATGTATTAGCAGAGAGATTTCCAAAAGTTAATGGATCAGTGTTACAGAGGGTGAATATAGCATGTTTGACACAAAGATGCCTGTACATTTTCACAGAAAAAGGTAAATGGATTGATATCTCTTTTGTTATGAGGTCTATTATTCCATTATGGCATGCTATGTACAGTCCTTTGTAAGGATAACAACTTGTTCTGTGATGTGTTGCAAGATGTGTTGGGGAGGGGTTGAGTTGAGTCTTGAGTAGCAGAAGTCCAGATTGAGAGATTGAGTCTGGTGGGGAGGATTTGTAATATAGATTTTACTAGAAATTTCAGAATGTCCTCAGTGCACTGATCTTAAAGAATGAATGAGACACAGAATGATCAGCTTAGGAAGGACATGCCAAATACCCCTGCAGCTCCAATTCAGTCCAGTGTTGTTACTGATGTTTGTATAAATGCAGAAGTGTTTGTCGGTCACCTGGATCTCGCTTTCTTTCTCTCTCTCTCTCTCTCTCTCTCTCTCTCACACACACACACACGAACTCTCTTGGGGTCATGACCTCTAGTCCCTGATAGTTTTGTGGTTATGTATAGAATAAGATTAATCCAGAAGCATGAATGCTCTAATGTGCATGACTGAGCTTTTTCTAAAGTCAATACTCCCTCAGCTCTCTTATATTTTGGACATCTGCCCTGTAGCTGAATAGGCATTTAGTTTACTTTAAGTAAAATCATGTCTGTTTTAATTTTGCTCAATCAGTTTAATTAAACTCCTCTAGTGTAACCCATTTTCCTTTCACTGTTGCTCCTAAAATATGAACCTCATGCCAAATGCTTGTCTTCACTTCTGTTCATTGGTTATCCTGGAATCCAACTCAATGTGATCAATTTATTAAAATAAATAAATAAACAAGTAAAAAAACAAACAAACCACTAAACATACAATTCTGTCCTCTGACTTTTTGTGTTATTTTTTACTTTGACTGTAATGTGTGGTATATCTATCTACTTTTAGTTTCTCCTCCAGATTTTTGGGCGGAAAAGGATAACAGAGTAAATGATAATTCTTCACACCATTCAATGTATTTTTCTTATGACAGTTGGCAGTGTTGTTGCAGTTGGTTCCAAAGTACAAATTAATCTGTTTTAAGATATTTGTTAACAGCAGATAATCTGATGTAGATGCCAAAAATGAAACCTTATTTTGATATCTTTTTATCTACTAGTCCATTTATAACAGCCACAAGAGAGACGAGAGGGAAAACACATAGTTGGTGCTGAGGTGAGTTGACTAAATCTACCAAGCTTTTATATACAAGCATCTCCTTGCCACTAAATTGTGTCTGTCCAGACTGGGAGGAAAAACCTATTACAGTCAACGTGGCAGACAAAACGAACAGCCCTGTGTGATCCCTGTGTGTAAATATGTGCAGAATGCAAGTGTTTTTCAATTCTTTCTTCTCTAAATTATTGATTTGGCTCATTAAAAAAAAAAAAAAGAGTGATTGAGTGTAAGCTTCTTGTGCATTTTCACTTAACATAAGATTTTCCATTTGTTCCACCCTACTACACTTGCTTGTTATAGAGAACACTAAGGTTGAGCCATGGCTGAATCTCATGAAGCTACATTAAAGACACAGAAGATTTATCAATTTGTGTTCCCGCATGAGTTAAAAACTGAATGCTGCAATTCTATTCTCTTGACCAGAGCCTATAAACCTGCATCAATTATGCAAAATTCCCACCACAAAAGGAATGGAGTCAGAGGTTTACCTTGGGTAATTATTAGCCTAACACAGTAATTTGGCTTTTAACTTAATAAATGTGCCAAGGGTAAATGGACGATTTCTTTCTGCAGTGAAATGATATGTAAAGATGGGAATTAAGGACGTGGACAAAGCCAGTCCATTGTATTATGTAGTCAATAATTCAAACAAAAGTTGTTAGCTTACAATATTCATTATAACACAGTGCTGTTGAATTCTCAATTCTGATTTGTCAGAAGGTGTTGATTAATATTCCATAACAGTAGCTCTGATAGTAGATCATGTTACAAGACAGGTTTATATTAATGTGTACAGGAACTCAATTGTAGACGCTTCACATGAACCTGATTAAAAAATGTGTGTAATCATTGATATGGTATGTTATCCATCAGTGGACTTTTGTTTATTTAAAATTTTAAGATTGAGTTTCCAGTGTCAGAGCTTTGTTACAGTCAGAGGTTAAGCTGAAAAAACAGGAAGCTTTAAAGCTTTTTTTTTTTTTTTCAGAAATGGGAAAGTCATGACAAACGGTTTTGTGGTTTCTCAGTAACATGACAAGCTGCAAATCTGACTACCTTTGAGAGAGAGAGAGAGAGAAGCTGTTGAGGGAATGACTGTTACTAACTGAGTGATAACAGGAACTAACTTGCATTATGGTCATTCCACAACATTAAACATAACTATAAACAAAATGTTGTAGTGTCATAGGACTAGGACACTTCGAGACATGCTGTTAATGGAAAATAATCAACTTCAGCCCTTCATACTATACCACCCCTTCACTGATTATTTTTCTATTATAGCACATCCCACTGTGTTTTATTGCTTGCTTATCAACTGCCATACCACCCCACTGGTTCACTTGCATGAATAAATTTGTGAAATTTGCAGGACAAATAGAGATGGAACATCAAATGATGGAAGAATTACAGAAAAAACAGTAGCATGACTTACTAGGGCAGCTGCACTACAAGAAAGACACATTTACATTGACACCAACAAACCACTGATTTGGTAGAAGCTGTAGATGTTGCAAAACATACTTAAATGCCTCTGCTAAATTCACTATATTATAATATTCTAAAAAATAAACCACAAAACAATATGGATATACACTGAAATAACATACAGTCTGATAAGCCATCTGATAAGTCTACTTAGCTGGTCATGTACATAACAGCAACCATTTTATATGTTCAAGGATGGAGCTTGCAATAAACCTACAGTGTATACACTCACTCTAATTAGAGCAACCATGTATTGCATTATAATAACACATGCCCAAATAGTTGTCATGTTTTTATTATTCTTATTTTTTGTTATTCTTACGTTTTTTTTCTCTCCTTCCAAACTAATTGGTCTGAAACAAACAAGGACCACTTCCTTTCTGATCCACTGCAAATAGAAGTTCAGCAACAATGTCTTGTGGAAACAATTCCTAAGGCAACTACAACAATTCCAGGCCTCATTTTTCATATGCTGGGGAGAGAGAGGGATTCTGACTGGAGCTTTCAGGATGGATGATGGTGACCTGAGGGAGCCATTGTGCATCATAACCTTTCCCTTTTATTTCTCTAAATGGCGGTTATGCACACATTTTTCATCCTTATATTGTGCTTGTGCCTTTCATGTATGCATGCAGGGATGTGTATGAAATATAAATAAACTCAAGACACTGTTTCCATATCCATGAACGTCAGTTCATCTTTACTTCGTGGAAAACTGTGTGAAGTGAGAAATCGTCCCTTCTATGTGGAAAGCTTCAATCAACCAATCAATCAATCAATCAAGCAGAAGCTTTATGTGAGAAATCACAGAGCCAGTCCATCTGGCAGGATCAGAAGCTGTGATAGACACCACACCACTGGTGAAGAAAACTGCCTTTCTGAGTGACATGCTGTGAGCTGTTTGGTCATCCTGTGTCTTCAAATTAATTTTTACAGTAATTTTTCCAGACACAGGCCGACAGGCACTAATCCTTTAGCTTTTAATTATCTATTAACTTGGAAAGCTGATACCTCATTATAGCTGATTATAATGAGGTGATATAGGTGATTATAATAATCATTATAGATTTGACGTTGGGACACATAGATAATTTCACATAACTGTCAATTTAGGGACAAGCTGGCAGCTGAGTTCTAGCTCTACTTCAATTACAAAAAATAACACTGAAAGAAGTCTTAATAGGGCTTGGGAATGTGATACCATATTCAGGTAACTTGAGGAAAATTCATGATATTGTTCATTGTTTTGCTGTTTTGATGCTATCAAATGTTATCTGACATGTTTTTTCAACTAACAATCTAGTTACAGTTTCTTTTCAAATTTAGCAGCATCATAATAACTATGCTTTAAACAAATAAAGGCCAGTGGTGGAACAGAGGGTAGCATTGCCCTCTCAAAGTCACTGATTTGGTCCTGAGTTCTTGTTCGGTTTGTGTGGAGTTTCACCTGTTCTTCTTATGTCTGCATAGCTTTACTCAGGGTTCTCCAGTTTCCATCTACATCCCAAAAACTTGCTGGTAAGTGGACTGACTTTAAATTGCCCCTAAGTGTGAACCAGTGTGTGAATGTGTGTGGTGCCTTGCGATTGACTGGCGTCCCATCCAGGACCTGAGATAGGCTCTGGATCCACCGCAACTCTGACCAGGATAAAGTGGTTGCTGAAAATGAATGAATAAACGAATAATAAATAAATGAGTAAACAAACAAACAAATGGCCAGTTTTCTTGCAGGGTGAAAATTTATCGATGCATGATGTCTGATGTGACACAGAGATGCCAAAACACTTGGCTTTAAGGAATAAGACGCAAAAACATTCCGCAGCATGTTTAACTATGAAAATGTGCTGCATGTATTTCTATTCTGGTGAATTTTCTTAATGCTGCTCTGTTACATTAGCAAGCTTGTTAGACTTTTGCATCCATCTCTCTTTCTCTCTCCTGTTCTCCCTCTGTTGACCTAAGTGCATAGGTATTTTATATTTACATAGCCTGAGAAGGGAATGAAAGATGAGATAAGCTAAGGTCATGGTTAGGGATTACTTGTGTGGTTTTTTAATAACATTATTTGCATTGATGATTTAGATGATTCAGGCAGGGCAGAGGGCACATCTGACTACACTGTCAACAAAAGCCTTGCTGCCTTAGATAAATGTGTTTTAATATTAATTCTCCTGATAGTTGTGTCGCTATGGATTGGATTGACTGAAGCTCTGGGTATAAAACAGCACAGCTATTAGTGAGCCATATTAATGCCACCCCTGCAGGGTAATTTAATCAAAATACTTTCATGGGAACCTCTTTTCAACATCTTAGCTGTTTGCTAGTGTGAATTGTGAGACATTGACACTCAGCTGTATTAAACATCCACTGCACTGCTGCCTGTTGAATGTACACTCGTGGCCAGGCAGATGAGGCTGAATTTCACCCTGGCATGCTCTACAGCAGACTTCCTTTTTTAATGTTCCCCTACATTTTGCCACAGGAGTTGGAAAGTCTGGGAAGATTCTGATTTCTTGGTCATGGAAAGAAGGCAATTTTAGACGCTTTGTGTAGGATTTTCTCCACATCATGAAAATAGTGGAGCCTTGCAAAGAGTGGACAAGGTGTTTCTGTGTCCACTGGATGTTTACACAGAGCCCTGTGTGCATGGTCAACCAAGGGCTTTTCCTCACAGTTGGGCACAAAATCCCTAGGTTTCTGTCTGGCTTCTTTACTCTCATTGGCAGGAAGGATCCTCAGATTTTGTCTACTCAAACGCCTCCTTAGAGATCTGTGCATTTCTCTGCTATTCATTCCATTTCAGCTTTAAAATGTTTAACGTCAATTTGCAGCTAAATGGTGATGCCCAGTACCTGGGTTGTTGAGTGTTTGCGATCAACCATGGTAGTGCTGTGTTTGTCGCAGGAGGACTTCAAGGCAGAATGGTGGAGTGTGTTTCAGTTTTTAAGGGTATGAGTTCCCCTGAGTTCAGTTGCCATTTTCCTTGAGTCAAGCATTTAGCAAATATCTGCTTTCACCTCTTTGTAGCTCAGAATGGAGAGAAGCTATCAAAGTCAAAGTCGAAGTCAACTTTATTGTCAATTCTGCTATATGTACAGGACACACAGAGGATTGAAATTTCGTTTCCCGCAGACCCATGGTGTGAGAAACCAACATAAGACAAGTAATTAAAGGAAGAAAAAGTAAGATAAAATACAATAAAAATATATACTAAAATAAAATAAAATACAATATGTACACTATATACCTACATGGCTACAGAAAACAGAAGCTGACCCAGTAGACATCCCAATCCATCATTGTGCCTCCCTTTTGTATGCACATTCTTAAAGGTTTTATGCATAACTCTAGGGCAGAAGGTTTCCATTCATAAAAGATTTGAAGTAGAACCTGTGTAATAAGCTAGAAACCTTAACTATCCAGAGAACCACTGAAAAAACACCTGTTTTCTAAAAGTCAGTCAAGCATGTTTACTTTACTGTTCTTCTTATTGAAGCACAAACACTGCAGGCACAATAACATTAATGAAGGGACATTTACTGTATTTGATAATGCATGTTTGTAGTGGGTTGCTGATTTTACACATATTTAAAATTTTTATAAAATGCAATGCAAAGTAAGGCTATTTTGTTCATTGGGAGCTAGAAGTTTTCATTAAACAAATTCAGTCATAGTTAAAATATCGTAAACTTTGTATGACTTATAAAAAAATGGCACCGAACTTTTTGGAAGCCAAATGATTCATGAACTGAGCCACATGATGACTCAGAGCTGGAATGCCCACAGCAGCTAGCTAGCTATGAATTGTACATGAGCACTGAGTGACTTTTCTAATGATTTTTTGAATGGCTTGAAAGAATAAGCACTTGAGCCACACACAAAACATAAGAAAAATAAGGAGAGAGAAGATAGCACATTTTCAGATCTCCGTAAGCATGTTCATGTAGTCCAGATGTCTTCAATATTATGAAGGCTGTGGGTTTTCTTCCTAGCTAAATACGAGTCACACACAAATGTCTTAACCAATTCGAAAGACGCTATCTGCATTATCTGTGCAATGTAAACGTTGGAGGTTAACGAAGTCTACACATGGCACATCAATCCCACAGTGCAGTGCTATGTGATGACAATTCTCATGCCCTTCTCAACAGTACCATGAATACCACTCTTCAGAGGACAAAAAGGAGCACAAATACAATATGAAAATAATGGCAAAATAATAAGATAACACTAATGTACAAGATCATTATTCGGTTTTGTGTGTGTATGCGTGCACATGTGTAATGTAATACAGACGCATGTGTAAGTGAATGTTTAATGAAGGTCTAACTACAGGTGGTATGTCTGTGGCTATGTGCCGTGGCTCTTTGGGTACAGGCTTGTATAATTGGTTGTTCTTGTTAGAGTATAGTATGTCGTTATGGGGTCACTGATATAAGTATGGTGATGAGTGGAGAGAGAGAATCTAATTCAGCAGTTGCTCTTGCCTTGCTGTTGTTTTTATACAGGGAATATTTAGGAGCTGTTCCTTCTGTCTTTGTCTATTTATTTTTGTGTGCTTTATGATTGTGCTGACTTATAGGATTCTATATTAAATTTGCCAGTTTGTATCTTTTAGAAAATCTGCAGTGTTTACTCCGTGCCCAATTTAGTCAGATTTGATTGTGTAATGTTTAAAAAAATATCTCATCTGCACAGAAGCAACCGCTGTCTGTGGCTGTAGTTGTTGCAAACTCCTCCCAAAAAAATAGTTGTAGCCCATGGTTGGGCCAGTGTGTAGTACATGAACCTCAAGTGCCATGATTGTCCTAAGCCTAATTAGTTGAATACAGTGTTTTAATGATTAAAGAAGAAAGAGCAGTTGGTGTTATAGTAGAAAAAAACAAAAACTCATTGGGACCTTGAAAAGCTCTGTGGGATCTGTGAGAGTTGAAAAGCTCTAATTTTACCCATAGACAAATATTTATGCAATAGATAACAGTAACTCAGGTAAAATAGAACGTGCTTGAACCTGAGCTTGAGCAGTGGTATGGCAGTGATGGCCCTCTTTGGAATATTTGTCCTGCAACATCGAATCTCACCTGTCAGATGCCAGCAAGTTTAAAGCAATAAACATGGTAAATGTGGCTATTACAGGTGTAGGCATCCTTGAATTAAGGTGGTATATCACTGACACTCAGCCTGCCATGGGGTGAGATGTGAACCAGAAGAACTTGTAGCTACATTGTGGTTCTAATGCAAGACCTTTCAATAATGGTTAAACACAAGAGTTACTTGGGGGTAAGTGGGTAAAGATTTGTGCTAGAACTAACAGAATGTTTGCTGTGGACATTGTTAAGAATGAATTTTAATTCTTGCAGGGTTACAAAGTTCTTCAGGGTTACAGCTAGTTTGTATGTATGTGAGGTGGTTGAGAGGAAAAATGCAGGAGAACGACAGTATGTCTGATACCTGAAATGTGCATTCACCGGGCACTTTAAAAGCAGATGTGCTCTTGCTCATTCATCTAAGAAACTCAGAATGCACACCATGCAAAACCTTGAGATGCATGGGCTACAACAGCAGAAGACTGTTGTCAGCCAAGAACAGGAATCTGAGGTTGTAAAGCATGATTATTTGCTCTTCCACTCACAGAAGTGTCACTCATAGGATGTTTTTTTCCTCACACCCTTCTGTGTAAACTCTGCAGACTGTTGTGAGTGAAAATCCCAGGAGATCAGTAGATTCTGAAATACTCAAACCATACCATAGTCACTGAGATCACATTTCTTCCCTATTTTGATGTTTTATATGAACATTAACTGAAGCTCTTGGCCTGTAGCTGCATGATTTTATGTATTGCGCAGCTGCCACATGATTGGCTGACAGGTGTTCCTGTTAAAGATGCCAGTGAGTGTACATATCATTCTCAAATCAAGTTAAGAAGATAATGTTCTAGATGTCTGTCTCCATCATCCTTTGTAGCATTTTAAAAAACTGCCATTTAAGCTCTTTACTGTGAACCGAACACTTGTGTGATGTGTTCAAAGTCCCCTCTCAGGTCAAACTCCGGTAAAAATAAAGGAAGGAGGATTCTTAAACCACTTCGATTGACTAACTTTATAATCTTGTATCTTTGAAGATTTTTCCCTAATAACATTAACCGACTGCTTCTTCTTTTCTCCATATATTTTGGACTGCTGAGTGTATCATTAGAAGACTGTGCATGAGTGTTTAAAATTAGAACCAAGGAACACTTTGCTTCCCCAAGCATTATGTAGGCTTTGAACAGCATGGCAGCGTTTGTTTGTGAATGTTTTACTGATTTGTTTTGTGGAAATGTGTCTTTGTGGTCATAACTAAAAGTCATGTTAATAAAGAAAGTCTTATTAAAAAACATTATTAAACAAGTAGTGGAAATAAGCAACAATGACCACTCATAAACAGGATGATTGGTGTCTGACATTCCAGTCAGTTCAGCTCTGTTACCTTTACGTTGCTGTGAAATTATGTTCAAGCCCTAAAATGACTTCAAAGGACTTCAGTAGAATAGATAATCTTAAGAATAGAAATAATTATTCAAGACAGGTAAAGCTCCATAGGTTAAATGTCAGGAAGACAGAGAGAATGGAATTAATTTAGCACTCACAATTAATTCACCCCTTAAGCACTGCTACACTTTTGCAGGAATGAAAAGGCAGGAAAAAAAAAACGACAAAGAAAACTAAAATGAAAATAAATGATCTGCAGCCATCTCTTGCATCTATACACTTCTCTGTCCTGACTCTATAAAAAAAGTCTTCATAACTGCCTGTATTAAATGTATTAAAGACTATTCTAATGTTCAAAACTTCCACTAGTATTTTCTGAATTAATGTTTACAATCTTTGAACCTAATCTCATGCCCACTATGTTGCTCTACATACAAATACCAAAACCTCATTCCAATCATAAAACCTAGTGAAGATAGTATTATTTTTGTAGCTACTTTCAACTCTCAAGGTCTGGAACCTAGGCAATCAAAGGCAGACTAATTTCAAGTAAATAAGAACATTCTCCTGCAGAATGTCATTGTTTGTCTCTAAAACTATAATAAAAAAAGGTTTATTCAGCATGATAATGCTACAGAGCATGGGGTAGAGAGTCAATGGGTACTTCAGAATCCTGACCTCAATCTACCTGAAATACTCAAATATTGTCTGAAACATAGAGGTCAAGGAAATATTTCTGAAAACATTAATAAGACTGTTTTATATTGAAAAATGGACCAAAATATCTCCTACTCATTGTCCAGGACTGATAAGTGGATACAGCTAAATGTTCCATTGATAATAATGACTTTATTTTACCTTTAATTCAGTAAGGCTATTAGCGTAATGGGCATGTCTCATAAGTGTATTTTACTATAGGAGGTAGTCTATAGTAGTAAGTACGTATAGTAATAGTAAGCATCTTTTTGTAAAGAAAAATGAGTTGCAGTCATGGGTCAGTAATGTAAAGCAAATTTGCATTAATAACAAGAGAAAGGGGTGGCACTATGATGCAGTGGGTAGCGTTTCCGCCTGACAGCTCCAGGGGCCTGGTTGATCCTGAGCTCGGGTTACTGTTTCACATATTCTGCCCATGTTCATGTGGCTTTCCTCTGGATTCTCCAGTTTCCTCCCTCCTCCCAAAAACCAGAGGTGGTTCTAGGGACTGTGGGGGCCCAAGGCAGGAAAATGCACAGAGTCTTTCTGCAATTTTTTTCCCCTCTTTCTTGCCATTATATTACCCAGATCCCATGATAAAAAATCAATATGATGAGCCAACTATAGGATAACTGTCTGGAGGTGTTTGTGTTATATTATTTATGTGGTGCTAGATCAAGCGTCCCAATTAGATAAACCATGGCTACATCACATAGGCTATAACAGAACACATTTGGTAAAGTGTTGGCTTTGTATATACTGTACTATAAAAAGACCAAACTGTCAAGACAATTTGAGCAAAATGGCAAAAATTACCAAGAAAGCAAATTAAATAATTAACATTAAGAGCTCCTAACTGAGCATCAGTGCCTGGCAGCTGCATGCTGATTTTGAGCTAGCGCTACATTACTTTATGGCTTAGCCTACAGTCATTCCTAATTATTTTGTTATTAGAATACTTCCACCACTTACAACAGTTCCTGGTATAGTGTTGTACATCACCCATCAGAGTTTTTGAGGTGTTTCTGCACTTTGAGATTTGACCTTTTCATGGACTTAGTGTCATGCTTCAGGGGGACCCTTGAAAACTGGGGACCCAAGCAATTGCTTGTTTTGCCAGCCCTATAGCTATGCCTCTGCCAAAAAACATGCCAGGAGGTGGATTGGCTACTCTAAATTGGCATTGGATTGGCATCCCATCAATCACGTATTCCTGCCTCATGCCAAGTGTTCTTGGGAAAGGCTCTGGATCCACTGCAACCCAGACCAGGATAAAGTAGCTACTGAAAGTGAGTGACTGAGTGTGTGTGCGTGGTGCCCTGTGACAGACTGGCATCCCATCCAGGGTGTATTTCCGCCTCATGGCCAGTCTCACGGTCCAGAGAGGATCCACAACCCTGACCAGGATAGAGTGGTTACTGAAGATGAATGAATGAGCAATGAGATTTGTCAGGATGCCAGAAAAATATTAGCAGTTTTCTTTGTTTCAATAAATGTGTCCTTGTAATACAGAAACACGATTCATCATGGTGCTATGTACTGTCTATGCAAGGTTATTAAAAGCTAGTGCTAATAATATGCTTAGATAAATAATTTTCATGCAATAATAAACAGGGCGTTCTTCTGCAGTCTAGCTCACATTAAAACCCCCACGCTTATATTTGCGTGTCAGTGTCCGCGCGTGCAGGAGCATATCCGCCCCTGTAAATCTATTGGTCGCAGATCCGGCGCCTCTATCCAATGCCTCAGCGCGCGAGGCTGCACTTGTAGTGTGGAAGGAAGTTGGCTCGAGGCTTTGTGGCTTCACTCTTCGTAGCGCCACTTGCACTCCGGCATTATGAGCAGAGCTGGCCAGAGCTGCGCGCCTTTCTGAATTACGTGCTGAGTGATTCGAGATCATGGAGTTGGGAGCCCGCGTCCTCGTCGCCTTCCTCGCCTCCCAGGTAATGCACCTTTCTGTGCATGGAATAATCGGGCTTTTCGCCGCTCTTCTTCTGCTGGATTTGGACCGCCGTCCTTGATCTGTGACTCAGATTGTCAGTTCTGTGTGCGCTATGGCATTTCTTTTAGACTTATTTTCAGATTGCCTTATCGTGCGCGTGATCATGCATCTCTTTATCACGTTTTTGTGTGAGGCATGAGTTGTGCAGTGAGACAAGTGAATATATCGGATTGAATAAGAAAACTCATGTTTTTTTTTTATTTGCATAAGCATGCATTTTTTATGCATTTACTTGGTGAATGCATGTGTGTTTATTTGTTCCTTGCAAGAGAGACAGAATGCCGAAGGGTGTTTTGGAGCGCGAGCGAAACTCAACTCCACTCGCATCTACATTCAGCTCAGCTGCGAAGTTCAGCGTTCCTTTGGCTCCGTTCATTAGGGGTGAACGCTGTGTGTGCGCTCGCGCCCGCGTGTGTGTCTGTGTGTGTGCGCCTGTGCGCGCAAGTGTGTGTGTGTGTGTGTGAGAGACAGATTGATTCACACGGCGTTCCCTTTTACACGACTGAATTGACATATGCGAGCTAGAACGAGCTTTATCTCTTCTCTCACTTTCACAATGATTCAGTTTTGATTTGTGATTTTAAATGCATGCAATTTAGATATAATCTGGCTCAGAAAAAAAAAAATTTTTATGTTGCCAAACTGCTTCCTCAGTCGACACCTTCAACTAGTTTCACCTCCATCTGTCTAGTCTACATCGAGCTTGTCTTTAAATGGTATTTGTTCATATTGTTTTGTTTATAATATGGATAATGGAGTTAAACAGGGCTGGCTGGTGATGTCTGTGTTACGCATGTATGATTTGTTTTACTCTTGTGTTTCCTTATTAGTTTTACTGCATGGTGATGCCCAACAGGTGCCAAGAACTCTATCAGTATATATTCTAATATTTTATGCGACTATATCTATGGATTTTAATAGAGAATTGAACTCACCCTGTAATGCGGGTATATTCCTGAATGGATTTATTGCTGTTAGAAATAAATCAGAGGGAAAGAGAAAACCATGCATTGCCATATTATGGTCCACCTTTTCTTTTTTTTGTCTGTTATTATTCTGTAGGCACTGAGCAGAATGCTGGCTTAATTCCAAATAGCACGTCATTCCCTATATAGGCTACATAGGGTATGAAATATGTGTTAGGTGCACTATGCGTCCGAGGGATTTGGGATTTAGCTCATGTCTGTGGAGAGGTCGTGAGTGGGTGAAGCCATGTCTATTTCTTCACAGAAACTCTTAGATGTTGCACATGTTGCACATGTCCGTGTAACTGTAGATGTGAAAGTTTTCCGCTCCGTTAGTAGCGCGTGAGCGGCACGGATTTCCGAGGTGCTCTTCTGCGCCCAACTTTTCCCGGAAGTGCACGCTGTCTCGCCTTGCGCTTCTTCTAGTTCATTTCCTAGACCGGCATAAGTCTCCAGAACAGCATAGGGTTAGGACAGAGGATAACGTACCATTGAGATATGTTGTGTTTTAAAGGTAGCTTCTGTGTCTCAACAAAAAAGACACCGCGCTTCCCAACAAACTAACACTATACCATGTTGTTTTTAAACTCTACGGGGTCCGCCGTGCTCTTTCCTGCCTTCGTTTTTCCTTTTCCCTCCGTGTGCGTTCGACTGGAAGCTATCTTATTTATAGGCGCGCAGGTAGGGCGCCAGGTCTCTGTCGCGCAGCGGCTGCTGGGATTTTCCCCCCCCGACCATAAATCCCTGCGTTCAAAAGCAAACATGGTGCAGCAGAAAAATCACAACCTGCGCTCACTCTCTCTCTCTCTCTCTCTCTCTCTCACACACACACCACACGTCAGCATAACACCTACAGTATGTCCTAAACCGCACTTTTATCATTATACACTACAATATTTAGGTAGTTTTGCTATTAATAAGTAATTTCTGAAGTGGCATGGTGACAGTCACTGTGTTCAATTCTGAATTCTCTCTCTCTCTCTCTCTCTCTCTCTCTCTCTCTCTCACACACACACACACACACACACACCACATCAGCATCACACCTACAATATGTCCAAAACCAAACTTTATTCATTATACACTACAATATTTAGGTAGTTTTGTAATAAGTAATGTCTGAAGTGGCATGGTGACACAGTCACCACGTTCAATCCTAAATTCTCTCTCTCTCTCTCTCTCTCTCTCTCTCTCTCTCACACACACACCATGTCAGCATCACACCTACAGTATGTCCTAAACTGCACTTTAATCATTATACACTACAATATTTAGGTAGTTTTGTAATAAGTAATGTCTGAAGTGGCATGGTGACAGTCACCACGTTCAATCCTAAATTCTCTCTCTCTCTCTCTCTCTCTCTCTCTCACTCACACACACCACGTCAGCATCACACCTACAGTATGTCCTAAACTGCACTTTAATCATTATACAGTACAATATTTAGATAGTTTTGCCATTAATAAGTAATGTCTGAAGTAGCATGGTGACACAGTCACTGCGTTCAATTCTGAATTCTCTCAATCTCTCTCTCTCTAGTGTTTATTTACTTTTCATAGTAAAGCACTGGCAGACAGGAAATTACAGAAGAGGGGTCACACAGCCGGACCCTTCATCTAACAGTCAGCACGTATAAACCCTAATCTCTGTGGTGCAGTGGTCTGACACGTTCCAAACTGTCTTGTACTGAGATTCAACATTACTGAGCTCTGTGTTTGAATGGTTAATAACCCTCTGTTTGAAGATGTCATGTCACGTCAACATCAGCATCACACCTACAGTATGTCAGAAACGGCAGTTTATTCATTATACAGTGCAATATTTACGTAGTTTTGCCATTAATAAGTAATGTCTGAAGTGGCATGGTGACACAGCCAGCGTATTCAGTCCCGAACTCTGTCCGTGCATGCATGTTACATGCTCATCTTGTGTTTTTGTGAGAAAAAAAAATGCCAATAGGTGAATCATTTAAAAAAAAATATTGCTCCACTGTGTGTGTGTGTGTGTGTGGTGCCCTGTTATGTTTTAGTATCTCATCCAGGGTGTGTTCCTCCTTTGCACCCAGTGTTACCAAGATTTGGATCCACTACAGCCCTGACCATGATAAAGAGCTTACTGAAGATGAAGGAATGAGTGGATGGATGGATGAAGTAATGTCCGATAGCTAATGTAGACATAACATAGGTTACATTAAGCTGTCCCCGTGTCTGGTACTGCAGTCCCGTCCAGGGTGTGTTTTTCCTTTCGTCCACTGTTCCCGCAATTTGGATAAAGACCAGCATAAAGCACTTACTAATGATGAATAGATGAGTGGATGGATGAAGTAATGTATGATAGCTAATGTAGAATATCCAGCACACTCATGAAACCCCAGAATGCACTTCAGTAGAATATGGTCACAATGATGTACCCTAGGGAACATTGTGCATCTATAATACCCTTTGCAGCTTGTAGGGAATAGGGAGTCGGGTACGGGACTTCACCCATACACACAATGTATTAATATATTGGCCACACACAACAAAATAGTCATCCAGAAATGCTATTTTTGATGCTTTTCACAATGACTAGAGATGTTTTTTGGTTAAGGGTGCAAGTTTACAGCTCTGTCACACAGAATGCGGCTTAATTTCCACCAGGGAGGCACATCTGTGATGTTATCATAAACAGTAACATCACTGATATGTGCTATAGCACCTCCAGATTTAGCCCCACCTGCAGTAATGTGTAGAACCTGTTAAGCCTAGAGACTTTTAGAGTGCTGTTTTGCTTGAATATATGACAAAATATAGTGACACATATCAATGTTTGTTGTTCACATTTGCATGATTGGTATCATTCTTGCACATGCAGCCTTTCATACTGTCACAGCAGAAAAATTAGCTGATTTTTTTTTATACAAGTGGTTGCCCTCTTTTGCTGCTCTCCGCCCTCCAAGTTTGGTATTTAGAGAGCAGAAAAGTTTTAATTACTATGATGGTTGGTAGTGGAGTGCAGGAAAGTAATGGAAGATTTTCCTCTATAGAGAATTCAGTGGTAGTCTTTCAGGAATTGTGAGTTACCTCTCAGTGTCAGCAGGGCAAAACGATTTGTGCACTCCTAGACAAGAAAGACATGATTCAGTTCAGTGAAATTCTCTAACCTAACTTCAATATCAGTATTACTCTCATGTGGTGCTATACTCTAATCAGCACTATGCATCCTGAAACGAGATCAAGCTTATTCAGTGCAATTATCATATTTTATTTTGCACCAATGCACATTTTAAAAAAGCTTAACAATCACATTCTGTTTCTGAATTTACAACTCATTCATTTTATAAATTACTGCAGACTATTTTCAACTGCTTTTGAGAATGAAGATAACAGGTGAAGTACACCTACTAATCAATTTTGCATTACGCCTAATTTATGATTCATGTTACTGACAATGTAAAGACTGAAAGTGAAGGCTCAGCGCAGGATCCTGCCACATTTGCCCCATTTTTGAGTCAAAATCCTATGAGGATAATGAGAGTATTCAGTCATTAGTGCTGCTGAATCTCTGAAAAGAGTGTTCTTTGCTCAGATCCTCTTTTATACCGCCCCCTCCAGACAAGGTCACTGCTGGACTCTTTTAATCGTAGTCCCAATTGGAGAACTCCTTCCTAGTTTTGGTGTAGGTGTGTGTCTTTGGCCGGGTGGATGTCTTGATTTTAGATGAGCTAGATGAACTCTAGAAGTAATTATTGAATATTAGGTTGTGTTTGTGCTAAACTTCACAGGTCACACTCATGACCAGACCTAGAGAAGAGGTATTTCATTAGGCACTATTTGATGTAGTGGGAATGAACCACAAAAAAAGCTTGCGTATCAGAGATGCGTTTTTTTTTTTTTTTCAGATTTCTGTAAAGGCTCTGATAATGAGTGATATTGAAGCAGAGAGCCTTATACGGCTTTTTGGATTTTAAATGGAAATGGTTTGCATTATCTCGGTCCTCATGCTATTTCAGCCATTGAATAATACTAAATAATTACAGAATCTACCTTTTTGTGCGTAAAGGAGCTCTGACTCATCCTGACGCCAGCTCTCCATCCTACCTTGTTTTACTGACAGGGTTCAGTAGTTGATAGTAATAAATTTCACTTTTTAAAACTTAGTTTTACCAGATTTTGACCTTCTGGTGTACCCTTGCAGTCATGCCTCTTTTGCATCCTGTTGTTTCTCAAGGGGAAAGTTATGTGTTCTCATGAAACAACTTGCATTAATTGCTCTGTTTAATTCTCCTTTTTTTGCTCTGTGTTAACTGTGAGGAGGAAATGGGAGCAGGAGAGTAGGAAAGAATGTTAATTTCAGCAGCTGCCTCTGCTCCTCTCCTCGCCGATATCAATTACCTGGAAGGTTGTTCGGTCAGATTTATTAAGCATAACTATCTGAACGAATGAATGGGCAAAAGAGGAAAAAGAAATGAAAACTCATGTTGTTCCCCAAGAGATTAGGAAAGACTTTGAAAGTGTCCTCCACCATCTTGTCTAAGGAGCACATGTGTTGTGTCTGAAATTTGTTCCTTTTTTCCCCAATGTTTAGGAAAAAAAATAGTCATACAGAGCAAGAAATAGCACTGCCATTTTCCTCATACTCGTAATGTCTTGATGTGCCATTCTCTTTCTCTGTCACTCCATCTCTTTCTCATTCCCATCTCTGTTTGCAGAGCTCATTCTTTCGTCAGGAGGATAATTGCCGGGAAATCTGAAAAAACAGATTTGTCTAATCCATTGCTCAAACAAACAGTGTCGCACACAGCCAGCAAGGCCACATAGAGGCTTCATCTTTTGTCTCTCCATCAGTCTCTATTTCCATTCGTCTCATATGTTTTCATGAGTTCACTCTCAGTCGTTCGTAGGCTCTCGCTCTGTGCAAAACCACTCAATCTTCCTCAGACACTATTGCAAGGGAGTTGGTAAATATGGATAGCTCTAGGTTTTGCACTGTGATTCTATTCACTACATCCTGATGAGTTCTGGATTTAGGTTGTTCTCTGTCTCTCTCTCTCTCTCTCTGTTTGTCAGTGGGAGATCAGTGGAGTTGGGGAGTGGAGTTTTTCACTCACTGTATCTCAGGTGTTGCTGCATATTTTGCAGTGAGAGTGGCTCTCTCTCTGTCACTTTGTGTATATGTGTGCATTTGTGATTTAGTAAACCAGCACCTGTGGGGCCAGAGGCTGTTTTGGGATTGCTATCTCAGACAATCAGAGATTGACGCTGTTTCTTTGGCTCTCTCTTTTGGAGACTGATTTGGCTGTGAATGGGGAGAAATGTCATGGCGAACAGGGTGCATGTTTATCTCTAGATGCTCATGCTGCACATTCCCTCAGTTGTTAAAAGCAGGGCAGAGAATACTAATGGGAGGACTGATGGGGTTTAGCCAGAAGAGCATCTCCATTTATATACTGTGTGTGTGTGTGTGTGTGTGTGAGAGACAGAGAAGTTGATAAGTGGGAGAGAGCCCATCATAGCAGCCGTGCTGAACACACACACACACACACACACACACACACACACACACACTTACACATCTTGCGAACATAGCTTCACACTCAACAGATGATAGATTACGTCCATTTGAAATCCATTCACATAAACTTGGAGAGTCTGTGTCACCACCGCCTTACTGGTGCATCAGTGTACTTACAGTCTGGAAATCAATTTACAGTCAATTTACAGGGTGGAAACTGCCTCAGTGTAATCCTAGATGCCTTGCTTGCAGGAATCATGCCCGGGATCAGCGATTATCCGTGTCTAAGTGGTGTCCGGCTCTCCATCTTTCTCATATCGGCTAAAATGTGGGCAGAGGTTATGTTTGCTCTTAGCTTGGCTATGTAACTCGAAGGGGAACAGGAAGCGATGTGTGTAGCCCCACCCCTCAATCGTCTGCAGTCTTTAATTCTTGCTGATCCCTAGGGTTCTGTCTAGGCCAAGCGTCCAACCTGGATGGATCAGTCAGTCACAGTATACACTCTGTCTCCGCACTATCCACTCCCACCACCTAGATGGCGACATAGTGTCGGTGATTCTTATGAGATCAGCAGAATTGTAAGACGAGGCTGAATGACAATCACTGTGTGTGATTGTGCATTCCAATTTGTTTTTGGACACAGACTGCAGAATAAAATCATTTTGGCTCTCCAAGGATCAACACCATCATTTGAGCTCTCTGCGAAAGTGAACAGAGCTCAGCGTATCTGAGATGCCTGGAGAGCGTCTCCCACTCGACTAAGAGGAAAGGCCTGGGGTTTTATTCTGGGTGAGGGAAAAGGAGAGTTAGAAGTGTGCCAAAGCTTGGCTCTTGCTTTGAGCTTCAGCTGCATTCCTGTAAACACAATCCAGTACTCTGAATTTGTGCATTTGCATCTCTCTTTCTTTATACAGCTGAATGGAGTGTGGGCAACACCCCAAAACTGGCACAGTTAATTCACTAAATTCAGATGCTCGGCTGTTTATCTAGCTAGCATTTCCTGCATTGCTTGAAATTGTATCATCATGCCCTTGTCACATTTCTTGCCAACTCTTAGCTTTCAGTAATTTGATGTGCAGTGTATGAAGTGGCTTGTAGTGCAGTATTATAATACAAAACATTCATTGAGCGCTGCAGATATTTCTTGTTATTTTTCTAAAGAAAATGGCCTTTACTGTCTTCTTTTATGGAGACTTTTGTTTGACAGAGGAATTAACCCTTATCCACATATTGTTCAGCATACTGCTTTTGCATAGAAATAAAATGACACATTTTGTTCAACCTTCCACGTACAAGCTAGGAAATTTGCACTTTACGGAATAAAAAAAGTAAAAGTGATGACCTTGATATGTACTCTTGGATCACAAATGTGACATCACAACTATGAGATCAAACACATTAAATACATTTATATTGAATATTTATGACGTGTTAGCGATTGTGCTGCTGATTTGTCGTGTGGTTCTGTATTTTCGTTATTTCCGTGAGAAGTTAGTGGTTGACCGTCGCTCTGATGTTACAGGGTGACATTGCTAGTGCAGTTACAGTGATGTTTAATAGGAGAAAAAAATTTCAGTGATTTCAGCCATGATTGATAATGGCCAAGTTTTACTGTTAACACATAAAAACAAAAGAGCAAAAGCTTCCTTTCTTACTTACCATATTCCTGTGATGTTAATGAGAAATCCAAGCTAGAAGTAGTAGAGACAGCAAATGTTGGACTCAAAGTTCCAGAATGTAATGCAGCTATACGACGAGGTTGTGCTGAGTTAAAGCAGAGATTCAGCTAGTTAGTGATCTACGAGCTGATGAGCCCAGTGGTGTTGACAGTGGTATTTGCGTGAATGTCTGAATTTTGGAATCTGATTTGTTTGAGCATAGAGTACAGATGAGGAGTCGAAAGAAGTGGACAGCCTAAAAGACTAAAGCGCTGCTGCATTTGTCTGTTTAGGTAGAAATAAAGCAAGGGTTAAATCCCAGTGGCTCCACTAGCAGCAAGTAGTCAAATGGCATTGTGGTTAATGAGTGGATTTTTGCGACATTCGGAGCTCAATTTGAGCTGATTTGATGGCTCAGTTTCACTTATTTTATGTTCCATCAGAGGATCTGTTTTTAGCTGAAGGGTGAGTAATGAGCATTTTCCTCATATACTGTGTAGATTAAGTCGAAGCAGAGGCTTTCATACAGTGTTATTATGTAAGAGAAGAGAGTTTTGTAAAATGGTGCATTTTGAGCTTTTGGCGTCTTCTGTTTTACTAAGCACTAAGCCTATCCTCATATAAACATCTAACATGCTTTGAAGCGACATGTACTTTTCCAAGAAAAGAAGGCGAATCCTCAAAGCCGGAGCAACCTTTTAGCTCGACTACAAAAAGCCTGCGGCATGATGCTGATGTGGCAGTGACGCTTGCTTGATTAGCGTCTTAAAAATCTGCGGGTGTCTTAGTCATTAAGCAGCTTTGCCTGGCTATTTTTGGGGGACGGTTTGGTGGGGTATTGTTGTGGAGGAGGGATGGGTGGGAGTGACTGAGCTCATATGATTCTGGAGGCAGTTGGAAAGTGCGTGTGTACAGCTGGGTGTCAAGTGACTTGGTGTTTGCTCTCAGAAGTTCTGGATCTGTGCTCAGCAGGCAGCCATGGCCAATGAAGGCATGTGGTGTGGTACATCATGCTGCTGGGGGATTTAGGAGCAGTGCTGAGGAGTCAGAGGATGACATTAGTGCTCAGAGCTGCGGTAATCCCAGATACTGATCTGAGCAACAAGGTCAGGGTATTTTTAGGCAACATCAGGTTAGAGGTGAAGTGATTAGTCCCTGTGTTCTTCCTCAGTTCTTCCTTTTTTTAGTTCCTGTAAGGTGAGATATTCTTTAATTAAAGGTTTCCTTTATTAACAGTAAGACCAAGAAGCTGCACTGCAGAGGATATTAATAGAGTATCTGAGGTTCAGGAACCTCTCCTATAATGAAATATTATGTTGTCACTTTTGCAGTTTGGAACTTATTTAAATAACCTTTTGTGGATTTGTGACGTTTTGCAGCCTGATGCTTATTTAAGTATTGCATGATCCACATTTGCAGGTGGATCTGTTTGTGCTCTGGATGCAGTCAAATATGCATGCCACTGGATATGATTTTCATTAGCATTTCATGTCTAGGTTGTCACATCCTCCGCACACTCTGCACGCTTTGCTGGACACAATTTCCTGCCCCTGCAAAAGCTGATTTTACCTTTATTCCTCTGCTCTGTCCATGACACCTGCAGACAGGCTGCACATATACATACAGTTAAGGCATCAAAACGGAAAAATAAATCAGCAGACTTTCTAACTAAATTATCGAATATAAATTTGACTATTCATTCAACCACAACATTCTTTCACTGACCTAGGTCCGTTTATGGGAATTTGTGTGAATTTTGTACTTTATGCACAACCCATGTGACCAGATGAGATGGAGAGTCACATAACAGCTGTGTCTGGTCTAATCACAAATAAATAAGTTTCTGTTTCAGAGATATAAGCATGTAAAAAGTATTGAATCCATGATATAAAACATGCAACACAACAAAAATTATTGTGTCAATTGCTGATACTAATAAGGTTACAAAACACAAGCAAGATGTTTACTGCACAACCTAAAGATCCATACACTTTCTGTTAAAATTATGATCAATATGCACTGTCTTATCCTCTTAGTGGATGGGATTGGAAAATGCATATTCATAGATCGGAGGTTTCAATTTAAAGGGTCATAAATCCTAAACTCAGTACACATAATTAAACACAACAGAAGCCAGAGTGTCAATTGAAGGGGCTTCGACTTATGTGATATACTTGATTTTGTGTATTCTTGATCCCATGTGGACTATACAGGCAAGTGCAATGACGAATTGCATTAATAAATACAGACACACAACACAAGAAGTGCTCACCCACACTCTCTATAAGCCAGACACTTCGTCAAGGCCAGTCATAGTCCGTCTACATGTTATGTGAAATACAAAGAAATACACCCACACAGCACAGACTGCTATTATGCAGTGTGAGTCAAAAGGATTTACTATATGGATTGTCCAACCAAATCACATAATGAACTTGGTTTTGCTTGGTTGGTTGGGCCTGCTTGGTTTTGTATTTTTTTCCCCATGGCACTAGTATTCCTTAACCTGTTATAATGCTGTTACAGGAAATTAATCAACATCAGGGTGGTTTGATGTGGCCAGTGGAAGTGGAGCTACTGTTACCACCCCAACGTTAACTATGTTGTTATGACTGCATGTCCTGAACTTTTCTATTTCTCTAATTACCAAAGCAATTTGCCAATGATTGTTTATTTATTTATTTATTAGGTACTTTTTTTATCAGTTCATAGTTACATTTAATGTTGTGGAATGTATACGAGACAAGTTATTTTACTATCACATATATGTTTTAGCAGCTACAAACAGTCAGCCTCTCATTCCCTCTTACATGAAGTAAAACAAACAAACAAACAAATAAAAAACAAAGGTTGTCGTATTATTGACAGAATCCTCTATCCTGAACACTCTCGTGGTGTCTAGTACAAAGCACTGACACTGGAGACTCCTTCCATTAATGTCAAATAGATGTTTCCTTACAGAAAGCTTCACCGTATCAGTGATGATATGCTTTTGTTTGTTAAATAACAACATGATTTTAATTTGTTTATTATTAGCCTTAGATTATGCGGGGGGTCCGCCATTAAAGTCCCTGTGAAACAGCTGTTATTATAGAAATGTTGATGTATTAGACAAAGACATGAATGTAAACCCATGATTTGTCTTGCAGCTGGCACTACTATTAGAGGTGCTGTTATACAGAATTAATCAACACCTTCTGACCGATCAGAATCGAGCAATCAACAGCACTCTGGAATAAGATTGTAGAAATGTTGGTTCAGTCATGGGGCCCTGAAATGTTTGGCCTAGTTTTATAGTGTCTGTTTTTATTCTTTAAAGCCAATTTGTATTTTCAGCATTGTGCTAGACAAGCACTAGGAGAATCTGGCTGAGATTCAAGATGTCAAGTTTGATTCCAGCTGATAGCCACTGCAGTAAGGCACTTAACCTCAATGTTCTCCATGGGGACTGTACCTGCAGCTGTTTTTATGTAAATGTCTTGGCTTCAAGTATCAGAGAAGAAGACAAACTCAAGTTTAATTGTGAATATTTTACAGTGAGGTGGTACATATGTATGACATTTCTCATTGTAATAGGCATTGTGACAGATGAATGAGCTTTTCGTGTGGCTCATCTATTTGAACGCCCTTTCAGTGGCTCTTCACAGATCCACTCAAAAACCATTTGTTGGCTGTACTGCCCAGTGACAGGCATGGACTGCTCATGGCATTAAATAGAAACTTGTATCCATGTGGCTAAGAATTGGCTATAGAAAAGGCCTCAGCTGTTATGCTCTGTTATTTAAAGAATGGACATTATACCATTTTACAGTATTCACACATTACATTGTTTATACAGAAGATTCCTCTCACCTCCCGCATCTTTATCTGTGTAGTCTTTCTCCTAAGAACAATTATTTCAAGTATATTTTGAGAATCTGTAAGAGCTTCACAGTATTTCTTATTTATATAATTACTACTTTGGTAAGTACTACTGTTTTATTATTTTTTAAAATTTAACTTAATTCTATTTATTACTTAGTAATATTTCACCTTAGGAGCACCTTACAAGTCACTGTGTTCATAAGAAATATCATTATTCAGTTATTTATCATACACTCTTTTCCTTTACATTGATAGTTTATGGATTCCTGTCATATCTGATAAATTGATTAGGCCCTGAAGCTCTGAACCATTGAAAGGTTCATTCCATGATGTATTGATTTAATGCAGGTCTGCCTCCATTCATTAGTCTTTTTTGCTTTTGGACTAAAAAAAAAAAAAAGACCCAGAATATATTCTGCCTGAGACTGTTCACTGTTGTTATGTGTGCCTGAGAATCTCCTAATGCGCATAGTAAGGTAGCCAGCTCAGCTTAAATGCTGCAGTGTTTGCCCTTGACACTGTCATTTTAAGAATTTTGAGATGTCAGCAAATGTTTTCTAGCAGATTTTACCCTGAAGTGTTTTTGACCAGGTAAAGAAATGGCATTCGTCCATTTCATCCATTTTCATTAATCCATTGTAAACCAAGTAAATATTCACATTATGAACAGTATGAAAATATTTTTTGGTTGTCATGTAGCAGAAACAGCTTAATTATGTTCAAGGAGATGCGTTCCACCCATTTTCCAGATACAGTTCTTTTTAAAGCATTGTATTTGAGAGGCTGAACTTTCTGTTCCTGCTGTTGACAGCATGAAGAAATCTACTTTCGTTTCTTAATCACATCTTTACCTAGCCATGTATACTGTAATGTGAGGGGTTGCCTGTTTATGTCTTATAATACAGCAGTGTCTGATTTCTCGCCTGGCTGCATCTCACCGCTTTTCTCAAGCATTCAGACCTTCACCCTTTACTATCACCTCTATGAATGTCGAAGGCCCTTATGGCTATGAGCGTTCTTTTCTCTCTGCCCTCTTTCTTCTCTCTCTCTGTTTTGCCCTTATGGTCCACAAATGCCTTAAAGGCAAAAAACTTTTGTTCTTTGTACTAGCTGTAGATTTAGACTATGTTGAAAGAAAATGTTAAAGAAATGGATATAGAATGACAAAAGAGAAAATGGCAAAGACAGTGAGAGAGAAGTGTATTTCTTTGCCGTTGATGCCTGGAGGTAATAGCTGGACTGGTGAACCAGAGGAGGCTGAGTAGTTCTGGAATGGGCAGTGACAGCCACATCTCTCAGCCTCAGGTTAATCCTTTATGTCTCTGGTTTCCAGCAGTGGATGCTCTATCTTATAAAAAACAGAAACATGCTACAGTGGGATGGATTGATTTTTTTTCACTGTGTATGAGAAAATGAGAGCTGGAGGGAGTAACCCCCCCCAATCATCAGCATCAACTTCTGAGAATCATAATTAGGTCATTTATAAACCATAGCTGAAGGTGAGCATATAAGCATCAGCATTCAAGTACATTATCAAGGAGCAACTCTCAAACAGAATTCATTCTGCCAATTTGCAAACATCACTGTGTGGACATTTTGACATTTTCTGCTCAGATGCTGTTCTTGCTATCATACAGTATTTAAATTGATAGATGGATAGATGGATAGCAGAACCCTGAAAAAAAAAACAACAAACTTGTGCTTATTCACACCATCCTGCTTCAATTTATGTCTCCATTCCTAAAGTAATTTACATTGCTATCAACTTCATCAAGCGCTGTTAGCTGGCATAGAGACTGGATCATTTCCATGCACTACATACTGCAGCTGTAGGATCAGTATGATCCCTTAACAGGTGTTTCTGGGAAAGGGTCCAAAACAAGACCAATTCAGCAGTACCGCTCACTCTGTGAAATTATCCCATGGTCTTTTCATTGATTATCCGTGCTCATCTCCATACCATAAACATAAACCAAGTGACATAGTGAGATGAAGATGATCGATGATCAACACTAGTGCTTCTTCTACACAGGAAATGTAGCTTGTCACTTCATATGAAATTGCTTTTTCTATCAAAGGAAACACTTCTGTCATTACAATAGAGTTAAACAACACCAATATGATTTTATTACAGTGCATGAAATGAAACTTTAATTTAATTTGGAGACAGTCATGGATAGTGTTTGCAATAGAAGGGTTACTATTTTCTTTTCTTCTCTGTGTGGGACTGAAACTGCCTGCTTATATTTGTTTTTGAGGGTCAAGAATATGTTATGGTCAAGTACAAGTTGAGCCTGGTATTTAGTTGAGAAAAAACCTGATTTCTATGTCTATTGCTGTTATGTGAGCCAGCCCTAGCTTAGTGATACTTAGTGGTATCGTATGTGCTGCTTTTCATTTTTCAAAAAATCTTTTTGAAAAAGGGAAAACACAGCATCTGTCTAAATCCAGATTTAAGATCTTCCTCTCTGTATTCTGAGTGGTGTGAAATATTTCCCATACGCTTTGCAGAATAAAGATCATTGTTTTTTAATAGAGACAATGTCATACTAAACCCACAGGGACATTTAGAGAACATGTGAAACTCCACACAGACCCCGGCTCAGGATCAAACCAGGAAGCTGTGAGGTGGCAACACTACTCGCTGTGCCACTGTGCCACTCATAAGAACATTTTTATTTAAGTCAGTCATATTCCTCAGGTTAGGATAGTAAAACGTTTTTCCGATGCATGTAGTACCAGCAGCCAAAGCATCAAGAACAATGATAATTATTAATCAATATAACTAATTCCTTTTATAGAATATAAGTTGGCCTTTTAACAGTCCTTTAACAGTTATACAAGAGTTTTGTTGAATGTAATTGAGATCATCTTGCATGATTGCTGACAGGCTGTGGGAAATCGACTGTGGGTGGTGTTTTGACATGTCAATCAAAAGTTCTGTGAAAGTAAGCATTCTTGGCTAGTGATGAAAAGTACCAGACTTTAGCGAAAGCAGAATGTCTGGCTTGCAAGACTATGGCATAGGTAAATGGTACAAAAGTCTCACTCTATTACCTGTGAATTTACAAATGAAGTGATAATATTTGGTTTTATTAAAATGTAGAGGGCTTGATAGCCAGCTAGTAAAGATGTAGTGGACTTCAGAGATTTAGCGCATGTCTAGAACTCATATCTGTGAAGTTATTATTGCCAAAGGGCACTAAGTTCATGGTAACAGGCTGAATGAGTGTGAGACAGCAGGGTAAGGCAGACTTTGGGCCAGGCTCTCTCTCAGTGCCTCAGGGTTGAGTGTCACTTTAGTGGACTTATAAACCTTGTCTCAGAGCAAGGTTTCTGTGAGTGGCTCTTCTCTATGTGATCAAGAGCAAGTGCTTGGATTGAGGATAGAGACAGGCCACTTGAGATCCATCCAGCTACTCAGGAGGGGAAAGTATAAGAGCAGGGGTATCAGGGCTATTTAAACAGAGTCTAACAGAGGACTGCCTCCTAGGAGAGATGTTGCCATGCTTGCTGAAATCATCCCAATTCAGAAACAGGATCAGATATGGAGGGTAGGGAAGAGTTTGCGTAAATTTCGAGTGTGTTGGAGTTGTTAGCTCCTCTATGAAGCCCATTGTAAGATCCTGGCCCCAGGATGCACCAACTAGCCAACAGTGGGCCTGATTTATCAGACTAGATGTGACATATTTACATTATATTTCCAAAAGTTTGTGGACACCTGACCATGACACCCATATGTGCTTGCTGAACGTCCCTTTCCAGATTTAGTCCCCCTTTGTTGTTAACTAAACTCCACTCTTCTGGGAAGGCTTTCCACTAGATTTTGAAGCGTGGTTGTTGGGATTTGTGCTCATTCTGCCACAAAAGCATTAGTGAGGTCAGTCACTGATGTTGTGCGAGGAGGCTTGGGGTGCAGTTGGTGATCCAGTTCATCCCAAAGGTGTTCAGTGTGGTTCGGGTCAGGGCTCTGTGCAGGCCACTCGAGTTCTTCCACTCCAACCTTGACACACCATGTTTTCATGGATCTTGCTTTGTGCACAGGGGCATTGTCATGCTGGAACATGTTGGGGCCCCTTAGTTCTACTGAAGGGAAACTGTAATGCTACAGCATACAAAGACATCTTATACAATTGTGTGCTTCCATCTTTGGCAACAGTTAGGGGAAGAACCACATATGGGTGTGATGGTCAGGTGTCCACAAACCTTTGCCCATATAGTGTATGTGTAAATCATTCACGGGAGCATTTACACAAGAAATGTGGTGTTCATGAAAAACTAGTTTGTTCTGAAAAACTTTTGTATCCTACGAGAACACCTGAGTTTTTGTAAATTTACGTACAAGGAGACTCACTAATGATTTGATAGGCTTCAAATCATGTAACTGGTGTGAGATACTACAAATTATATATAGATTACATTATCAAGTTTAAATTGCCTAATTATTTTAATTACACAATTTTGTGAATCTCAGTTGTTTCATATTAATCACTTGAATGGAAGAAATCCAAAGATTAAGACAAATACGACTAGCTGTTCAATTAGGAAAAATGTATTGTCACCAATTAAAAAGGAGGAAGAGTTTGTGTGTACCCGTGGGAGCTGATGTGCTACAATGCCTGAGCTGTATTACTAGATGATTTAGCACACTATGCCCATTTAGTAGGCATTGAGTTGTTTTCAACTCTCTGTGTGCTTTGCCTTTTTTGGAGTTTTGTGGGTTTCAATAAATGTTAATCAGCTGTGCTGTGAAAGTGCTTGGTAATTCATAGGTGATTTGAGTATCAAAGCAAAGTATCAAAGCAAATCAGCATTACCGACTCCCACTCTGGTGGAAAGTTTTTGGTTTGGTTTGGCTCACTTGGTTTGAAACTATTTACACACAGCTTTAGTAAAAGATTTAGAAAAGCCCTTGCTGCTGCTCCAGTGGTCTGCTTGGCGGACAAGTCTGCTCAGTGAATTTGGTTCCTATTTGTGTCAGGAAATAGAAACTTGTGTTTGTATTCATGAATTGTCTAAAAGCAAATGTCTAGTTATTTATTTGTTGAACTGGTACATTGTACTTTATGGTAACATTATTTATAGGCCATGCTGTAGGTGCCTTTTTTTTGGAAATTTTGCTGCATATACAGAGCAAAAATACACTGACTCTGATAGTATGCGCACACACACACACAAATTTTTTCTATCCGAGAGTGCCAGCTGATCCTTATCACCTTCTTGTTCATCCTGTTATTAAAATTCAGCAGGTGGACGGTGCCGTATATGACACAGATGCTTTTTAAGTGGGTTAATCCTAAACTTAACCTCAGGCTGCGTATCTACTCAATTTCACACTTGTTGGTTGGAAGAATGTCCTAATTCAATTTATTCTCTTTAAGAAAACACAGACATTTCCCTTTCAGGGTCATGTATATCAAGCAGCAAAAACCCAGGCATGTCAGATTCGGTCAAAGACACATGCAAGCTTTTTCCCATTAGTGGTTGACTGTACTGGAATAGAGTATGTAAATCAATCTCAAGGGCAACAAACCCATTAGGATAAACCCAGAAAATAAAACTGCTTTGCTATCTTCCTGCCCAATTTTTAGCCTTTCGCAGGATCAGCTCTTTTCTGAAAGCCCATGTCAGCCACGAGATTCTTAATCCTTCTGGATGGTCCTTCAGTATTCCCTTCAGTCCAGATGAGCCTTAGCTTAGCATGGTAATGAGAGCTTCACCCTCTGCAAATTAATGAACAGTTTCAGCCTATGACAGGATAAAATAAGTGCAGCTTCTTTTACTATGGCTAATTCAGAAAGGCAGTCAGTAAGTCTCAGGTGCAAGGCATATGTAGAGGACTGTAATGCATAATTGCTTTGTGTAAATGTGCACCACAGAAGGTGTAGTCGAGTGTGCACTCTGATTGATAATTTTATCATGAGACAGTGAGTGCCAAGGCTTCTAAAAGCTGAATCTCAAAATAGACAAAAGCCATGTAAGAACGGCCCACTGACATTTAGTTGGCCAACTGAATCTGGCTCAAGTACTTGGCAGTTATTTGGTGCAGCAATGGGCATGTTTTACCCCCAGTTCTCTCTAAAGCCAGCTTTACACTAGGATTTTCAGCCTCATTTTGCTTTTGCAGACAAAAATTGCACATTGTAAAAAATTTGCGTCATGAGTTGATAACAACTCAGAGCGTGTATTGTGACATGCTCGTCAGTAGCCGATTTAGGGTCATTGCGATCAAAAACAGTCAATGACAAAGTACTGGCAGTATTAGACATTCTTTTTTATTAAAATCAGAGTTTAAAAGCTCATTTAAAAGCTACCAATATGAGCATTGCATGGTGTGAAACTCATGAAAAAGCTACAAATGCGCTAATAGCAATGGCAAAACATAAACAGAACATGAGCAGTTTGTTGAGTTGTGGCAGCAGGCAAAATGGTCTCCTTCAGTATGCTTTTTTACCCAGCTATGAGCGACTCCTATTTCTTCCAACTCCTATTCTTTCATTTTTAAAATGAGTTTTCAATAGAGATGACATTAGCACTATTATACCAAGGCTAGTTTCGGTTTATTCAACTCCCATTTTCTGCATGAGCCTGATGTTGTACGCAGAACGTAGTCATTTTCTTTAATCGTATGGATTAAATTTTATGGATTTTATTGGGATCATCTAGTACAATGTGACATGTAATAATCCTAAACCGCACAGACTAAAACAAAAACAACTGACAGATCCTGTTACCCTTTCAGCTTCATCAACAGAACTTTTCACTGTCTATTTGAAAAACACTCACTAATTTGCTGACTCCTGATAGAACCACTCTATATCAGCCTTGTTTGTGATTTTAATACAGTGGTTGCAATTTAGCTCAGTGGTTAAATTTCTTTTTTAGAGATTGGAAGGTTGTCAGACGTGACCAAGTTACCATATACGTTATTTTCAATGAGAGTGTGCGATTTACAGGTGACCAAGAGAATGAATTAAGTGGGGCAAGCATCACAAAAAGTGGAACACAACTTAAGGCATATGAGAAGAGAAGCAATATAACGTCCACTGTAGTATGCTTTTTATTTCCCCACGCTGAGAAACATTATCCATGGTTTTATCCAGCAATGCCATGCAACTATGGGCTTGAAGCGTTTTATGTACATAATTACAACAGAGCTTGTAGTTTTTGCTGCAAATTGCATTTGTTTTTGGCTCATTCTGACTCTAGTAGACCATTGTGCATTACACAAATACAATTTATACACAAGCCGTTTCCCTCGACAGTTTTTATTTTTCGCAGGAAGCAATCTACTTTGTAGTTAAATTGGTGATTTTGCATACATTGCTTATCTAGATATGCATTCACTAGCCAGTGGCAACTAGAGAAACCATGGCAACTAGCAGTAATTCCAGATACAAACACCTGCTAGTGACATTCGTTGCATCATGCAAGGTGAAAAGATTGCTACTGGTGTGAATGCAGGGTTTACCCTGCAGTGTATCCTGCCTCACTTAATTAACTCTTTGGCTAAAAGCTAAATGGAAAAAAAAAACATCCATATATATATTGACTGTGTCATAGCTTTATAGAAGCTTTTGCTTTGTGTGTTTTTGGTAACTTAATAAATTAAATATTAACCGGATTTTTCATTAGGATGTAATAACACACATTAATACTTGTGACAAAAATGCTAAAACAATTAACTTATTTATTTGTCACAGCACTCCTTGCCACAACACTCCTTCATATGAACAGTCAGTTTTTCCTAACACTCCTCACAGATGCTATTCCATGCAGATTGTAGATTTTTCTGGAGGTTTATCTGGAGCTGGTTTAACTGGAGCTGGTTAGACAACATTTTCAAACCTTTTGATTGAACTCCTCCCAGAGCAACTCAGTTGGGTAAAGATGGGGTGGCTAGACAGGCCAGATAATTACAGACAATACTTCTTTTTTACTCTTGCACAGCTTTAAGGTGTAAAGTGTCATTGAAAGTCAAACGATACATTTCACAAAGTGGCAAGGTGTCCTTAAATGTTTGACCAAGAAAATGTTAGGTCATTAATTTTTCTAATATTAGCTATGATCAGTGTGACTCTTATAAAACACAATCCGACAAATAATGCCTGAATTCCACAGAGTCTACCATACAGGGTTTGTAAAGAATGCTGTACTATCATCTACCAGCATGTTCTTTCTGTGTCCAGGCTCTCCAGTTTCCTGCTACCTCCCAAAAACATGCCTGTAGGTGAATTGACCACTCTAAATTGCCCCATGTGTGTAATTCGGCATCCCATCCAGAGTGTATTTCCGCCTCCGTCACTGTTCCCGGGAGAGGCCCTGGATCTTATGCGACCCTGACCAGGATAAAGCAGTTGCTGCAGATGAATTAGATGAATGTACTACTTTCTTTGGCACTGGCATGAATAAACCTCACTTTCCTGGTTGTGTGAGGGTCAGAGTGCAAACTTACCTTCCTTCAAATGCTCCACTAACATTTTCAGTGTTTGAGCCTCCGACCTTGGAGTCTCATTCAAAATACTGCCCAGGCTGTGAAATCCTTAGGCGGGTTACTACATGCTTACGGGCACTGGGCTGTTGTCAGGGTTAACGAGCAGCCTTGTGTGCTGAAATCACCTGGAGGCCCAAAGCCAGTGCTGACATTTCCTCGTGGAGCTCGTGCCAGAATGCATGTCATTGCCTTTTGATGCTTCCTCCTCTTGTTTTGTCTGGGTGTCTGTGCAGGAGAGACAGCTTGGCAGGGGCATGGCGACAGGCTCATAAAGGAGAAGACTTCTCTGTTGGCCCACATCTCTGCTGCATGACCGCTGGGAAAGAATGACCCCTCTCCCCATAGACACTGAGTCTGTTTGTGTGAGTTTATCAGTCAGGTGCAGTGAGCGCATTCTGTTCTGGATCTCCCATAGCCAGCTGTGGATTTGAGTGTGTATGTGTGTGTTTACCGGCCTGTGCTGTCTGATCAGTTTACTCAGTGGTCTGTAGAGTCCCTCACCAGTCCCTCACCTGTCTGTGCTCTGTCAGAAGCCTTGCTTGTTCTCCATTCATTGCACTGTACGCTGCAGCAGTCCAGAAGAACTCAGTTCTCTGTTAGAGCTCTTATATTGGGGCTGTAATCCCATCCACATGGAAGAACAGCAACATGGAGGAGGAAATACATGGCACAGAGTTACAACTCAATAATGACCTCCTAGTGCTACCAAAAAAATAAGGGACTGCCATGATACCATGTGGAGTCATACTAAGGTCTATAGAAATATCACACTAAAATCAATGTAACATAACAAAAATATAATATAAATTATATAATAATTATATATAATTATATATAATAAAATGAGACTGCGTAATAAACAGACATTGACCTATGATAACCCCTTTGCAGTTTCCCATATGAGGAAACTGGCAGCATTTCAGATTTTGTTTCGAGTAGCAGCACTACTCAGCTCATTTGCAGCTACACAGTAGTATAGATTTAACTGAGTCGTATTTCCAATCCAACCTCTGCTCTACTTCTGATGAGGCAACATAAATGCCTGTGGGGAGGCTTGCTCCCCGACTCCATGAATATTAGAGTGCTCCAGGAAGCAGGATGTTAGGAGAAGCAGGGCTCATTATTACATCAAGGTTAGAAGATTCACATAGGAGGTGCCTGAGTGCTTTTCCTCTTGTAATTCTTCTGCTTGAGTTCAATTACCCACCTAAATTTATTTTTTTTGCATGGATTAGCTTTCTATGGCAGGCAGTAGCTCATCACACGTCGCTTTATACGCCTCGGAAATGTGAGATATGGGGCGTCGCCGAGGTGATGACTAACCAGTGTATGTGTGTGTGTGTGTGTGTGTGTTTGTGTGAGAAAGAGATGATGGATTTTTCACTTTCATTTCCTTATGCTCATGGGCATTACATTTTGGGATGGGAGTTATGAGGTTCAGGCTTAACCAGTGGTTTAAATGAAGGTCAGCCCAGAGACCAGCTCCACATTTAAATGCATGAAAGAACAGCATGGATTCATAGATTACACTTTGACATGAGGAGCTGTGACCTTTGACTGAGTAGAAAACTCAAAATTTTTATTTCCTGTGTTAAGCTACCACCCACTTTATGTCATAACATTACAGTGAATATGGCATATGATATTTTGTGATCTATGGACCTGTGAATTGACTGATCTGTTAAGTATAATTTGTCAGTACTTTATACAACATTAATTAAGTGAAAGTATAGATAATGTGTTAAAAACTTACTAATTAAAAGTGAACTATTCAGCCAAAAATGTACTCAAGTGAAAGTTAAAAAAGTTGCGACTTTTAGATGTACTCAAGTAAATGTTTATAACTGATGAAATTAAGTAATGTCATGTTTTCCTGTGAAGTCTAACTTTTATTACTTATCTAAAACTGTTTTATTTTAGTCATTTTACCTGAAAACATTGTTCAACCTCTGTAAGTTTGCTGGTCATATGCATGAATAACGCTACGTAGTTTGCTAATGAATTAATCAGTAAATAACCAGTATTTAGCATTAGCTAGAATTTGAATTGCTGCCTAGCCATTTTATGTTAGCAACTGCAGCTGATGCTAGGCTAACCTGCTATTAGCAAAGAAGGCAGGCTAGTGAAGTTAGTGAAAAATCTCTCAATATGCTTTTTCAAATTAGATGGAGTTCATGCCTTCTAGGGAAGCAAAGGAGACACGTCATTTTATCTTTGCTTACTCCAGAAATATTTTACTGAGGTAGGGCCAGGGATGCTCAAACTCAAGTTCAACACTACAGTCACACAGGGATAGCTATAGCACCTAGCTACCTTGCATAGTATGAGAAGGTCACAGCAGATGGAGAATTGGCACGATTATTGTTTTAATCTTTAGTGTTTTAATGTTTTAGTGTACATTGTTGAACTTGATTGGATGCCTTAGACTGAAATGTAAATAAAACGCACAGGAGACCATTTTATTGGCATATATATATATATATATATATATTGCAGTCATTGGCTAGATGAGAGAAGGAGACCTTGGTATCTGAAAGTATCAATAAAAAATGTAAGGAGTTAAAATTAAGTAACTAAGTAAGAGTACTCAACTTAAATTTTAATAACACTTAAGTAAAGTATAAATACCTCATAATAATACTTAATTATAGTAACAAAGTACATTTGTTCAAGTATTTTCCACCCTTGAAGATCAAAGTGACCCCATGTAATCACCATCATATGCTCAGAATCCCTGTAACTAAGAGCTACAGTGTATGTTTTCCATCCAGCTAACAAATCATTCACCCTGTTGATACAGAGCATGAATATGAAACGTTGGTTTTGTGTACTCTGCCTCTGGTGTGTTATGAGGCATCATTGGGCAGCAGTAGGCTGTGAAATTGAGTTAGGATGGGCTGGTTACAGGGGGATGGCATTGAGACTGGAGGTTAGGTTTTTGGAAGCTGTGGTTTGAAGGATTGGGCTTGTAGAAAATGTCATTATATCCTGCCTTTCACCTGCAGTCTTCATCCGGTCGCCCTGCCCCTGGGCTCAGCAGCTGCTTTCTGAGTGACACATTGATTATTCCTGTTAAATCACCTTTTATAGCTGCTTGTAAAGCCGGGGCTATGGGTTTGGTTTAGTCCATCAGGAGGAGCCTTTAGAGCCTCACAAACTACGAAAAATGGCAAGGCAGTATAAACTGTGTGATGGGATGAATTAGAAAAAGAATAAGGCCCCAAACTAGGGCATCAAGGATTGAAATGTACTTGTTGTTCCTTATCACTTCTGTCCCTCCTGTACAAAGCAGGAAAAGCTGTGTGAGAGGCTAGCATTAGCCTTGAGCTGTTGGTGGTGTGTGGGAGCTTTTTGTGCTGGCATTCTGTACATGGTGACCAGGAAGTCATGCATGTTAGCTGCTCTTTGAATCAACAATGCTGTTGGCAGCTGCATGTCACAAATCTATGAAAGGCGAGTCTTGTTTTTTTTTTTTTTTTTTTTTTTTTCCCATAATGCCTCAGGATAGAGGCTGGGCAGGGTCATTTAAGTGATGCAAATGTCACATGTTCACAGCATTCAGTGTTTTATGGAAAAGAAAAGTATGGAAAATGCTTCCATAGTCTCAGGACAAAAAGAGTGGCATATAATGGGATACAAAATAGAGAGTACATATAAATCTAACTGCTTCAGAGAGCTATGTTGCCCTTTTTTATCACTGTGCATCTGTAATAGGAAAGTATAGTATCACTATTTCTGCATCTTATGGGAAATGTGTGAAAATAGCCCTATTTGGACATGATTAAATATACTTGGGGTTCTTGGATAATTCCATCATTTGCAGGTGCTCTGTGATTTTATTTCTGTCCATTCTCCGCTGAGAAAATTACAAACCAAATTATCTACTTTTTTTTTTTTGAGCAACTCTGTAGTAGTTTGATCATTTTAGTCCTGTCTGGATAGAAACCTCTATGGTTTTGCAGACTCTGCCTCTTTCTGTGTGAAAAACATTTTTAATTGCTGCTACCCATCATAATTAGTCATCTAGCATGGATATTCCAATTTTGATGGAAAATTGTGATTCTGTAGGGTGATAAAAGGTGCTATTATAATGACAGTCACAGATATAAAGCTTTATACTTTATACTATACTTTAAGCTTTATGTTATATTCGTAAATTTATATATGTCACAATACTATGCAACATTTCTGGAAGTAAAAGAATGAGCAGTCGTATCACTGTAAGTTTCTTAATCATCTAACATTTGATGTTGCCAAATAAATATAGTGGTAAATGACCCAGTAATGTCCATTCATTCGTATATCTTCATACTGGAATGTTTTTGGCAGGAAACCCACACGAACACAGGGAGAATGTGAAACACCGTTCAGATAGTAACCCAAACTCAGGATTGAACCCCGGACATGTGGCAATGTTACCCTCTGTGGTAACATTCTACCCTCCAATAATGTTCTCTATAAACTGCTAATGCATATAAAATAAAAGAAGAGGACCATGTGAGGCACAAACATCAGTGTTCAAAAGGGGGAAAAAAACCCTAGAAACACAATCATCCCAGATTAATTTAATCGTTATCCAGAAGTGAGAGTGTTCTCATGGAGGAGACATGTAAAAATGTTAGAACAGTCATTACCCAGTGACACTAATACTGTTACACCTGGCATTATTGCAGCTGTTTCAGTTCACCATGTTTAACAGCATATAGAATGGGAATTTTACTCAATTCAGTTTATGACTGATGAACATCTTGAGCGAGCAAACCTTTTCATATCACAGAAAACATATTCGGTTTCTTAGGAACACACTCATCATGCATCTACTCTGTTTTGAACACATGAATGCAAAGCAGTCACAAATACAAAGGGTTGTGGCTGACGAGAGGTTTATAAGCTTTTTCACTATGCTGACGTCATGCATTATAAGACTGGGGTTTTGTTTATTTTGCCCTGTCAAAATATTCAATCTGTTTGTTCCATTTTACCATTCTTTGAAATTGCGTTCAGTTGTGTAGGTGCCTTGTATGGGAGTTAGTACTGCTTTGATGTGAGAAAAAGAATGAGAATGGGAATGAAATGTAGAGAGAGAGGAAGTAAGATGCAGCATGCAGAAAAGAATATCACTACAAGAAAGAACATGGACTCATATTTCCATCAGCAGCTAAATTCTGGTAGGTTTACTTTCAATTTTCAAGCAATACTTCCACCAAAAAGGTACATAGTACAGAGTTTTTATTTTGAAATATTTTAGATGGCCCTAGAAATTTATATATTTTTCCCTTTGAATTAGAGCCATAACAGTCTCTTTTGTTCTTCTGCTCACTGGAGTGACGATTAATAAGCAGTACACTATATGCCTAATCTGCATGAATTATTTTTCTGAAGATATTATATTCCCTTATTTTATGTGTATATGTGTCAGATTTTGAGACTTGAAAGCAATAATCACATCCTCACATTCACTGAAATTATCTTCTCACATTTAAGTCCTTCATTGTGATACTGTCAAGCGTTTAACCCCGAGACACTATTCTATCTAACATTTCTGCTGTCATTTAACAACTGCATTAACAAGTTCATGATTATTCGTTTGCATGTTTAATTACCTTTGGGCTCTTTTTTTAAATCAGAGAATTGGTCTAAATGAAAAGGTCCTGATATTCCTGAGATAAGGACAAAACACAGAGGATATCTAGGACCCAATGACTTCCACTCAGCACACTCGACTGAGCTCCAGCCATCTACACCTAGTCACTGCTAACAGATTCTTGAAAACAACACATTAATAATTTTCATAAGAATACAGACAAGGCCAAAACATTGCTGATGCTACTTCATTTGTTCCGTGTATAGCTCACTGCCTCTGCTGTTAAGACAAGCCTGACGAGGTTAACAGATCATTTACGTCATGTCATTTATAAAGCATGCCTTTTTGCATTTATGCGTTCAAAAAGTGATGTAAAAAGCAAAGAAAAATGAACCTAGGAATAAATATGCATTGTTGTGTGCTACCTAATTAGCTTATCTGGCAGTTTTACAGCTATCAGAATGCCAGACTGGCACCCTCGGGTACAGCTGGGATTTTAACATCAGTACGAAGGGCATGCATGAGGAACATGTCCATCAATCATGTGTCATTTTACAGAGCCAGTGTGAAGGTTTTATAGAGAGTGTTGTTTGAGCTGAAACCCTGTCAAGATCTTATTAGAGCAAGGCTTTGCTGCGATTAAGGGCTGGCCCAACAGTGCCAAACAGTGCTAAACAGTGCCAGACAATGCCAAAGTGTGCCAAACCAGTATCTCCTGCAGGACCTCTGGGCGAAGGGGTGGAAAAGTGCATGTTGTGGGTGGGGCCAAATTGGGTTCTGACCAAAAAATATGCTCTTAGAAGAAGAGTTAATTAATTGTTCTGTAAGGGTTTGAAGTAAAGATTCTTAGCTTCCTAAACGTGTTCTACTTGGAAATTGTTCACGTCGATGTACACACTTAGAAAACACAAGTGCATTTTTTTTTACATCAATACCTTGGAATTGTAAGATTTTATCAGACAATGCTGACAAATCATAATTCTGAGATTTTGTACTTCCATTCAGAACACTTAAGGATTCTTTGGCGTAACTATATATACAGTATATATATAAAACTCTTGAACACTTTTTGAGTGTGTGCCTGTGTATGTACCAAGGTTATGCTCATAAAAGTTTCTGTGTAAATGTTTGTGTACACTTTTAGAAAAAAAATAACAATTTAGATTCCTTAAAGATTTCTTTGGCTTGTCCTTCCGTGGGAAAAACACACACTCACACACACATACAGGATCTCTGTTGTCTTGTAGTGTGGAAGGAACCTAAAGTGGGCTGTGAGATTGCACTCAAGTCTCTTCTCTTTGATAGATCACAGACAATAGGTACAATGGGAAGGCTATGTAGAAGCCTGGCTGAAAGAAGAACAGCTCTACAAGGAGAAATCTAAGTTCTCACATCTCCACTCTGAATCTTTTAATATTTTCCTATTCCAGACTCTGTGCATTCACAAGCTTATATAAATGAATAATAATTAAAAAAAAAATCCCCTGCCATTTAACCTCTTTTATCAAAAGTGCACAGCCTGCACTGCTTTTATGTGCCACATTCACCAAAAATCATAGTGAATGGAAGGTTCATAAACTTTATATATATATAATGTATGTATGTATGTATGTATATATAGAGGCTCATATGTAGAGACAAAAACAAGATCATGCTCCTGAAAAAGCATCATGGTTATCTTGATATATAATAAATACCTAAATGCAAATCTTCTGCAAGGAGTTTCTAAGTGGACCAGGGTCCTTCAGCCCTCTGCTTCTCCGGTGCCTGAGGAAAAGCCAGCTGATGTGATGTCTTGCTTTCCACTCATGTTTCTCTTCTAAGTTTGGTGCTTGCAGTAATTGTGATGAGCAGATCAGTGGACATCGATCAGTTGCCTCAGAGCACCACTGTCTTCCTCTATTGCACAAGAGAGGAAGACACAAGAGCAAGTTTGAAAGTCTGATGAGATTCTTTTAACGAATTGTGGAAGACCAACAGTAATTCAGTGACAGTGATGACAATGCCAGCAACAACAACAACAACAATAATAATAGTAATAATAATAATAATAATAATAATAATGACTTTTCATACATAAAATGCAGCCCAGAATTACTAATATTACAAGACAAAGAAAGAGTAAAGCACATAAAATTAGTTCAATTAATAGGAAAAGAATTTCAGGGTTCTGATACTGATTAGTGATCATACTACATACAAATATAAAGGATGTTGTATAATTGTACACACAAACACACACACACATATATATATATATATATATATATATATATATATATATATATATACAGTGTATATATATAATCATATACACTTTTATACACCACCACAATGGATTTGAAATACAACAATCAAGATGTGATCGAAGTGTAGACTTTCAGCTTCATTTTAAGAGGTTCCACAAAAATATGGCATTTACCATT
>CM075008.1:9843589-9876315 GCA_037576675.1 Pangasius sanitwongsei | reverse complement strand
CAGGCTCAAAAGGGAACCCATCCTCATCTGGGTGCAATGGATAGTGCAATTATAAATAAATCCCTTCTATTATTGTGCGCTATAAGGACAAGTAGTGCAATTGTGCAACCAATTTAATTCTATTTAATCTCTCAAAATAAAACTTCATGTCCATTTATTTATTTGGCACGTGGGATAATGTACAGTCATTATGGCAAAATAAACTATTTTAGGCTGATACAAGACACCTCACTGTATAAAATGACTACTTACACTTACTTACTAACTAACTTACGCTAAATAACGACTTCCACGACGTCGCGCATCGTGGTACGGTTGTTGGATGGTCCTTAAAAGTCGCTCACTCACTCGCTCGTATCTCATTAGAAGACAGGCACCCTGTCACGAGTTTTCGGCCAGAAGTTGGGTCTGTTGGGACACGAAAAAGTCAAGCTGTCAATAAAACATGGTCCGCTGCAATATCGTAATTAGCTACCAAACTAATAAATATACTAGCAGTAATAATCCTGTCCTTCAAGAGCGCTGATGAAGCTCACTTTTACTTCCAGATGACTTGTTAGATTGTAAATTGTAAGGCATTTATCATATTTGATTTTGAGATTTTGATTAAACAAATAGAGAAACTTAATAAACAAGTAATTTTCTTTGTGTGAGTGCACGCTCAGAAACATATCCATGAAATAAAAAGCCGTTTCCCACTGTTCCAATTTCAATATTAAAACAAAAGAAAAAAAGAAAAGAATGAACGCGTCGTCATTTGTATTTTGTTTTTCAATTTTGAAAGCAAAAAAACGAATGAACGCAACGTACACGGACCAATTATTGGTAAAACTCAATTTTTTATTATTATTATGCTTTTTTTTTTTTTAATTTTTACAAAAAAGAAAAATAATTTAAATTCAATAACTCTGACTATATGAGTGACATGTAAAACCAAAGGCACTATTATACAGTCTATTATTATCAACTACAGCAAACAGATTTTTTTAAAAAGTGTTTTTTTTTTTTTTTTTTTTTTTTTAAGAAAAATAATCAAAATTCAATAACTTTTGACTGTATTGGTCCGTGTACTTTTTCGTCATCCACTTCGTTTCCAAAAGAGATTTAAAAAAAAAAAAAAAAAAAAAAAAAAAAAAACAACAACAAGAGATAGTTTAATCATACATTAATAATCAAAAACGAAACACCGGAAAAACATTCAATTTTCCCGTTTCTTCTTTGCTGCACGAAAAAAAAAAAAAGAAAATCGCAAGAAAACAAAATAGAAAAATATCTGAATTTTTCATTGCGTTATGCATATTACACGAAGAGATGGTACCGGAAGTTGACGCCCACGTACACGTAGCTCTATTCCATGGAGAGTTTGCACCATTTAGCAGGTATGTGCGCTAAAATAGCTCAGCTGGAGATCGACTGACAGTGGCCTTGGAACCTTACTCTAATCTAATTTTAGATATGGCAAAAGTAGCTCTGTCGTCTTCGTTAATATCAGTGTACATGGGCCAAAATTATGGGGAAACAGTGGGGTTTTCCATAAAAAATATAAGATTTTTGGCTGAACGAGGCTTGAGTCCTTTCTCCGACTCACATTTGGAACTTGAGGCTACAAAAGCTATCACTGCAGTAAGACGTTAGAATTCTTCTCTAGTCTGATTAATTAATTATTTGATCTGATTTACTGATTTAATCTAGTTTTTCCACCACTGCGTGCGCATTTCACGTAACTCGCTGGTATACTGTTTAAAAATGCCGGTTGTGCCTCTGTTGTCATGGAAACAGACAGCAGACGTAACTGTTCATTCACCCCAAGTTACCGTAATTACCGTAATTACGAATTTCTGAAAAACCTTTGACGTCATTGTCGAATTCGTAATTACAAGCTGAATACTTGGAATGCACTGAAAGCTACAACAGTAATTCGTAGTATTTCTCTACATCTACATATTTCTCCTCAATATGATATTTTATTAAAGCTGGTGTTGCCTGCCTTCGACACCAAAATGAGCTTAGGAGCATTTGCAAACAGCTCAGAGTACAGTTGAGTAGAATCTCGGAGTTGAATTCTCGTAATTTCAGGAATTACGACATGACGTGAAGCTAGCGTGACTAAAGCAAGGGATGCGTCATTAGAAACCTTATTGTGGAATGTGGAAACATGTTGAAAATATTTAGGAGCTACAAGAAAGGCCCAGGTATAGCTTTTATTTTAATATTTGTAATATCCTTCTAGACTGGGCCAACATGTGGTGGAAAAATGATGAAGGGATTTCTGTCGAGTAAAGGAGTGCATGCTGCAAAAAGGCAGATATGATTAATGCTCAGGACTATGCATCAACCTTACCATGAAGCAAGACGTTAAATTGGCCAGTCCTTGGCTATGCCTATATTTATATTGTCCAAATAAATAGAACTAAAATTGTAGAAAAATGTTTATAACAAGTCATCTGTCACAAGTCACTGCGTACCTTTATATACAGATTATACAGACATTATAGTGTCTGAATTCTTATATAAATATATTGCACATAAATCCTTCCATTATACCTGTTTTTCTGTGTTTTTAAGGGAGCTCGCAACCTCAACCCCAAACTGTATCATGCTGAGTACATGGGCCATAAGCTTCACCTGGACCAAAACGAGAAACTTGCCAGGTTTGGAGTCGCCCATGTTTCAGCCACTGATGGTTTCAGCAACAAAAATGTCACTCATTCTACAATGCCTATTAAAAATAACCTTGCCATCTGTGAAGATGTTTTCAGGAAACAGGAAGCTGTTACCACAAGACCAGTGTACTACAATAGTAAACAGCATAACTCTTTCATTCAACAGACCTGCTGTAATCACCTATGGTATGTGGGACCAAGTGCGAGTAGATCATGGCAAAGAATTTTGCCTTGCACAGAAACCTGTCAATCATTGTCGGGGTGGGAGTGTACTGTGGAGCGTGTTTGTATTTGGAAGTGACGTCAGTCACAGTTACAGTTAAAACATTACTGAATTTTAATTAATGTTCTTTTTTCAAATAAATAAATAAATAAAGCTTAAAAAAACAAAGCTTTTAAAATCTATTTGTTGTAGTTGATAAGAATAAAAGACTGTATCATAGTGCATTTGGTTTACATATGTAACTCCTGTAACCAAAAAGTTATTTAATTTTTTTCTTCTTTTTTTTTGCACAATAAAACATTTCAAACATAAAAAAAATCTAAAGAACTGAGTTTTTAAAATCTATTTACTGTTGTTGATAGCAATAATAGATTATATCACAGTGCATTTGGTTTTACATGTGTAACTCATACAAGCAAAAAGATAGAGTTGTAATTATTTTTCTTTTTTAAAAGAAACAAAATTAAAAAAAATAAAAACTGAATTTTAAAATCTATTTGCTGTAGTTGATAGCAATAATAGACTGCACTTGGTTTAAGATGTGTAAATACTCAAATAACTCAATAAATTAATATATCCACATATCCCTGCATAAATAAACATATAAATAATTAAATGTGAAGAGATAAACAAATAATCAAAAATAAATCAAATAAATGGTTGGGGAAGTGCTAATGCTAATGCTAAATGTTAAAGGAAATGCTAAACTGCAAGTTGACTTTTTCCCCCTTAATCGTTCATTGATTTCTGAATGTAGTTCCTTAGCGCAAAATGCTAATGAGAGGATGTCAATCAAACATCAGTAGGCGGAGTTTATGCCACCATTGGCTGGTCGTTGTAAAAGTGCTGCGCTTGACTGTTTGCCTGCGCCTGCGCATTAACGTTAGGAGAGATGGACGAAGTCAGGCTATAGCCTATACTCTTCAGAATGGATGCATGTACAGACGATTTAGGTCAGTTAGCAGGTATATTTGACGTGGATGTAGGTCAATTTTTCCTCACATAGCTGGAACAGGTTGCTCTCCTTCTAAGACATACAGGTGCCAAGTCCAGTGGCGAGGTTACATAAGGGCCATGGCACTGGCCCACTCAGACTGACGGCTGCTCCACCCAATCAAATGAGGAAAATATTTTTTGTGGAAAAGGAGAAAAAAAAATCACATACATTACAATAATAATCGCTCAAACACACGCTCAAATGTGCATATCAAGTTTCAGAAATAAATAATTATTTTAGTGTGAAAACTTTTTTTTTTTTTTTTTTTTTTTTAATAAATAGGGTATGGGAAGGTGAGTTTACTTATGCTAGTGAAATATAAAGTTTATGCTTTAGGCATTTATAAGCTATAGCTATAATATACAAGCTATAGCTGCTTGTTATTTTATTTCTAAATGAATTTTGTTGTATTCATGAAACTGCTGGCTATCAATACATAACATTTAACTAATGTAGTGGAAAATTTTATTTGCCTGTATCATTAGTTTGTATGTTTCGACAAGCTACGAGGGAAAAGATGTTCTGTGAGAAACAGTTGCTGTTGCTCAAGGAGGAAAACAAGAAGTGAATTAAGGCCAGTTCCTGTCATCGTTAGCACGAAGTGTTCCAAATGTCAGCTAAAACAGAAGAACATGCCAATGCCTAGTAATTAAGAGTAAAAGAATGACGCACGTAAGCATAACCCGTAAAATTAGAGCAAAATACCTAACCGTGATGAGCAGAATTAGAACCTTGTGCAATTGTGTTCATAAAAACAATCTGAAAACACCCCATTTAAATCTACTATTTGACACCTATTTTCAAGGTAAGACTTAATCCATTTACAGACCGCATTACTAAAACCCATTGCTTTAACTTTTAAAAGCAGAATACTGTGATCGACTGTATCAAAAGCTTTTTGCAGATCTAATAGTTCCATCCCACTTAACTTGCCTTTATCCATTTCTTTCCTTATATAATCCGTTAAATATAAAATTGTTGTCTCAGTGGAGTGTTTCCTCCTAAAACCCGACTGAAACTCATACAATATATTATGTTTAAGAAGATTGAAGACTATCTGCTCAAAAATAATCTTTTCCAACATTTTTAATAATGCACTCAGAATTGACACCGGCCTATAATTATTACACTCAAACCTACTATCTTTCTTAAAAAGGGGAATAATTCTTGCTTGTTTAACTCATTAGGAACCTTACCTTGACAAATTGAGAGATTTATAATATGGGTAACCATTGGAGTAATAAAGTTGGCTGAATCCTTAAGAAACTTCACTGGAATACTATCTAACCCTGTTGCTTTACTACTTTTAAGATTTATTAATTTCTTAAAAACGTTACTCTCCTTTACTTTAGTAAACAAAAAACTCAACATAATCCCGCATTTAGCATAATACTCCTGAACTAATTTATCATTAAATATACCAAATTGTGCTTGAAGCTCATTTACCAATTTTTCTGCAACCGTAGTAAAAAATCTATTAAAATGAATTGCTACCGTTCTCTGATCAGATATCAATCTTCCATCTACATTAAGGCTACTTTTAGAACATTTTATCTTAGTCTTTTCCTGATGTTCCTGATTTAATACTCTCCATAATTTTTGAGAATCTTGTTTCATTTCACTAATCTCATCCTTAAAAAAAGTTTTTTTTCTCCTCTTTTACCTTATCTCTTACCTCATTCCTTTTATGTTTAAATATCTCAAAATTATAATTATTTCTATCCCTTTTAAAAACCTTAAAACTATCATTACGCTCCTTAATTGCCTTTAAAATACTATCCTTCATCCAAAGTTCAGTCCTTTAATTCTTATTTCTTTATATGGTGCAACCTTACTCAAAACTTCTAAAAAATTAATCTTAAACCTATCCCAGGCCATATCCACATCATCCCACTGCAACACCTCAGTCCAGTCAACCTTACTAAGTTCTTCTATAAAAACTTGTGGACTGTATTTTATAAGAGATCTCAATTTTACTGTATTATGTTGCCTTATAGCCTCTCTCCTAGATTTCCTAATTACATATACTATACAATGATCACTAATACCAGCATCCAAGACACCACTTCTACAAATCTTAGAATTATCAGATACCAATACAATGTCAATGACAGTTTTAGTTTTAGGCGTAATTCTAGTAGGGTCCACAATAATCTGTTTCAATGCATATGATTCACAAAATAAATTAAAATGTTTATTCTAATAAATTGAAGTATCATGTTTTTGCATATCCGTATTTAAGTCCCCCATAATTATTATCTCTTGACCAATATTGAAATTAGAAGCACTTAAAATCTCACCAAGTCTCTCATAAAAGTCATTCTGATCAGGTGGGCGATAGCAAATACCCACTAAAATCGGTTTACTCTTAGGTAAAAAAAAATATCCTGCCAAACAGCTTCAACAGCGGCACAGCCCATGTCTTTTCTCTCCAAAAACATGACATCCGATCTAATATATGCACATACTCCACCTCCTTTACGATTCCTATCGCTTCTTAACAAACAGTAATTTGCTATATGTATCTCTGCGTCTAATATTGAGTCATCCAGCCATGTTTCACTGCAACCAAACAGAGACACATTGGATTCCTGACATAAAAGCCGCAATTCACTTATCTTTGGAAGCAGACTCCTAACACTGAGATGAGCCATGTGCAATCCCTTTAAAGTAGCGATGTCCCTCATTTCGTTGATCTCCGAAGTCGTTTGATCCCGTGAAAGCTGCGCGTCTTCATCACCAGACCCAGCTCTGGGCCTCGATATCCTCGAAGACCTGCCACCTTCCTCAGATGTAGAAAATATATCCACCACACCATTCTCCAGCTCTTGTTTCAAAACAAGGAAGCGAATCTCTCCAACGATCCGCTATAGAGCTCCATTCCGCGGCAATATCCGAATGCCGACATTGCTCAACAGTCGAAACTCGGGGTGTCATATCAGAATCGCCCGAGATAAAACCTTCAAAATCCCTCGAAACAGGCCCAGGACATTGATGAATATCTCCTGACGAAAGGAGACACGTCATTATAATCACCCAGTCACTTAAATGTCTCCTTATTTTTCCGCTGCGTCGTTGTTTCCTTGAACAGTTAATCCACGGACGGTAAATCAGCGAAAAAACAACACTCTTCCCAAAACCAAGATGTTTACATCCACATCGTGTTTGTTTTTCTTCTCTCCCAATATTAAAAGAACATTCGTTCCACTTCTTTCAAACGATTAAAAAGAGTATACAACCGTGATAAACTGAACAGCGATATTAACAATCCACACCTGCCTGCCGCCATGTTCCCTTAATTTCTAAGATTTCAAATTTCTGGCCTGGCCACTGGAGTCAACAGAGGTGTAACTGGACGTCCTTTATCCCACTAGTGCAGTCGAGTCTTATTTATTATCGGGCTTAACAGCAAATGCAATCGCTGACTTATTTGGGGTTTGCGAGAGGACAATTCGTTATACAATGGCACAGACTGAAATAAAGTAAGGTTGAGCCCCTTTACAGTACTTGATGTTACAAGTTTTGTGTCTGTGTTGTCTACATATTCATGAGTTTAGATACCGCGAAAACGAATGGAACAGAAAATATTAGTGTACACCACTGATCTCTGTGTAAGATATCTACAGATCAGTGGTGTACACTCCTCACATACCAAGATGCTTAATGGATTATTTCGAAAAGGTTCTAAAGTTTCAGTATTAAGTCGCCTGACCTACAGCTATTCACATTTTCAGACATATATTAAAACATCTGTGCAATTTTGTCTAAGTGATTACACACAGGTAACGTTAGTATACAGCAGCGATGTCTAAATATTTTCCATTTTACTCTTACTGGATATCATGCAGCATTATCGATAATAACAGCACACAAGTAATTGCACAAAAAGGCATGTCAGTACTATTACATATTATTTATGTTTTTTTTTTTTTTTAATGGTTTCACAAGTTAAAATCTTTCCACTTAGTTGGGAATCACACACACACACACACACACACACACACACACACACACACACACACACACAGTTTGATAAACAACCCACTTTCATGTAATTTCGTTTAACATTATCAAAATGTCTTCATAATATGGTGTGTGACCATGTTTAACATTCTCAAATATTATTCAGAGATGTTTTTTCTCATTTTGCAAGTACAGCGATAAACTCATCAATTGCGCATAATAATAATCATTTCAGAATACTTTCATGTGAGGTTGACACACCGTCAGTTCCATAAACAGTGACACAATTTTTGTAATTTTGCATCTGTACACCACCACAGTGGATTTGAAATTAAGCAAACAAGATGTGATTGAAGTGTAAACTCTCAGCTTTAATTCAAAGAGATGAAGGTGATAAAGGGTTTGGAGTTGATTCCAAGCTTTGAATTTGTTATTTATTAGGAGAAACTAATAAATAAATGCACAAACAAACAAACAAATCCACATACTCCTGCATAAATAAATATATAAATAATTAAATGTGCGAGGAGATAGATAGATAGATAGATAGATAGATAGATAGATAGATAGATAGATAGATAGATAGATAGATAGATAGCACCCATCAGTGCAAAATAATACAATATAAAACATAAATAAATGGCTGGGGAAATGCAGCAATGTTGAAGGAAGTGCAAAATTGAAAGTTGGATTTTAATTCTATATTTCTCTTTTTCTTTAATCGTTCATTTATTTCTGTTTTATCTGTATTTATTTTTCATTCGCTCAGCATGCTACTGAGAGGGTGTCAACAGCCATTCAGGCATCCCAGTCGAACTGTCGAGTATATCCCAGAAAACACTTTTTTTTTTTTAACCTCTCATGAGTTTGCGTCCTTGGAATATTCAAATTTAATTCATATTAATGACATAGGACTACTCTTTCATCATAAATACTGTATCTTTGTCAAAGAGGCATTTCAGTTGCATCCACAATAGTCAGCAGTAACTAGAAAGCGGTGTTTGCCTTTGCTTGCCTAGACTGCTGGTCCACATGTGAGATTTGTCTGACTGGACAGCTTTTTTTTCTTTTCTTTAAATTTCCACTGCAACAACATACTCTTGTCTGCTATCAGGTGAGGCGTTTGGAATTTCAAATGAGTTTCAAATTACTGACTTTTTCCCACAGGTTTCCTAAACACTCCCATCATCTGCCATTGCACTAGATCCAGTGGTTACACTTTTCATTGAAATAAGCTTGTGAACGGCTTGCTTAAGTGGCACACATTGTTTTAATATATGTCTGAAAATGTGAATAGCTGTAGGTCAGGTACACTCAAAAAATGATTCTTGCCAGTAATTGAAATGCAGCAAACAATTTAAATAAAGTATTTAAAAAAAAAAAAAAAAAAAAGCTTAAGTGGCATACATGTAAAGATTACCTTGCAGCTGATGACCCAGTGAAGAATTTATGTTTCAAGGGTTATTCGGTGCAGATTCATTTTTAATTGTCTTTTTTGTTGTAGGCAATCACTCAGACTGTTACGTTCAGGGGTATGTTCGCGTGTTTTTGTGTTTTGTTCTCTCCCCTTTTCTCTCGCCCTCCCTCTCTCGTCTCTCGCGCTCTGCAGCACTGCCTCATTGGATAACGTTCCTGTCCGTCTCGATTATCCCCGCTGATGTCATTGGCCGTGACAACCAATCAACCTCTGACCCCGCCTATTTAAAACCCGCAGCCATCCATTCATAAGGACTTGTTCTGGCTGTTAAAACTAAACCCTGTTGTACCTTTGTTTTTCTGTACTCTAGTTACCCTGCCTTATTGTGTTTTTGTTCTTGTATGTCATTTGGTCCGTGTTTCCCCCGCTGTGTTCTAGTCACTTGTTTGTGTAGTTAAACTTAGTGTTTGTTACGCTGGTTTGTGACTTTGTTAGTGTTGGGGGAAAAGTGGGCAGGTAAGTAAGTCACGTGACATAAATTGTTCAGCACGTAGGAATTCCGGTTTTCTGTATTAGACACATGAGGTTAGGAGCGAGCACCACTCTCTGTACTTTTGGTTTGGATAGATAGAGTAGGTTAGTTAGCGCGTCCTGGACGCTGAAGATTTATTTTTCTATCTTTTGTTATAGTTAGGTCAGAGGGCTTGAACTGTTTTGTTTTGTTCATTTCTTTGCTTTGGTGCCGCTCGCGTCCCTTTTCTCCTTTTGTGTCTTATTTACTTGTTATTGTAAATAATTTGTAAATACTACCACTATCACTTGGCACCACACACTTCCACCTGTATATAGATAAATAAATCACCTAGTTGATACGCACTACTTGTCTATGGTCCCTGACTACACACACACAACTGATATATTTTTAATAATCAAGTAAGTGTTATTCCCCACATACCCCTAGACTAATTGAGGTTGTAACATTTATTTGGGGGCTCGTCCGGGATCATAAAAACCTATTTCCCGTGATTATTAATAATATTTGCGTGTGTTGTCATCGACACCTGGAGTAGTATTGGTCGTAGTGTAGTGCTGTACCGGTTAGTGTTAGTGGAGGTAGTGCGGTGGACTGTGTTTACGTGTGTGGACTGTGAAAAAAGGGGGAAAAAATGGCTTTGTTTGATTTAGAGACATTTATTAAAAATCCCACCATAGAGCAGCTTGACAAGTGCAGGAGTGAACTGTTTGCAATAGCAGCACATTATAAAATCCCCGATGCTAAGCAAGCCCTTAAAAAAGAAATCAAGCATACATTATTGCAACATTTGGTTCAGTTAAATGTGCAGTACTGTTGATGAGGAGACTGAGGGAATGTGCTGAACGGGGGGAGGATCCGGCTGCAGCTGAGGCCGAGGAGGAGTCCAACGCCAAAGTCGACCCTTTTGAACCGCTCTCTCCCGCTTCTGCTGGGTCCCGGGAAGAGGCGCGGCTGAAGGTCCGCCTGGCCCGTTTACAGATAGAAGCACAAGAAAAAGCCCAAGCACGGCAGGCTGAGTTAGATCTGCGTTTGGAAATACGCAGATTGGAAATAGAGGCCGATACGCGGATAAAGTTGCGGCAGCTCGAGCTGGAATCGCTGAAGGTTGCCGCCAGCTCGGCTGCGCAACCGAGTCCTGCACCAAGTTCTAACGTTTCCCCGGGTGTCGATTCGTCCTCATCTACCTTTGACGTGAGCAAACATATTGCCTTAGTGCCTCAGTTTAGGGAAACGGAGGTGGACTCTTATTTCAGTGCATTTGAGCGCATTGCACTTTCCCCCCGTTGGCCGGAAGATGTTTGGTCTCTGTTGTTGCAGTGTCGACTGATGGGTAAAGCTCAGGAGGTCTGTTCTACACTCTCCGTAGATGATAGCTTAAAATACGATAGTGTAAAAGCTGCTATTCTTCGCGCTTACGAGCTGGTGCCTGAGGCGTATAGACAAAATTATTAGAAATCGTAGAAAAATGTCTAATCAAACTTTTGTGGAGTTTGCTAGAGGAAAAGGCATCCTTTTTGATAAGTAGTGTGTTGCTAGCAAGGTTAATGATTTCAATTCACTACATGAATTAATCTTGTTGGAGGAATTTAAAAATTGCTTGCCAGAACGTGTGGTGGTTTACCTGAACGAACAGAAGGAGACGTCTCTCTCTCTCAATCCGCAGTGTTGGCGGACGAGTTTGTGCTAACACACAAAAATGTTCTCTTCAGCACGTACTGAAAAGAACTCAGCTGCCCAGTCTCAGTCCCCAACCTCAAAATCTGCCTCCCCGCGTCCCAGAGAGGTAAGGGAATGCTTTTACTGTCATAAGCAGGGACATATAATTGCTGACTGTGTTGCGCTAAAACGCAAACAGCAACAACAGCCTAAAAGTGTTGGGTTTGTTAGTACTCTTGTTGATCCTGTTACATTACCTGTATGTGATATGCCTGATCCTAGTTATAGCCCATTTTTAAAGTAATGCCTGTGTTAGAGGTTTTGGATAAACCTGAGATGTTTTGTGAGGCTGATGAACTGTCTGAAACCTATCCTAGTGCTTTCCCGGCGTGCGTGGTTACGCGCGCGCAGTCATGCAAAACGGGGGATGTAGTCAGTGTGTGCGGATTCAGTTGTGGAAACGCTGAACTTGCCGGTGACACGAGAACAAATGATCGCTTCACAGAAAGAGGATCAAACTCTTACGAAGTGTTTTGCTACTGCTGATAACTTTAAAGAGACGAATGTTGCTTATGTTGTTAATGGTTTACTGATGCGTAAATGGTTCCGTAATACTGCTACGGACAAAGAGTGGGATGCTGTGTGTCAGATTGTTGTTCCTACTCCTTACCGCCAACATGTCTTGAGGTTAGCTCACGATCACGAGTTGTCTGGTCATTTAGGCATCACTAAAACGTATAATAGAATACTTAGCCATTTCTTTTGGCCTGGGTTAAAGAAAGATGTAGCGCACTTTTACCTGTCAGTATGTGGGACAGCCAAATCAGGTGATTCCACCTGCTCCTCTCTCTTCCATTCCCGGTATTGAGCACATTATCGTGGACTGTGTGGGCCCATTGCCTAAAACCAGTTTCTTCTCACCATGATGTGTGTTGCTGCCCGATTTCCTGAGGCAGTTCCCCTGCGTAAGATTACTGCACCTGTCATCGTCAGAGCACTCATAAAATTCTTTTCTACTTTTGGCTTACCGAAAATTGTACATACTGATCAGGGTACAAATTTTCTACCCAAAATCTTTACACGAGCGTTGAAAGCCATTGATATTACTCACCGAGTTGCCAGCGCGTCACCAGACACTTAAATCTATGCTCCGGAAATACTGTTGTGACACAAATAAAGATTGGGACGAGGGACTTCCCTTAGTTTTATTTGCTGCCCGAGAGACGGTACAGGAAAGTCTCGGTTTTAGTCCCGCGGAGCTCGTGCTTGGTCACACGGTTAGAGGGCCGTTAAAGGTTCTGAAAGAGAACATGATGACAAACGAGACAGATCGTAAAACTAACATCTTGGATTGCGTGTGCAAGTTCCGAGAACGACTACATACCGCCTGTTCTCTCGCTAAAGAGTCTCTGGCTGCTGCACAGAAAGGCATGAAGCGCCTTTTTGACGAGAAAGCAGTTTCTCGCTCATTTAAACCTGGTGACAAAGTTCTGGTTTTATTACCTGTCCCTGGTTCAGCTCTGTCGGCACGTTTTGCTGGGCCCTATGAAGTGATAAAGAAAATCAGCGAGGCCAATTATGCTATAAGTACTCCTGACAGGAAGCGCCAGTCTCGTGTATGCCATATTAACATGTTAAAAGCTTATCGTGATAGAAATGCGCAGGTCTCGGCTACGGAAAAGGTGAAAGAGCCTGTTGTTTCTTTGATGGCAGTAGTTTGTACTGCAGAACCCTCCGCGGTTGTGGATGGGGCAGATGAGGATGGTATTGTGCTGCGCAGCGCTCCTCAGCAGTGTGCCCGTTTGCATAACTCTGAAATACTGAGGGATTTGCCGTCACATCTCAGTCATTTAACAGAAATGCAAAATAATGAAATAGTACAGTTAATCTGTGACTTTCCATCACTCTTTGCTGACATCCCTACACAAACTACAGTCTTATACAGCATTATATTAATGTTGGTAATGCAACTCCCATTAAACAACATCCTTACCGAATTAATATGACAAAAAGGTCTGTGATGAAAAAAGAAGTGGATTACTTACTGGAAAATGGTCTTGCTAAGCCTAGTTGCAGTCCCTGGAGTTCGCTTGTTAGTCCCCAAACCCGATGGAACATGTAGGTTTTGTACTGATTACCGTAAAGTAAACTAAATCAAATAAGTGTTATTCCCCACATACCCCTAGACTCATTGGGGTTGTAACAGGATGCTTGGCTAAAATGATCTCAAATGCTTTAAAATGGCAACAAAAACCTGAAACACGCGGAAGAAAACGAGCAACTACTGTTAAAACAGATCGAAGAATAGTCAGAATGGCAAAGATTCAGCCAATCATCCCCTCCAGAAAGATCAAAGATGACTTATAATTACCTGTAAGTACTGTTACAGTCAGAAGACATTTGACTGAAGCTAAGGTAACGGCAAGAAGCCCCCGTAAAGCACGATTGTTGAAAAAAACAGCATGTGCAGAATCAGTTAAAATTTGCCAAGGAGCACATCAGTTGGCCCAAAGAGAAATGGCATAACATTCTGTGGACTGATGAGAGTAAAATTGTTCTTTTTGGGTCTAATGGTCATTGACAGTACATCAGGCGACCCCTGGGTACTGAATTCAAGCCACAGTACACTGTGAAGACAGTGAAGCATGGAGGAGCAAAAATTATGGTTATTGGGATGCTTTTCATACTATGGTGTTGGGCCAATCCTTATAAATCGGATAATAATAATAGTATTGCACATTGCACAATCCTAATAATAATAATGATAACATTTGATGCTAAATATATGTGAGAAGTTTGATGTCAATACGTAAAAGCTTTGCCAAGATATACCCTCACTTCCTGTTTGGCGATCTAGCCACCAAAATTCATTTACAGGTTATGGATGAAATGTCACATACTGTACATATAAGAAATCTGAGAAACTAGGTTTTTTTTTTTTTTTCTTCTTCTCCACAATGCTTGTGGTGATTGGACAAAATTTGTATGAGAAGTAGCAAAAAAAAAAAAAAAAAGATATTTGGTGAAAACCCTTCACACCATTGCTGAGATATACCTTGGCATCCTGTTTGGTGAATTCACCATCAAATTTGTTTGTGCATTATGGATGAACCATCCATCATATCAAAAATCTCAGAAACAAGTTTTGTTCAAGTTGTTCTTCCAATTCTCTCTTCCCAGTGTAATGGTTGTGGGAGAAAATCTGTAAGAGGAGAAGGGAAAAAATAATTTTAAAATTTTAAAATTCACATTTGCTTCCTGTTTGAGAAATCACAAATTCTTTACATTAGTAAAACTTTGCACCTTCAAGGGAATCAAGGAAAACAAGAATCTTGGTTTGATGTTTAGTAGTTTTAAAGATATTAGCAAGTTTATGCATTTGTGAACTATAGCACTACCGAGAGGTGAAACTTGATATAAGAAATCACAAATTTCTTACATCAAGAACACTCAGAATCTTAGAGGGAATCAATACAAGCAAGAAACTTAATTTGATGTTGAGGAGTTCAAAGGTTATGAGCGATTTTACCAATTTGTGAATTGTAGCGCCACATAGAGGTGAATTTTTAGAAAAAACTTTTGGAGACCGCTAGGATGAAGTCCTTCAGTGATCGACCAAGTTTAGTCAAAATATGTCACAAGGTTGCCGAGACATACCCTCACTTCCTGTTTGGCAACTTCACTATCAAATTAGTTTGCATGTTATGGATGAACTGTCCCTTATATAAAATATTTTTCTTTTTCTATTCAATAATCCATACAATGTCAAATCATAGTTTTTCTATGAATATAGATGTTGTTGAAATAAAACAATTGGAAATCAGAAAAATGGTTTGAAAGCAGCAGCAATGTTTTTAACAAGTAGAATTCAGGGATGGGGATGCTTCCACTACCAACAAGTCTAGTCCTTTTTGTTACTAATTTGTATGCCTGAAATACCATTACAACATACTTCAGACAGGAAGGAAGCTTTTGAAGAAGCACTATTACAGACATTTGACCTTGCTGTGACTTTGTCCCAGTTTGGATCAATTCCAAAATCTAATCAGGTCATCTTCTGGTTCCAATGATTACAATTCCATAGAAAACCTATAACATTCAACCTGAAAACATAATAACCTAGTGGCAGAAGCATAAACGTTTTTATGTATAGAATATAGCAAAAAAAAGCAAGCTTTATTTCTTTGCTTCTTTGCCTTTTGTGCTCGTAAAAGATGCTGTAACCCCAAATGGACATTATGAATTTTCTGCAACCCCAAGCCTTGATGGCCCTGCATTTATTTATTTATTTTTTTAAATTCCAGATTTATAATATGACTACTGTAACAAATTTTGCATTCTTTTCTAATTTAATACAACAATTTTCATTACAAATTGTTGACAATAATTTGATTGAAAAGTAGAATCTTTTATATATTGAGTTTCTTAGTATTTGGTATTTCCCCTTTTTGTTTTAATGACAATGTACACTCGAACTGGCATGGACTCCACAAGTTTGTGCAAAATCTTATGATCCATTTTAGATCAAAGCCATTGTAGTGTCGTCTGAACACATACTTCAATAGAAGAGATCAGGTATGAGGAAAATCTGACCTTTTGTACAAAGCACTTAACATTGTCAATATCACAAATTTGCATAAATTTAAATAGGGACCTAGAAATAGTGCAGAATCTTGAATAAAAGATATTGAACACTGACTTTCTTTGTTTTAAATATTTCAAAATTCTAAAACTTTCTGTTTATTTCCAGTTTTAAATGAAATAAATTTTGGACCCCACTGTATGTGCAGTGTAAGTGAGTAAAAACAAATAAATATTACTTGCTGTGATTTACCATTCTGTTGTGTTGTTATAGAAAAAAAAAGTATATGTGGTGGCAAAGCAGAGGGGATTGATTTATACTCGCAGCATTAATTTGCATGCACAACAAATAATCAATTAATTAATTAACGCATTTTTTGGCCAAATTCTGGCCTTCCCCAAAGGGGAATTAATCTACGGCTATTAATCTTTTAAAACAACCACATTTAATTGGCTACCAGCTGCTTTGAGTAGAAACATGGAATAACCATTTCATAACTGATTAATCCTAAGTAGATCAGTATTTACAAGATGTAAGGTTTAATTTTCCTCTATTATTAACATGCTATTTTAATAGCATTGGCATAAAGTATAAAGGTATTTTAGAGCAGCAGTATTAATATGGCAAGAGTGTTTGATGGTATTGTGCCTTAAAAAGATCACAAAAACAAGCATGGTTTTAATTTTTATGGCCGCATCACACAGAAAGTGATTCCATATGTCATGTACAGGGACACAGGAAGGCATTTTATATTGGCGGTTAGGGCTGTCACTATTATAAAATTTGGCTGACTTTTGTTTGTTTGGCTGACTAATTGTTTAATAAATGATTGCGATTATGACAATTAATTGTCTGTTTTAAGGCTTTGACAATTGTCTGTTTTAGAGGATCTGCTGAGGTATCTAGTGCCTCTTCCTGTAGATACCGTGTCAGTTCATCATCAGCATGCACTCTTTTTGGTAACCCATGTGTAGAAGGTTGAGCTCTTCTCAGATCACACAGCCTCTTCTTTTTTTGTTGTAGTGTTGTAGACCCATCATCTTCTGTCACAGCTCTGTTAGACACTTTAAAAAGTTCTTTTAAAGCTGGCCTTTGGCATCCTCTATAATTGCAGCTTCTCCAAAGTGTCCCCTGTATCTTGGATCAAGAAGGGTGGCCTTTCTCAGGAGCTCTTGGAGTGTAGCTAGGCTATACTTTTCATCAAGTACAGCATTTTATTTCTTGATATTTGCTGTAAGATTTGTGTCTTTGGGGTCAGGGGATAAGAGTTCTTCCTTTAAAAGGTCCAGCACAGGCTTCACTGAAGACACCATCACATACTTTTTTCCCCAATAGAACATCTGTGAAATTAGCCACAGGTTTCAGTGCTGCATTAATGGACTCAAGGACAGATACATCCTGCCAGGTTGGGTTTAGGTGCCCATGTTTTCTGTCATCAATCAGGACACATCTGATTGCAGGTAGCTGCTCCAGAACTCTGTCAGTCATTTTTTGCTTGGTACCCCATCGTGTAGAGACATCCTCGAGGAAATAACATGTTTGTTGTAGTTTTTACACAAAACTACATTTATAAAAAATCTGACATTATAGTTTCAGATACAAATTTGAGATTATAATATAATTTCAAGTAGAAGGAAGGTTTAAGGTTTATATTATTTAAAAAATATATATATATTAATTAGTTCTCAAATAATGTATGCAATATAAATACATTAATAAAATAATTCACTCACCATTACTAAACTATGTTGGGGGATGTTGGCCCCAGTCTGTGCCTTTTTCAGGTCTCTCTTCTTTATCCAACTCGTACTGAAAGTGTTTACCAGATTCCTACACAGTCCTAGGGCACAGGCTGTGCATTCCTTCTCACCTGCTATGGTGTTTGTGACAGCCAAATGGAGATTATTGTCAAAGCAATTCAGCCATGGCCAGCCACGTTTGCCCACTGCAGCCACAATATTAGCACCATTATCTGTGGTTATGCAGGACGTTTCTTTCTCATATAATGCCCAATTTGTTAAAATGCACTTAAGAGTTTCTGCAAGTGTATCAGCTGTATGGTTCTCTGGGGTGAATCTCATTTCTAGAAACTTTGACTCTAGAGTCCAGTTAGTTGTGAGGTAATGTACTGTTAAGCTCATGTACGGGGTCATATTTGCACTGAACCACATGTCTGTAGTGGCTGAATAAAAATCAATTTCTTTCAATTCCTTGAGAATATCATCCTTCACTTTTGCTGTATAAATTTGGGATTGCTGTTTTGGAAATGTATGTTTTGCCTGGCAGTTCATACTACTTGTCAAAGCTCTGGAGCATTTCTTTAAATGCTGGTTTTCCCATTGTAGTAAAAGGCTGTATTTCCTTTGCAGTGTATTGCATTACAGTGTCTGTCAGTGTCAGGTTTATATTTCTTTTTGTGACTTTTATTTGTAAATGTTTTTTGAAAGGGGGCAGTCGTGGCCTAATGGTTAGTGAGTTGGACTTGTAACCCAAAGGTGAACCTGAAGGTCTCGGGTTCGAGCCTCAGGTCCAGCAGAGATTGTAGGTGGGGGGAGTGAATGACCAGTGCTCTCTTCCAACCTCAATACCACGAGTGAGGTGAGACCCTTGAGTGAGAACCCCCAACTGCTCCCCAGGCACCACAGCAAAACAGGCTGCCCACTGCTCTGGGGGTGTGTTCACTACTGTGTGTGTGCACTTGGATGGGTTAAATGCAGAGCACAAATTCTGAGTATGGGTCACAAGTCACTTAACTTCACTTAAAATGATTTTAAAATTGTGATTCATGAGTGACACAGACTACCTTGATATACTGCTGATGATGTAAGGCACAGAGAAGTCTGCCTGCAGCCTACCACATTTCCTTGCATTATAGAGCAGGACTTTGTCTCCAATTTGAAATGTTAGTTGCTTGTATTTTTTATATGCATTTTGCATAGGCCTCCTGTTGCTTCGTTTGTGATTTGTTTATATTATCACTTGCCCTTTATTTTTGAATGTCTGTCTGCTTTTATCTATCCTCAACATATTTCCTGTTGTCGTCTTGGACAGGTAAAACAACATGTGAAAGCTACAGCAAAGAAAAAGCATTTTCATATAATTAGGCTTTTGCTCTACTAGTCAAAAAATTAAGAGATATAGGTACAGCTTTAATTAGACTGAGGTTTTTCTACATTGTGACCAGCTGCGATTAATCCACATTTAATTCAAACCCTTAGTACTTAATTTATAAAAAACACTTTTCTTACTGGCAATTCTTCTGGCACTGCAGAAGGAAATCTTACCTCCGCCCGTACATCAGTATGAAGGGGCTAAATTTTGTAGTGGTGAATTTTGGATCTCAGCGAGAACAGTGTCGGCTCCAGGAAAACATACCAGTCTTCTTGGTGTTTATTCACAAGTTTTCTGAGAGCCCTGAAATCCATTGTGAATAGGAACTAAAGCATTATTCAAAAGGATCCATCACAAATTAAAGGTGATGTAAGTGATTGTTTAAGGAATAGCACAAAATTTCTCTACTCCCTGAAAGATATCATACCTAACATATCTCTGAGATAGCCCTGGGCTCTGTAAACAGTAAAATAAAAAGTAGCCACAGATAAGATTCTTTGTTTAGCCAATCAGAAGGCTTTGAGGTGCTTTCTCCCTGTCAATCATTTTGTGCATTCACAGTGCAGCCCAAATACGGGAAGCAGGAAGCTGAGAGTGTGGAAGTTGAAGCAGATCATTCAAGTCAAAATGGCATATTCATCTTCATAAGCAGTCGCCAGTTAGTCGGTTGTTTATATGTCATGCAACAATTTAACAACTGTAATTTTATTGACATTGATATGACATGCTGTTGCTCTCCTGCTCCATATCTGACTATAACAGTCTCCAAGGGTCTCTTTGACCACGGATGTTTTTTGGGGGTGGGGTTTGGGGGGTGGGGTTATAGTCATATCTGACTATAAGAGTCTCCAAGGGTCTCTTTGACCATGGATGTTTTTTGGGGGTGGGGTTTTGGAAAGAGTGACTGTGGCTAATTCAGTGGCTGCCACAAGTTCTAGGACAGCTAACATCGCTTACAGCACCTTTAAAATAACAAAGGGCAGACCAGGGCTGGTTGTCACAGATTTTACTCCAGTGAGTGTTAGATTTATTTTTCAAAGTCAATTTCTGTGCAGGCGCATACTTGGCTACAAAAAGGCAGTTTAAAATGTTAACTGTTATTGCCCAGGAAAGAACATACACAAAAGAATAAATAAATAAATTGTGTTAATAAATGTAGTCTTATAAATAAATGTACAAACATACTCTCTAGCCATGCTAACACAGAATACCTTATAATTTTAATAAAATTATTAACATTATCATTCAATGGATAGGTGATGGTGACATATGCATAGTTAGTAGGTAATGTATAAAAATACTGTCTGTATTGTTCAATAATTCCCCTCATGACATCACCTCACCTCACCTCAGACAGAATTCTCATTGGGCAATTGTATCTGTAAATAACAGAAGACAAGTTTCTTGCTACTTCCTTGGCTGATTTTGACTTCAGTGAAAATGCTTCAACCCACTTGGAGAAGTAGTCAGTAATTGTTAATATGAAGACTTTGGAAGTGGCCTGGTCAAAATTTTTTTAAATTATTATCTATCAGCAGGCAGATGATCATAAAAGTAAAACTAGACTACGACGCAGCTAATTCCATATGCATGGACTACCCTAGCATTAAGGCATGTGGTTATTTTTTTTATTGTATATGTCACGTCAGTCACTGAAAATTATAAAAGATATTTGTGTTTACTAAATTATGAATATGCAGTAAAAGAAATAGGAATAAAAAATAATAATAATAAAGAATGTGCATTTGTATCACAGAAAATGCAGAAATTATCATATACATAATGGGTAAGATTTGTTTTTGCATTTACAATAGTATTGATTTTACAAGATTGATTTTACTCATGCGTAGACTTCGTGCTTTTGAAGGCAAGGTAGCTCAAAATTATGGGCGGATCTTCAGATATAGCATTTCCAAGCTTGACAGTGTGGGTGCGTGTGGGTAGCACATTCTGAGAGGTGGCACACATTGTCAGAACACCAGGTCAACTTTTCGGATATCGGAAAGTGTGGCGAGTGCTGGGGCAGGAATACAGATTAATTGTCAAACGAAGTGTAGTTATGAGACATTTGTCTGCGATGAATCCAGTAGAAACACTGGCCTGTAGACAGCACCGCTTAGTTCGTCGTACATATTCACTCAGTCCGAACTACATATGGCATGTGGATGGTTAGGACAAACTGGAACCATATGGTGTTGCATCAATGGTTATTCCAGGCGCATAATGTGGCTCGAGTGTAATTGCTAAGTACTTTCTGGTGTGTGTCAGTTAAATTGGCATGGTTCCTATGTGAATTAGAACTGACTGTGGGACAGAAAACGGTACCTTAGCGACAATACAAAGTTCACTTTGTTCCGAACACACCGACTGTTATGCAGGAGCAAAGAGTCACATGTATGGCAGCAGTACGAACAACCAGAGGATCGAGTCCTGGTGGTCAGTATTTACAAAGGGAAGGTCGATGCTGTAAAACTTTGATCGATTCCGTTTAATGTAGCATTGTCTATTATGCTAAAATCATCTTTTGGACAGAGCACAATTCTGGATTGAGTTATTTGCTGATATGCTTGAACAGGGGCTTTTTGACGGAAGTGTTTGATGCAATGTTTGATGCACTTCTGTTTCATTAAAGTTTTACAAGAGGATCTAGAGCAGGGGTGTCCAATCTTATACACAAAGGGCCAGTGTGGGTGCAGGTTTTCATTCAAATCAAGCAGGAGCCACACGCTGCTTTTAATAGACTCAGGTGTGGCTTCTGCTTGGTTGAAATGAAAACCTGCACCCACACCGGCCCTTTGTGGATAAGATTGGACACCCCTGATCTAAACCGCATCAGACCATCTCGCTTTTCATACTGTCCAGGAGGTGTGCCAGATGAGTGATACAAACTTCCTCACAGGTAGGATGCACTGGGGCTACTAGTATGTCTTCCAGTACAGCATGTGTCTTTCCCACTGTTTATTAAAGTTGTAAGTTAGTGAACTATTTCAAAGTCTCTGGATTCTGCAGGAGTCATTGCCCTATGTTGAACAAATGGTTTAGATCATCTACATTTTTGAAGGGAAAGTATGTTAAACATCTAGCATAATCTCTTGAAAAGCAGAATGAGGAAAAACACATAGGTTGTTAAAACATACAGCCTTTTAATAACAATATGTACACATTTTTTTTTAAAAATCAGGGGACATCAGAATTTAAAAAAAAAATGAATTCAGGAAACTGCACGGTTTACAAAAAAAAAAAATTGACTCCCATCAGTCCACAGCAAGGCACAAAGTTTGAACACAAAAAGTCAAGCATATGTATATTCTCTGTCATATTGTACGTTTATAGTAATCAGTACTAAGGATGACCTGTTTCCTTACAGTTAGTGTTTGAATTTAAACCTACTCAAATGTCTGTTTTGCATACCAGTGTTCTGGATTTTCTGGATTAGTAAAAAAAAAAATCCTTTTAAATGTAAGGTCAGAGTTTTCGATTTGAGATGCAGCAGTGTTTCAGTTCGATTTGGAAACAAGATGGACAGGGAAGTTTTGGCTCTGATGTGACATCTAGTGAATGTTGCTTTTAAATCTTCTAGATGTACATAAGATATACAACGAGTGTGTGAACAATGCAGCTTGTGTTACCACTGCTTCTGCACATGCATACAAAGTCATCATCAAACATAAATCAGATCACTCTGCTTGGCATCGGGCTGTATCACACCACCCCGGTGTGGATTATTTTTTGATAATAACACTTCCCACTGAACTGGTAAGTCAGTGCAAGAAATATTCCTTTGTTTTTTAGTCATTTATGATACATATGCTACTAACATAATGTTATAGTAGTCTTATATAATAAATCTGATGGGAGTATTTACAGAAGATGTAGGGTGGTCAAGGCTTGGGGTTACAGAAAATACATAATGTCCATTTGGGATCATTTGACCAAAAAGTTTGGGAACCCTTGTCCTGGGGTGAAAGCTAAAGTTCTTTTAATGTAAAAGAACATTTTAATTTAAAAGTGTACTGAACAAGGTCAATATTACTTCAGGAATTAGCTTATTACCAGTTCTCAGATGTGGTGCATATTTTTAGCTCTAGTACTATAATATATTTGTAGTATCATAAGGTTGCAAGAGAGCTGAGTGAGAGAAATGTGCTCTTTATTTTAAGTGGTAATGAAGGAAAAAGAATGGTGTACAGCACCAGTAGGGCACAAAATAAATTAGTACTCTTCATTACCATACCTTGAGGTCTTTGCAACCAGTCCCTGGTCCCTTTTATTTAGGCTTCTGCAGGAGGGTAGAAAGCTGCTGCTGCAATCATTGGCCACCAGCCGAGTCAAGTATCTCCGCCCCACCTTGCATTCACGCACTGTCCTGCTGTCCAAAACACTGGTGGTGCTGAACCGGCACTGTCTGTTCAGCACCATGGTGGCAGTCATGTGAGGAGCTCTGTGTGCCTTTTGTGCATGGGCTGCGGGCCCGCTGTCACAATTACAGTCTTACTCTTACTCTGAGTGTGGGTATTGTTCAAAGGCTGATTGTTGTTTTGCTGTTTTTTTTATTTTTCTGATAAATTACTTGTGCATTTGTGCAGACATGGATCATGAGAGATTGTGGATTGCAGGTAACAGACCAGCACCATCTGGCATTCCAGGAGTTCAAAGAAGTTCCTGCTAATGGTGGGGATCCAGTGATGCAGGAATTCCTCAACTGGGCTGTTACCAGAAACCATCTAAATCTTCCTCAAACGTGGAAAGAATCTGTGAATTTTTACATAAATCTCAAGGAAATATCTGGACTGTAAATGGGATACCATCATGTACTAACCAATTTTCAGTTAAACCAAGCACTTTTTTTTCTTTTTTGGAATTTTTTTTTAATAACCACTGTTTACAATAATTCTGTTGAAATCTCTGCTTTAAGAAAACACAAATATATTGTACCAAAATATGGAAATAAATGTAATCATATTTATTTAGTCTACTTACTAAGCTTGTATTGGCATCTTCCAGCAAACACTGCAGTAAAAACAGTCAGTCTGCAAAATTATGTATAAATACTCGCTAGCTGTGTGCTTATCTCAAATTTTGATCAAGGTTTTGGATAGCTAAATGCTTCAGTGAAACAACCATGAGCCTAATCAGTTAAGTTTCCAATGAGATCCCAGCTGAGAAGAATGATTACACACTCTGTACAGACAACACTGGACAAAGTTTTAAAATGCTTAAATGGCATTAGGTTATAAATGTAGATGTAGGCGATGTGTTAAATCGCGGAGTGGAGTCAAATCAGACTTATATCTGCTCAGCAATGCTGCTACGGCAGTCCCTGTCCATTTACAGATTAGGTATAGGAGGGCTTACAAATTGTTCCTAGCAGCAGATGATCTGTCAGTAATTGTGTCATTTTCAAAGTTTATTACACTAATTTTATAATTTACAAATTGTGTACTTTCCAAAATTCACCTGTGTAGTAGATGTACATGCAGTGTGTGTAGCAATAACTTATAAACAAGACCAAAAAAACTGGAACCTCAGTGTGTAGATGCATATTTCCCAAAACATTACAGATTTGATTCTTGAAATGTAAATCTGCAGCTGCATAAACAATGAGCTGCATTACACAACACATTTGGTAATGCATGTCAAACAGTTGAACAGTTTAAAGCCTTAATCTAAAATCTATGCTTATATAAGCAACACTAAAATAAATGGCAGTAAAAATGGCAAAAATAATTCTTGGCTTCATGAAAAATACAAAAGAAAGTTTACTGTCTAAAACGTTGACATTTTTCTCATTCTTACACACTTGTCGAACGTGAATGTGAACTGACTGAAATTAGTACACTCTAAACCCTGGAGAATTTTTTATGCCAAATTCCATGTTTTTACAAAATTCTTAATATGTTTTATTATGAACACAATGGAAAATTAATCACAGTACTACATGTGTTTGCTGTGGGGAAGGCGCCTTCACTGAAAAACTCCAAGAAAGGTAGGGTCGGGAAGGTCTTCACACCGGTTCCAAACATCAAAATATCTTCTGAGCTGAGCCCAAGGATGAAAAAATGCGTTACTGGAAAACATTGCAAAAGTACACAGATTTGTCAAGTTGAACACTGCGTATACCATAATAGCACTTACCTTCCATGTCAGCAAGGAAATTTCCCCAGTAGCTTGCCACCTGTGTTTCATTCCTCCATTGCTCCATTGTTGCTTCCTGCAGGTCTGAACATTTTGACAAGACACTGAAGTAAATGTTGTTGCTGTATGACACATCACTGGGTAAAACAAGTCCGGATGACTTTCTGTAGCACTCAAAACATTGAGTGTGCTCAGCCCCTCTTTGAATCTAGGATGACAACATTTTAGGTAATTACTATAGTCACTGCCACTTTATTAGGAACACCCCTACATGAGGTCATTCATTTAATTATCGAATAACAGTCAATGTCACTGAGATCATGTTTTTCCACATTCCAGCCTCATACAGATGCTCCATAATGAAACTTTTCTTTTTAACTTCCAAATAATAATAATAATAATAATAATAATAAACTTCATATAAAGTGCAGCACATACAAAGAGGTATGCTATGGCAGTTGTCCAGTATTAACCATTAACTCAGCCAAAAAATCTTGGAATAACTTGGAGTTGTCCTCAGCATTCTTGTTAGAATAGTGGCACTCTTTAGTGTCCAAAGGATTTCAGCCCACCAAGTATATTTTAAGTCTAAGTGACTAAGTCACTTCAAGTCGGTGAAATGTAATCTTCAAAATTAAAGAATTTCGCACAGTTGGAACCTTGACACATCTGTGAACAGGTAACACAATCATTCTTTCAAACACACACACACACACAAACACACAATTTAGAAGCTATATTAGTAGAACATCTCATAGACTTTCATAGTTTTTATATCAGGTTAATTATATTTTCTATCTCCTAACTCCACCCCTACCACTAAACCTAACCATTACCCAAACCTGTGCACATCACTAGATTAACACATAAAATGTCCTCACAAGTTGATTATCATGATGTTTTACTATATTAGTGAGGACATGATTTAGCCCTCACGAGTATAAACCTGTACGCACGTGCACACACACAAACTAGTTTTTACGGTAAAGCTCTTAATCCTCTGGTTTGAAAGAGTTTGTAGTGATTATAGAAAGTAACTTAAGACTAATTAATTATTTTACTACTTAGTCTGCGAAATGCGGTCATCTCCACCAGCCAACGCAAAAAAACAGTTAGCGCCATTATGCTAGCAGAAATTGTTTCTAGATCGGTTAATCAATCAATCAATCAATCAATCAATCAATCAATCAATCAATCAATCGGTCAGTCATATTCACAGACCTTGCAAAACAACATTCTGAGTGAAAGGATTGTATTTGTGTTCTATCGAAAATAAACACTTAATAATTCAAGCACTTTTTAAGCACCATTAGATATAAAATGGCTATTTTCAAGGTTTTCCAGTACTTAAATTTCAAACAGCCAAATTCAAGTACTTCAAGCACCTTGTACTAAACCTGACATTCTGATGTTTGATGTGAACATTAACTGAAGCTACTGAACTGCATCTGCATGATTTTATACCTTGCGCAGCTACTGCATGATTGGCTGATTCCTAAAAAATTGTTTGGCGAGTGTATATCCACAACTTTTCAAACAATTTAAGGTAACGTTAACTACATGATTTAAATTAGGACAAACATTAAGGTTGTCTGGGCAGTAAGAAAGTTATGATAGCCAATTTACAATTAATCTGCTGCCACAATTTTTACAAATATTATATTATATGGCTTATTTGTAAGAAATTTTTACCTGTGAATTGCTGCATAGTTCTTAATGAAGAAGTACCACTCAAGGTAATCAGAGATGAGTTTTTAGGAAGCGAAACACTCTGCAGTAGAAAGCATGGCACTGTTTTTCTCACAGATTTCTCTTGTCTCATCTAGGGTGTTTGCATTTCTGATCTGAAACAAGAAGTCATTAAAACCCGTTAAAGCTGAATTTGGTTTCATTCATTCATTCATTCATTCATTCATTCATTCAAGTAAACCCCATAACAAAACCAAAAAGACAAATCAGGCATTCCACAACTCTGTCGTTTTTGCTTTTCACAAAAGTAAGATAATAAAATAAAATACTGTGACTGGTAAGCCTATTTTTAACAATTCCTCGTATGGAATTTCATGTGTAGTCAGTTAAGAAATGTTCTGCAGGGTATGAGTACTTTGCCATCCAATTAGATGATTGTAAAATTGCCTGGAGTAAAGGCTGGCCACTGGTCCACCATTCACGATGGAAATGGCAATAATTTGCCCCATCATGTAGTATTCATCATTCAAGAGCTGCATGGCAACAGACAAATGCAAGGCTTACAGTAGATTCAATTTCCATACAGATATACTCTCTTCTAAACACCTTGATATAATTAATGGCAAGCAATGCAGAAAACACCTCCTTCATGTAGTTCAATGTAAGAAAGGATTTGTACCATATATTCTTATCAGACACTGCCATCAGTATGACAAAAAGAGTGGACATTACAATGCTACATGAAATGTAGTATTGATGCAGGACAAATTCTCCATTAAATATATACTGGCCAAAAAAATATGTGGACACCTGACCATCACACCCATACGTGGTTCTTACTCAAACTGTTGCCACAATGTTGTAAGCACAAAACTGTATAAAATGTCTTTGAAATTACAATTTCAAAAAAAAAATTTCCCTTAACTGGAACTAAGAGGCCCAAACATGTTCCAGCATGATAATGCCCCTGTGCACAAAGCGAGCTCCATGAAGACATGGTTTGCCAAGGTCGGAGTGAAAGAACTCGAGTGGCCTGCACAGAGCCCTGACCTGAACACTGAACACCTCTGAGATGAGCTGGAACACTGACTGCACCCCAGGCCCCCTCACCCAACATCAGTGCCTGACCTCACTAATGCTCTTGTGGCTGAATGAACAAAAATCTCCACAGCCTCGCTCCAAAATCTAGAGGAAAGCCTTCCCAGAAAAGTGGAGCTTATTATAACAGCAAAGAGGAGACTAAATCTGTAATGTTCAACAAGCACATATGGGTGTGATGGTCAGGTGTCCACAAACTTTTGGCCATATAGTATATGTTTTACAGTTTAATTTGAAAATTGTCAAGATAAAAAAAAAACACTGTAATGTTTACAGAGTTTCAGCTGAGCAATATCTGCTATAAACTTCATCTTCTATGATCTTTTTATAACTCTATTGTTAATGTGACAACACACTCAAATTGCTTTCTGCACAGATAAATATTAAATTAGGTCAAAATAGTACTAAATAGTAATCAAAGTAAATAATAGAAAATAGCAAATAAATAGTATAAACTTGTAAATAGTAATAAAAGTCTTACCTCTTGGATTAAACCTAATTATTTTCTGTCCAGGTGGGCCTTCAAACATCACTTGATGGTGGAGAGATTCCATGCAAAGGGTCAAAAATTTTCTTTTGGGCCCACCAACATCAAGTCCAGGTTCAGGGACACCTGAATCATCAGGGAATTTTACGAAGACATTACTGTCTCCCCAAAAGGTTTTTCTCTTAAGAGAGATAACTGTGCTACCCAAGACATCTTCTCGGGTTGATAAAAAAAAATTTAGAGCAAGAGTCCTTCTTGATTTGGGTAGATAAATTTGCCACAGGATTACTGGTGAGAAAAACTGCACAGATGTTATAATAACACCAGCTACTGCAAAACAGCATAACATTAGACCTGTCATGATAACTAATTTTGTTGGATGATTATATTGTCCTAGAAATAATTGCGATTAACAATATTATTGTCATTTTAAGACCATTTCATACTACCAATATAATGATAATATAATAGCATAATATTGCAAGTACACCCTTTCAAAGAGCAATGGACTTTTAATTCTTAAGAATATTCAGACACCTATTAGCCTTGATTAATACATTATCTTCACCTGTCGCTGTCCGCTGTGTGTGTGTGGAGGAGCTCCCTGAGCCCCACCTGCGACACAGAGAGTAGACAGGGCTGTCAACAGGCTGAAAAACTGAATTCGAATTTTTCACTTAAATAATAAAGACATTATTTCAGTTAAGGGAAAATGCTAGTGAACACCAGATTTTTAAATCAACAGTCCACAAGAGGGCGCAACGAATAAATACAAACCAAACAGCGCCGTGTTTTATTGTTTATCGCAAAGAACAAACCTGGCTGTTAACAAAGTGCATTTATTTTTAAACTAAAATGCATAAAATTATTAAATCAAAAGATTTAACCTAGGCTCTCAGGCCAGGTCCAGTGTTAATTTTCACACTATTTTTAGTCATATGTTTTGTCTTCTGACGATAATATTCTTTAAATTTAGTCAATATTTCATGTCATACTTATTTAATTTAGTAAATTGAATATTAATCCACAGCATTTTAGTTGACGAGAAAACGCAAATATTAAACCAAACATTCACACATTTTATATGAAAACTGCCCTTTTTGTGAAAACCTGATCTCCTGAAATAATACCATTACAATGAGTACACTACTATAACACAATATTGTGTATTCGTTATGCTTTAGTTATTCATTGCCCGTGTTTTAGTGCGTTATTATGGAAAGTGCGTATTCACAACGTGACTTATCATTCTACCTAGTGTGTTAGCTAAGTTAAGGGTTACTTGTGCATTCGCGTCATTTTGTGCAGAAACAAGTTGTAATATTACGTTTATGTTGTGTATATGTCTGATTCAATTCAATTCAATTCAGTTTATTTGTATAGCGCTTTTTACAATGTCATTGTCTCAAAGCCGCTTTACACAAACAAAAAGTAAGATGAAGTGTGAGAGTGTGTCTGATGAGCAAGCCGAGGCGACGGTGGCAAGGAAAAACTCCCTGAGATGGAGAATCAATCTCATGTGTGTATAGGATGCATTTGGATGAGCTAATCAAACCGCTAGTAAAACGCTTCAGTTTAGCGGTGTTCATACATGTTCAGCTTCAGCTCACGCATCTTAAGCGGCTCAGTCCCAGACATTATTGACTATGACAGGATTATTTGAAACACTGGACCTATTCTTTCTAGATTTTTTTCCTTCACAAAACATAGTTAGTGCATTGTTAACATCTTGCGTGTCATTTTTTCAACAGTATGTTTTAATTAAAATTGGTGCTATTGCTTGCTACACATATTAAATTACAATGCACTCAGTTTTTGCGTTCAAATGTGCACTTTTATCATAAATTTGACAAACATTCGAAGTTTGAATTTTAATTTGACAGCCCTAGAGCAGACGAGAGGGCAGAAGCAGCGCGAATGGCTAAAATGTTGGTGACATTCATTCTTATGTGAACAAACACGCATGTAAACACAATGGGTAATATCGAGGTCAGCAAAAATTATTGAGGTCATGTCCCTATATCGTACAATAAGTCATAATTATTGTGACAGGTCTACGTAACATTAAAAACAGTAGTAATACATGTAACAATCTGCACCTTCTGCGATTAGTGCCCGTGGCTAGTTCTTATAATGTTATATAACAACTAGGATTGACTGGCGTGTGAGGCAGTTTTTTTTTTTTTTAAGTCAACGTTTTCCATAATTATTGAGGATCAGAGATATTGTGTAAAGACCAGTGAGTTAAAACAGACCAGTCTGTTTTAACTCACTGATCTTTGCACTATTTTCACTATAAGTCTATATATAATACATACTATTAGACAGCCTTTGCCTTGGATTTTGAACATTTTCTTGCTTCAAGCACCCGAGGACATATTTATCTCATTTGAGTGCAGCTATCCCTCATCATTACAGATCAGAGATATAGGCCATCAGAGATATAGGCCAAAAGTCACAATTAGGTTCTTTCTTTTTTTTTTTGATACAGCAGCTAACTCTAAATTTTTCAGTGCAAATATTACATTCTGTATGTATCATAAAAATACCTGGCTGCAGTTGTTGAACCTGCAGTAACTTCAGGAATATCGTCTTCACTGCTACTACTGTATTTACATATTTCAGTGGGAAACATGCTCGTGTTTTTTCTGAAAAATTAAATGATTACATATTTTAGAATGTGAAAAAATGTGATCTCTGTGACTTTTACAGTTGCATGGTTGTTGGTGCCAGATGGGCTGGTCTGAGTATTTCAGAAACTGCTGATCTCCTGGGATTTTCACACACAACAGTCTCTAGAGTTTATGGTGTGAAAAACAAAAAACAATGAGTGAGCAGTTCTATGGGAGGAAACACCTTGTTGATAATAGAGGTCTGAGGAAAATGGGCAGAGTGGTTTGAGGATATAGTCATATAATGACTCTTTACAAATGTGGTGAGCAGAAAAGCATCTCTGCATGCACAAAACGTCTAACTTTGAGGTGGATTGGCTACAACAACAGAAGACGACATCAGGTTCCACTCCTGTCAGCCAAAATAGAATCTGGGCCTCTCATGGGCACAGACTCACCCAAACTGGACAATTGAAGAAAAATCACCTGGTCTTTTGTCCAGTCTTCAACTGTCCAGTTTCAGTGAGTCTGTGTTCAATTGAATTCAATTTTATTTGTATAGTGCTTTTAACAATGGATATGAATTTATCCCTAATGAGCAAGCCAGAGGTGACAGTGGCAAGGAAAAGCTCCTTGAGACTACATGAGGAAGAAACCATGAGAGGAACCAGAATGAAAAAGGGAAACTATGCTCATCTGGGTGACACCAGATAGTGTGATTATAAATAATTCCCTTCTAAACTGTATACTATATGGTCAAAAAGTGCAACTGTGTAACTACAAAAGTTCATTATAGTTATATAAGTTATCAACTGTTCACTAATGGAAACCTGAGCGCAAAACTGTTCATGGGAATTGTAGTCCTAAGCTATCAAAGCAATTGTAGTCTTAAGCCATCGTAGCAAAACCATTCAAGTCAAGTGGCTTTTATTGTCATTTCAACCAGATACAGCTTGTTAGTACACAGTGAAGCGAAACAACGTTCCTACAGGACCAAGATGCTACATAAAAACAAACACAGAACTACAGGAGACTACATATATTTATATAAAGTGCACAGTGCAAACTTGTGCAAACAGCACAAGACAGTACAAAACTTCCAAAACAAGACAATGGGCACAGTAAGTTACAGTGCAACGCCAACTAGTACACCATTCATATCAGTTGAGGTCCAAAGCCATCTTCATGGTTTCTAAGTGGTACCATCCACAGTAATCTCATGTCATTTTAGGCTGTCCATGTGGGGCCATTCTCAGCAGCCTCGAGTGGTTTCCAAATGATGAGAATTCCAACCAGAAGTAGGGCACCATGATGGATCAGGCAGGTCCAGAGAGCAGAAGGGGTCAAAATCACTGGCATCTCAGGAGTAGCATGTGCAGCTCGACAGAGGGAGGGAGGGTTGGGAGAGAGAGAGATTTTTAGGTATGCTAATTGCCACTTAGTGGTTAAAAAATATGTACAGAGTGCAAGCAGAGACTCCAGCAAGACTAGCTATGACAGCATAACTAAAAGGGAGAGCCAGAAGGTAACACAGACATGAGGGCACCCTGGGACATAA
>CM075008.1:9816164-9843489 GCA_037576675.1 Pangasius sanitwongsei | reverse complement strand
ATTAAAATTATGGTTATATTTACAATTATGTCACTTTGTCCAAATACCTGTGAGCCCCTGAAAATGGAGGTACTTTGTTTAAAATGGCTGTGATTCCTAAATGGTAAATGCCATATTTTTGTGGAGCCTCTTAAAATAAAGCTGAAAGTCTACACTTCGATCACATCGTGTTTTTTTTTTTTTTTTTTAATCCATTGTGGTGGTGTATAAAGGCAAAATCACAAAAACTATATATATGTCTTATACCGTAATTTCTGAGAATTGTGTATGATTTTCTGTTTTTCTGTAATGAATTTATACAATTTAAATTTGATTACTGAGTTATACTGAAGGTTATACTGAACATCTGAGGTTCATGACTTTAGACACCATCTCTTAGATCATAATGTATTTCTAATAGGCTGGAAACATGCACAATTTTCTGTTTTCTTTAAAAGAACCTGAGACTTTTTTCTTTACTTATTGATGAGTCTGTTCCAAAAAGCCATGAAGGTGGCTATTTGGCATTGGAAATGTTTTGAGGAAATCAAGATACTTGGTTATGTTTTTTATGAAAGCAATAATGCAGAACTTTGTTTTGTGAATTGGATGTGCCTTCAAAATGAATTGCTTTAGCTGAGAGAACAATCCGTAAAGTTGGACAATATAGCAGGCTTCTGTCACAGTCCAGTAGGATTCATGTTTCTGGTTTATTTTATGTTTTCCCTGCCAGACTCAGAGATTGGAGAGGTGTTTAGATTTAAGGAGCTAAATCAGGCAAATCCACAGTACTAGGAACTCATACACTTGGATTTTGTTTAATTCTGGATATATTGAGGTTTACTGAGCATGGTGTTTCTCCAGAGAGAGCCCTCCGAGACTGAAGAAAGGTTTAATAAATACCCAAGATCATATCAAGCCACTGTGTCTATCTTCTGAATAAACACTGCCATGCTTCATTGCATTCCCCCCCCACATAGCCTAGGAGTAAGGATTGTTACATTCAGTTATTAGACACTCTTTGCTAGACCGGGTTAATTCATGCAACACATCATACAGGGCTGAACAAATCAATAGCCCAGGTGCCTGGGAAAAGCAGATTTCATGTACATACTCCTTTCATGCATACTCCTTTTCAGAATAATCAGTGTAATAGTAACTTAATAGCAATTAAGTACTGCTACTTTAAAGCATATTTTGTACTTAATGTTAGAAAAGCAGTGCACATGCCCCTGCCTGAATGTTATGGAAAAAAACAGAACAAGATAAAAATGTATAACGTGCAAATACTTTGAGGCTGTGCTAATTAATAAAGTGGTATAGGAACTTTTATTACTTCATGTAAAATAAAGTCCAGTGCAAAATAAAGCCCAGGGCAAACCTGTCATATAATTCTCCTGTTTGCAGACCGCGCAGCCACCTCATGATTAAACAACATCTCGAGAAAAAATATAGATGCTGGCCACACTGGAATAATATTTTTAGGTGTGATGTGAGAAGATAACGCCATCTCATAGCTGAAATGTTGACCAAAAACTTGCCGACTGTTTAGTGAAGCCAAAAACAATATGCCACATTAGAAACACTGTTAGAAGAGGATAGTCATATGCCCACTCATTTCCTTTAGTCTGTATTAATGCACTTAACTAGCTAAGTAGCTCGCCATATATTATTACCTCATATATGGCGGTACAACTTTTTTGTCCTAGTCAGTTAGGTTTCCAGGCAAACAAAATGTGGGGCTGGGCCACACACTGGAGCTTTTACTTGCCTGGAGGGTTATCTAAAGAATTTATGATTTGCCAAAATAAAGGAATTCCCTTGTGTATTTAGCTGCAGAGCATACAAACATGCTTCCTGATAAAATTACATCTCCAACTTAAGACTTGTTTTATGGATTTATTTTCACCTCTAGTCCTTTTAATCCTCATTATGTTTGACTGTATTAAAATGACTCCTTATGAATTATTCAGTCAGCTGATTGTGTTGCCTTTTAGACACTGTTTGGTTAATCACTGTGTTATTTGCTTGATTATCATGCACAATTTGCCATGGGCAGTTCATTGTCGCCCGCAAGACAGCAGAAAGCTAAACTAGAAAACAAGAGAATAAACAATGTCATGAGAGTGGGAGAAAACAGTAGGGCAATCATGCATAAGAACCCGATTGACTGAGGGTGCCGATACAAAAAAAAAACAAAGCTATTTATTTCTCTACCTGTATGCAGCATGGCTGTCACCCTGCTCATGTGATGGATGGAGCGGCGAGAAATGCTGTTTTAGCATTAAACGAAACCAGGCAGAGACATTGTGGTAAAAGGGATCAAGTGTAATCAGCTTTTCCATGTCTTCCAAATGGAAGTGAAAGTATGAGGAGGGAAAAGTCTGGAAAGTTATACAAGGCACCCTGTGTAGGTTTGATCATTGCTTATGATTATCACAGCTGTAATGGATTACATACTCAATCTTCATTTCATTTCAGCCTGTCTGAGTTTGCTGTATGAGTTGCAGCTGGTCATCCGTAGGCTTTACGGAATGTAATTCACAAACGGCTCAGAAAAGTGAATTCAGAATTCATTATTTTTGTGCTCATTTCTATCGGCAAAAGAAATTCTCATATATATGTATTTGTTGTAATTTAGAATTCGGGCACGTCTCCTGTGCAAAATGAGTGTGTAATTGATATTTTAATTCTGAGAGGATTTGCGGATAAATTGCTGTTCAAGAATATTGCACTGGCTGAGTAGTTTAACATTTCCAGCAGCGGCTGTAGTTAATCTATTTGTGCTTATTCTCTAATATCTGGCAGTGTTGCATGTATTTCACATAGCAGCTTTTCCTAACTAACTGAACAAATTAATTCGCAGATGTGAATGACACCCTGAATATGAAAAACTATTTATTTCTCTACATGTGTGGTCAGCGCCCATGGGTACGGTGTTTCACACTTGGACATATGATATAACAAATAAATTCAGGTGCTGAATTGAATCATGTTTGTTGAAGCAACAGAAATCTGCACTGCACATAATAAAGTTTTTAGTGCAAAAAAATTACAGACATGATTATGTTTTTAGATCAAAGCAAACTTGTTTTGTGAAAATCACCCTCTGATTTTGGAATATTTGTCATGAATCCTGATTAACTCATAAGTACTCGGTGTAACAGTGGACTCAGAGACTTTGAGTCCAGGTTAGATATGCTGGAGGTTTATTTTACAGATATCAAGGTCAGGACAATCCGGTTTGAGGCCAAAAATACACAGAATTCAAACAAATTCAAAAACAGTAGCAAAAGGCAAGGTCAGTGGGCAGAGCAGCGTCAAAATACCAATAATCAAAATCCAACAAACAAAGATCAAAGGGCTAGGCAAGGAGGAAATTCACGAAGAGTCAAACAAGGTCATAAACAAGATCATGATTCAAAATCCACAACTCAGAACTTACGCAATTGCGGGCAAATATTAAAGCTTCACACAGAAGTTTAAGTAACAGTAGGGCTCCCTCTGGTGCTCTGGAGGGAAACTCTGTTACACTCTGGTTCATTGAGTGACCTGTCTGTGTAATCAACATGAACAGAAGTCTGAGACAAAGCCTTAATAAAGCAGAAGCATCCTTTGTTCAGAAGTTGCTGTGTCATATTTACATCGCAGACTTGACCTGGAATTTCTCCTAGAACATGCCAGAGGGAACTTGCATACTTCATCTGTGTTTCAGAAGCAGACAAGCAGCTTTTCATTGTATACTTTGGATCCATGGTGTCTTTTGGCTCCGCCTTTCTTTTCACTACTCTATTGATGGACTTGGTAGCTGTCATCGGTACACATTATTAATGTGAAGTTTGTTCATCTGTGAAAACATATTAAATTCCCCTTTTTTTGTGGCACCGTATTAAATGCCTAATGGTCTCTCATAAATTACCTGACAAAGAGTGTGACACCACCATCTCCTCTTGCTTCTTCAAAATGAGAATTTCTCGTTGAGACAAACCAACCTGTTTTTAATGGGGAGATCTAATTAACGTAGAATTAATTTCCTTACATGGGATATTGGAAACAAATATCAATCTTCTTTGTTTTTGACTTCATGCCAGGCTACCGTTAATGAGAATGGCTTCAACCTATTGCAGACATAAACTAAGGAACAGCATTGTAATGAATGTGACATATCTCCTTCTCTGTCTCTCTCTGTATCTGTCTGTCTGTCTGAGTGCCTCTCAACCTTATGCGTTTGTGCTCTAAGACACTGAGTCATCCCATCTGTGTTGTGACTGCTGCAGGTTTGCTTCTCTTTAATTAGTGAAAGAAATGAAGGATGGGTTAATGAGTTCATGAAGCTGGGTGGAGTAAACCTGTCATACCTATGATTGCCTTTGACAGTTGCCAGGTGTGTGTGTGTGTGTGTGTATATGTGTGTCTGTATGTGTGTGTGTGTGGCTGCATTCTTATTCCTATATTTACCAGTCAGTCTCAACCTCCCAGATTTTGGAATATGTTGGTATCAGAATAGTTATTGCGGCTACTCCAGACAGATTGAAGCCCATTCATAATTTACAATTCATTTTGCTCTCTCCCCTTCCAAAATGGCCTTTCCACTTACACTGCTTGCTGTTTGCTCAAAGCAGGCCCAGGTGTGTGACCTTGAGCCAAGTATAGAGAGTAGAGAGAGACTTGTGCAGCATTTCTCTGGCAGCAGTGTTCTGCAAGCCTCATTGCACAGCAAAACATACCACCCAAAACTGAAATGGATAAAAAAAAAAAAAAAAATTAATTAATACCCACTTTATTCATAAAGGAAGGTGTAGGAACTAGCATTGTCACCTCACAGCTCCAGTGTCCCTAGTTTGTGTGTGTGTGTGTTTTTAGTATTAACAAGTGTCAGTGTGTGGAGCTTTTGTTGCAGATTGTTCTCCGTCACTCTGATGTTGCCCTCGTTCCAGTCTGTTGCCCTCAGTATTTGGCCGGGAACAGTGGTAGCTGTGCCATGCTGGGACAATAGCTTGACACTCTGCATGGCTGATGATGCTCTGAATCATCACACCATGATGCACACTCAGCTGTGAGGAAGTTACCTACACCATCTGTCTGAAGTCTCATCAACCTCCAGCTGCATCTTTCATACACTTTTCTGGCCAGAGGCTTCAGGATCTTTGCAAGAGTCCAATTTGATGTGGGCTGTCCTCACTTATGTATATATTTTCTTCTGGGTGCTGGTTTACAATTGGAAAGTAAACTTTTATTTGTTTATGTTTATTATTCATTTGTTTTTTTTCTTTCTCTGCTACTGTGGTTAGGTTTAAGTGTAACATAGCATTAATAATAATTATGTCAGTGAAAGGTCCTCACAAGGATAATGAGACAAACATGTGTGTGTGTGTGTGTGTGTCTGTGTATATGTGTGTCTATGTGTGTGTGTTGAAGTAGACATCTACAACCATTAGATTTAATGCACAGTTAATATCAGTGCATTAGTTGCAATCGATAAAGCTTTATTCATTGCTGGTCATTAGAGAATTTCTTTTACTCAGTCTATGTATAAAAATACATTTTTATAACAAAACCAATACTCTTGGATGGATTTTACTATGGAAAATATTTTGTCTTCAATAATTCTTTTCTCACCTCTTTTTTTGGAAAAAAGACCCACATGAATTATAGGTACTCAGTGTACACACATTGAATGTGGCAAGTTCAGTGCTGTAATTCTGATCAAAGCTAGTATAAGTTAGCAAGAGAAATGGTATACACATATATACATGTACATCAAGTAGCATAATTAGGGTTGGACGAAGCATAAATTCTTTTACTAGGCAACTGGTAATGTCAAAACTCTACTCTGCCAGGGCAGTGGTAGCTCGGTGGTTAAGACCCTGGCCTGCTGATCAGAATGTTGTGAGTTCAAATCGCATTACTGCCAAGCTACCGCCGTTGGGCAAGGCCCTTAACCCTCAACTGCTCAGTTGTATTAATGAGATAAATGTAAGGTGTTCTGGATAAGAGTGTCTGTAAATATAATGATGTAAATACACTTACCTGGTCTTATGTTTTGGTTGCCCAGAAATATAGTTAACTAGAACAAAGGTGTTAACTAACAGATTTTTAACTCAATACTATGACAAACTACTTTGCTACTCAAGTGCCTCAACACAGTGGCTCTGTTAGAGGGCTGGTTACTTTCTACCATGATATATGGAGTTAAAAAAAAAAAAAAAAAAAAACATTTACAAAATCATTTTGAGTAACACCATAACAATGTTCTATAGCAAAATGATACTATAGTAAAATGTCAATCTTACATATTGATATATATCAAAATATCACATGGAGGTTTTGATTACCTTCAATCACAAACCTACTGTACACTTTTCTATACACGCCAGGTAAACTGACTAACAGAGCTGTCCAACATCACAAGCCTGATGGTGCTGTGCTGGTGGAAGCAAATGGGTCTTCTGTCTGTCTCATACTCAGCTTCTTCCTGACCCTCATTCTCACTCCCAGGATCTCCATCTGTCTCTGCCTGCTCTACTGTGTCCTCGCTGTCTGAACCAGGCTCCCCAACTGACCATTCTTCCTGTTCTTCCTGCTAATTCTGACCAGTCGCCTTGGCTCTCTCCCCACCTGAATGATCTGGCGCTATCTGACTTTCTGTATGATTGTCTTTCTTTTTTTTGGAAGAAGTACAATATATCACATTTCATCTTCATTTTGGAGAGAACTATAGAGCAAAAAACAAGTGTCATACCACCACGATGAGTTTTCTGTGTTAGCTAGCTACGCATGCACTTTGTAATGTGACACATTCTCAATAATGCTAGCATACATGACTGTTAGAATTATACAACTACAGTAGCATGCTTAGATAGACAGGCAAGACAAAACATTTTATTTCTTCTTTGCTTTTTCCATTATATACTTTCAGTCAGATTCGCTCAGTAGGGAAAATGCTTTTCTTCTTAGAGAAACTTGGTCCATCGCCTTTAACGGTCTGACTAGAAAAATGTATTTTTACTCTGACTTTTCTCTTTGGGATTCTGTACGAAAGTGGTCAGGCTATAATAATTAGCTCAGAGTTGACTTACTCCTCATTTACAGGGGCCGCAGCAGGGGCCAAGCTTGTTGTCAGCTTCTTGACTGGCTCCCCCTTGCCCCCTCATAACCCCCAACCACTGCACTTATGCAATTATGCCACAGAATCCTGACTCCTGCTCATTAAGGAAAAAAACCCCATAAATAATAACAATCCTGTATGGCTTTTAAAAAGGGACATATTCATGGAAACTGCCAAGACGAGTAGCATGTTATAGTTACAGCATGATTTGACTAGTTCCCAGTCAGTATCCCTAATAAACTTAGCGTGTACGTTGGTTTGTCTGTGTTGTCATTTTATTAGGTACAGTGCCCAATAAACAATCAAGTCAGTTTATACATGCACAATTAATAACTTTTTATTTCTTTTGAAAATGCTCAGTTTGCCCCTTGAGAAGCAAAGCATGGAGCACAATAAATAGTACATTTGAAGCTCAACAGAGGAAAAGCTCCAGATGAAGTTTTGTCAAATTGACAGCCATGTGAGATTTCACTTGGCCACCACTGTCTTTTGATGGACACACTTAATGATGTACTAGAGATTAAACATCCCTGGGAGATAGCAGATTAAAAAGCAGACACCCTTTTAAGTAGGCTGTCATGTGGAAGCTTGTCACCTAGGTGCGTTTTAAGCATTTGTCTGCAGGAGCTGATAAACACACAGACGCTGGACACATTTGCTGTCTGTGTGATAGAGCCAGAAGTTTAAAAATCTTTGTCTCAGCATCCATGTGTACTGTCTTTCATCTTTCCACAGTTTTAATGATCACTCCCCTACCAGATTTCCCACAGTGCCTTGCCACACACCTTGTTGTTGTGCTTAGTTTCTGCACTCCGCTGCAGGTGGGATTGGTGGGCCATTTCCTGGCTGCCCATTGGTAAACAAAGCTTTCAGTGGTGGAGAGTGATTCAATTAAGGTTAATTGAAAAGTGCATTACATCTGGGGCTTCAGCACTCTCTCCTGTCTCTCCTGTCAGTTAGCTCAGCTTGGCATAGAATGGCACAACAAGGTTCCTTCATTTTCCTTACTTCTGCCTCTTCTGCTTTATCAGGATCCTACCTCAGCAGCTCTGGCAGCCTCCAGGGTCTTTCAGTCTTGAACTAATGAGACAGAGATGCACATTTTAGTCATCAGTTCTGTTTCTCAAACTCTGCCTATTTGTCTGCCTCACTGGTCCAGCTGTTCTTGTTAAGAAGTGGAGGTTGTGTGTTGTGCCAAAACCCAAAAAGTATTATCATTAGCAGGGTTGGAGAAATTACTTAAGTGAAAGTATGTCAAAATGTTGGTGGCAGCTTGTCAAAATTATACTTCAGTGAAACAAAGATTGTTCACACTTAAATGTACTTGCTTATTTTTAAAATAAAAAAATAAAAATGAACTGAAATGAACATACTTTAACTATTTATTTTATCTAATTTGTTATCTAAAAGTTATGAAGGTTTAGACTACTGTTTGTACCGTTTTTCATCTGGAAAAAAAAATCCAACAAAAAATCCATCCATGCTTTTTTTTTTTTTTTTTAAATGTAAAGAAATTAATCATGTAGTCTTTATGTAAAAATGACTGGTTGTGTTATCTATACAACTTGGAAGGCTATGGATGTAACTGGATATCTTAAATCTAGTAAGTAAATCAAGTTAAAATGCACAGACTGTATTTGTAGCTTGGCAAAAGGATAAAATGTGATTTACAAGTAGTGTAAAGGTATAAATAAAATGTACTATAAGCAGTCAAAATCATAAAAAGTAAAAAGAGTTATTTCTTTTTCTAATTTTATTATCATCATTTTCTTAAATGGAAATATAATTAAGAATACAAGATTGAACTTTTAGCATACTGAGGTAAAGCACAAATCCCAGTAATGAAGCAGAATTACTTAAGTACTTTCCGCTTCTGGTTACACTATAAAGCAAAACAACACAATAAAATGAGATGTTAAAATAAAAAATACTGATGACTCAAGTCAATTATAAGGTGTTGAAACAGCTGTCATGCCAGCATTTTTTCATTGTCATGGCAGCATGTTGATGCCTGTGTTATCCAGAACAGTTTATCTATTACATTCTACTGGACCATAAAATTATAATAAAAATACCCAGTTTCTTATTATTCTGTAGTGGTACATAAACAAGTACCATCAAAAGTTTTACTGGTGTTTCTTAAGCCTAGTGTTTATTTGGCTCACTGAGCAACAAAACAGAAAGCCAAGGTAGCGCATATGGACATAGATTCATTTTGTCTTTTAGCAGCTGTGGCTCCATTTCTGCCCTAACTGTGTGGCGCTGTGGTCCATCTGCTGCTGCTGATGGTTTTGGCGTTAGTGTTAGTGCTGGGGCTTCGTGTCTCTGAGCCTGGCATTTGCTAATTCACACTGATCTGGGGATACAGCAGATTTGGAACATGGCATGAGTGTTGGCTTACTGCCTCCCTGGGGCATCCTTTTTGACTGACAGTGATGGGAGTGCTGATAGACTGAACTGTGATATGCTGTAGTGTGCTGGGAATCATTTTGGGATGAAGGGAAGTCTGTGTTGAACGGATGTTTGATACAGTCTAATACTTTTGGACAGTATATTTTCATTGCACTGCTTTCTCAGCGTGTTACATCATAAGATTTTATAGACGTGAATCCCCAGCTGAAGTATAAAAAGACACATGCTTTGTACCTTCTAGCAACATGTTTTGCTCACTGTAAGACTGCGTTTAAGAATTTACGAGAATCTCACTTGACATATAGACTTTACTTCATTTAACTGAGCAAAACACAGTGAACTGTTACCATTATGAGAATCTCGACAGCTGTAAGAAACTTGAAAATGTAAACTAGGAGCGATATCCATTCTGAAATTGTGTGAAAAGTTGATATCTTTTAGGCTTTTATCTACAGTCGCCACTCCAAAATTATTGGCAACTTTATAAGAGAAAGGGCAAAACGATTTGCACAAATTCTGCCTCGTATGTAAGGACTGGTAAATAGGTCTTACTTTCGAATGGGTTGAACAGATGTATTCATGTAGTAGTTTGGCAAATTAGTCTCTTTATGTTATTAACTGTCTGTAGTTGACAAATAGTGACCATCAACAAACTGAGTTGGAAGAAATGACACCATACTTTTAAGCCTTTACATAAAGTTAAGGAACACTGTTTTGACATTGTGTCTTAAATTCCACAAACTTTAATCAAAAATGCTATGTAATTTGGTAATGAATTAGCCAGAAGTAATATATTTTGTAAAATAACCAATATTTACTGCTAGAATTGGACTTGCTGCTTAGCCAAATACATTACCTACTGGAGTATAACATGGCATTAGCAAAGAAAACAGGCTGTCTTTTTTAAATATAGCCAGTTAGCATATATAATGTTAGGAAATTTGTGAAATTTATATGAGTCTTTGCTTAATCCATCATATTGAAACATTTTACTGAGGTAGATCCAGGGGCACTCATCCTCAGGTTTGACACTGCAGTCTTGTGGCTAATCCATTTTCATATGCACACAGATAGCTATAGTGCTAACTTCATTGCGTAGCATGAGAAAGTTACAGCAGATGACGAATTGGCAAGATGCTTCATCGTTGTGTTTCCACACTGATGAAGTGGATTAGATGCTTTAAACTGGAATGTAATTAAAAGTCAGAAGGTCATATTTATAAGTTTATGTCCATATGATTCAGTCTATAGACTCTATACAAGTTGTTTTTCTGACAGATTTACATGGTGTACATGCTTCCAAAAATTGCACAGGACTTTTTTTTTTTTTTAATATCCTTCATGATGTTATGTTCTTATGATTCAGTTTATGGGCTCTGTGTATGTTACAGAAATTCACCGTACATTTCTGACAGCTTTACACACTTTACATGCTTTCAGAAATTGCTCAGCAATCACAACTGATTTTTTTTTCGCCTGCAAGCTGTTATTCCTCCAGATAACACCACCGTAATTCAAGCTCAGCATGTTGCATTACATTCACTTTAAGATCAATAGATTTTCTTGAAAATGAGAGTAACTTTTACAGAGGTGCTCCCTGACACTCTGTGATGTCTTTCTTCACCATGAAGCAGTTTTAACTGTGTTCTGTTTGTTCACTGTTAGAAGAAGGATTCCTTTTGGCAAATAGGCTGGTCGATGGTATATCAAAAAGGAACAACACAGGGCAAAAAAAAAAAAAAAAATGAAATTTTCGTTGTTACCATTGTTAGCTTTAGAATTTTGCAGCCAGTTGTACTGAGAGGTGGAATGAAATACAGGGTTTTGTGCCATGGCCAACAATGAAAGACTATCATTTGACCAAAAAAATGCACCCCTTGGAAGCATCTTTCAAGTAAGTGCTATTCCAGTGAAACTGAATGTTGTAAATCCTGAGAGAAAGAATAGGAAATATATATAGAAAAATTCAGAGTGACTAAATTTTGAAAATCTTCATACTCGTGTTTTGCTACAGAATATGGATTTATCTATAACTGTGTGTTGTGTTTTTATATCCATGTGAGGACCAAATGTTGGGACAGGAAAATGAATATATGCCAGGAAAAATGCTTTTTTTTTCCCCCTACAAAATGAGCAGCTTTTATTTAAAAACCTACAAAAGTAAAAAGGTTGTCTTTGGTTACTAGGATTAAGGTTATGGTTAAATTTAGATGTAGGTAAGCATTAATTAGCTGCACGTTGATAATTATGTCAATGGAAGGTCCTTACAATTTGTGTTTGTGTTTGTGTGTGTGTGTGTGTGTGTGTGTGTGTGTGTGTGTGTGTGTGTGTGTGTGTGTGTGTGCGCACGCACAAATGTGTATTTTATAACCTTTACTACAGGTAATCTATGGGCTTAAATGAGTGCTTAGGGGCACAACACCACTAAGGAGCCATAGCACTGTGTGGATTAATGTGGTCCCAAGTTAAAGAGACTTTGTTGTGTTTGTGATCTAGGTACTTAGCACTAGTAGTGCCACACCGAACCCATTTCTCTCTCACATTCACCCCACCCCTCCCTAGCCTGGGGCTCTCCAAGGCCCTGTCATTGCACTGGATAATTTTACCCTGTTTAATTTAATTTCTCTTGTTTCACTGTGTTGAGATGGAATATTTAAATGCTTGGTTATATGTAATTTCTCCCGGTTCTGAGCATTGTGTGCATTGTGGCGCATAATGGCTCAGCTGTCAGCTGAGAGGCGGCCCCACACCTTTCCTTCCCTTCCAGGAGTTTGACAAATGGCTCTCAGGTGGAGATATGACAGCGCTGTAAACCACTCACTCTCTCCCTGAAACAATATGACGGCAGGTTTATTTTGTTTAAACCCTCCTTCTTGTGCCTTTCCCTTCTTGGCACTCTAAAGTTCATGTGATTGGCATATTTTAGCAAATTGGAAAATGTGGGATTGGGCATCTGAGAGTAGGAGCAGATGCCTCTTTTTAAATTAAGCCCAAAGCTATTCAAATCTATAGAAGTGAATAAATGAATGGATCTTTCGTGTATGTCTCTGTTCTTACAATTTTGGTTACACTGTTTTAATGAATTATGTGAACTACTCCTTTAAAATCCTCACATTTGGGTTTATTTCATGCTGAGTATTACTGAGTTGAGGTAAACGTCCATTTTGTTTATCACTCTTTCTATTATTGACTTATTATTATTCACCTGTCAGTACAAATGCTATGTTTCTCTTGTGCTTTGATTGTAGTTTAAAGAGATTTCTTTGAAGTATTCCTTACAGCTCTTTTTCTCTCCATCCCCTTCTTTTTCAATTTTTGCAGAAGGATCCTTGTAAATACTTGGTGTGTTTTTTTTTTTCTTTTTCCTTTTTTTTGACTCTATCATGTCTCATCTAGTAGTTCAAGAGATCGCTTTGAAAATGATTGCTTTGCACACTCCCATCCCTTTTTAATACAGACTCAGTACACAATGCACTTGGAAACACTTAAGGTGGAAGTAGAGGGCAATGCTTTTTAAATTTCCACAAGACTCACACCATTTTGAGTGTTTGCATCTCAGCCCTCAGTGCCTGTGAGCAGTGAGCAAATGTGAGTTTTAGATGTGCCTAGACATGCATTCATCCTGCCAGCCTCAGCATCTCAATAAACGTTGAGAGTATGAGTTATTTTGAAATGTCTATCTCTGAGCTAGTTTAGCGAGAAAAATGGGCAAAGTGTCTATTTCTCTTTAACTCTGTCATGAGACTAAAAGACACATAAAAAACATGAATCTAAAAAATTTACAATTATAACCCACTTGCATTCTGTACAGTATATGGAATTTGTAATTAATCTGGTCCAGTGGTGATCACTGGGGTCCCAGCACCTTAGTGTTCATGAGATATTGCAGACATTATCAATGGCCATTATTCAAAATGTCTAATTAATTTAGAAGGATCATTCGACTTACTTGGGCTTCAAAAGGTGCCCATATCTCCAAAGCTATGCACGTTTATCAGAATGTAGGAACCAAACCCATGACATTGGAATTGGACAATTAATGCTCTACACACTGCACCACAGAAAACATTAAGCTTCTGATCGTTTGGCTGATGGACCTAAAACAAAATGTAATGGTGAGACTTACTGTACAATGGAAAGCAAAAATAACATTCTGGCAAGGATATATATTTTACATGGAGTTCAAAGAATTTTTTTTAATGTGTTGTTATTTAACAAATAAAAAAAGTATAATCATAGATATGGCAAAGCATTTTTGGAAGGAAACTCCAGTGTGAGCACTTTGTAACAGTCACATAACTTTAAGTTTTTCCACCAGAATTACTCTGTTGCAGTTTTTCTGTCTTATTAACTTCAAGAGAAAGCAGGTGAATGACATACACTAATATTGTAAGAGAAACTAACTTACAGTATTTTTTTTGAGAGACAAATTACTCTGGTATAAGAGCAATAAAAGATTTTTCGACAGGTCAGGGTGGTAACGGCTTGACACCCTTTCGTCGTTGATTATTTTCTTATAACTTCATATTTTATTCCTTACTTAATAGTATTGACTGTAAGGCTCATGCTTATGATTTTTTTTTATTTTTTTTATTTGACTCATTTTAGAATTCAATCACTGAAATTCTGGTCTTGGCTTCCATGTGCACAATATTTATCTTCAGTTAGTAACAGACAAATATTTTGGGCAGCTTCGAGTCAGATAACATGTTCTACCTGATAAAGCTGTTTCTGAATGACTACGACTTTGCTGGAGCAGTTATTTGTTTGCTTCAGGACACAGATGCTAGTTGTCTTATCTGTTGATACACAATACAAAATAATCCCTTTTGAACTTTTCACTAATTTATACCACTTTTCCACAGAATCAGTTACTGTAATACACACACACACACACACACACACACACATACCCCTCTTTCAGATATATTTGTTTTCCATCCCATAAGGTGTCTAGAATTTATTGCAGTTAATTTGTTTAATGTTTGAGTACCACTGTCAATGTTCCATGTACTGGTTCATCATTTCCTTTTCCAATTTATCCAGCTGTAATACCCAAGCTCTCTTTAATTTAGTAATTTAAACACATTTTCTTGTGCAACCCAGTTAAATTTAATGAAATTGTTCACATACTGAACTAAATGCATGCATGTTATGCTAACTATATAGTATGTGAAAGAATATTACCTATATTTATGGTGTAAAAAACATGTGCATGAGTGTACAGATCAGGGACATTATTACAAAAAAAGGAGTGCCAATCCAGTGTTAAAGAATAAACTAAGTAGATTGTAGAAGCAATTTGACTACAATTAGCCACACTAATACAGCTCAGGAAGTAAAGGGAGAGGTGGTGGTGTGAGAGGAAGCCAGAATGGTGATGGTAGTGTTAGAGAACAGTGGGATGAGATGGACTCGTTATTGATCTGAGGTGAGATGGTGTAGAGCTGAAGAATGAAAGCTGCACTCACACAGATGTTCCCACTGTGTGTGTGTGTGTTGGGGGGTAGCAAGAGATAGCAGATGAGAGCATTAATGTAGACAAGGTGGATCATTTCCTGGAAGAGCTTTCTCAGTGAGACAATGTCAGTGTGAACTATACTGCTTCACATAGTTAGTGTTTGGCATGCTGTGCTTTCAGTGCATTTAGCTGATATATCACATGTCAGCCATTAAGTTTACTAATTCATTCATTATTCCCATTCATGTAGCATTATCTGCGAGATATCTGAGGGCAAAGAGAGTTTGGATTTTTTTTAACATGCTAACTTGCTATTAATAAGTTTTTAAAGTCACAAAAAATATGCAATTTGAACAGAACAGTGTATGGGAATTATTACTTCATATGCTCTTGCAGAGTGCACTGATCTGAGAGGTTAATAAAATACATGCAGTTTATGCACAAATAAAACTATTTTTTATAGAAGTGAATATTCTAATGTCCAAGCCTTCATTTTTGTCTTCAGGAAAAGATATCATCGACAACTTTTGCTAAAAGTGCAGCAGCGTTTTTAGCAGCTCTCACACCTCCTCAACTTTAAACTCTGTTCAAACAGATATCGTTGCAAAGTTTCAGCTTTCATGCTAATACCACCGTCAACTGCATTGTGCTTGTCATCTTGTAAATCTGTCATATAGCTGTGTCTAGAACTTAGAGTCCAACTGCTGTTTGCTCTCTCCACTACTTGTTGGATTTCTCATTACAGTGACATTACACATCTCTGGAAAATGGTGAGTGTGAAAATACACTCTTGCTATTTTATTTTTAGGAGCTAACAAGAAAACTTTTTCTTCTGTTGTTTGCAGCACCATTGTAACTGCACTAGCAGTGCATTTCTGTGATGTCAGAGTCACACACAAATGCTAACTTCTCACAGGAATAATGAAAATACAACACAAACCAACAGGTCAGGACAGCAATTGCTAAGCACATCACAAATATTACAGTATAAACATACAGTATGTAATGTGTTTCAGGGTGGAGGTCTCCTTTAACTGGGCTAAAAAGTGAAAGTTTAGTAAGGAATAACGCACAACAGTCTCAGATCAGATCTCTTCTTCTATTAAAAAAACAAAACAAAATTTGACCACCTAAGTGTACTAAGATACTGTGTTAACACAATATGATTATACATTTCCACTTGCTAAACAACACATTTTTATTAATCTGTTTATTATTTGTCTTAGATTATGCGTCTGCCATGCAAGTCATTGTGAATGAGTTACTATAGAAACTATGGGGTGTCCCAAAAGTCTCCATACCTAGGTGGCAATTAACACTTCTTAGAAAAATGTCTTCCAAAATTTTGCATACTTAGTTTATATGTTCTTCAGATAGCCTTTAAGAATGCCTTTGACAAAAGAAGAACGTATTGAAATCATTCTTATTGCTGGATCGGGAAGCTGTCACAAGGTTGTGATGGACTTTAACAGGAAATATGGCAAGAACAACACACACGACACTGTTGCCAAACATATTACGAACAAATTCAAAAAGACTGGAAGTGTCACAGACCAGCTGAGAAGTGGAAGTGCATGAACATCCACTGATGAAGCACAACCGATGTGGTGCTGGCATACATAGTCCCCTATGTGTGAAGACTTTTGGGTTACTCTGTACAATGTATTAGAACAAGCACATTAATATTGGCTATAAACATATTTATGTTACAGCTGGAATTGCTGTCTGAGTAAAGTTACATGAAGCTTTGCGTTGCACTATATACTGTATCTTGCTCAGTTTCATTAGTGTTTTCACATTACAGTATGTTACTGATTCTGGAAAAATCACCTTCCACTTAATTAACTAGTCAATTAAAAATGTCTACAAACAGGCAGAGTGTCTCGGGTAATGTCTGTGGTTATAACCAGGAACAAGTATTGTGCTACAGTGACAGCGTTAAAGTGTTTTACACCACTATGGAATACAGTTAGTTACTAGAGCATAGTATGTTTAAACGTAGGAATATATTAAACGAAAAAAAACTTACTTTTGCAAATATAGGGAGTAAGGAGTTTTCTTTACTTGGATTTTAGAAGAAAAGCAATGCTGGTGAGAGCTTTAACAGCAGCCTGCTGGACTGTATGAGTGAAAGCTCATACAGTACATACTCAGACATAATCTGCTTTTCGTAGGGTCCCGGGCTAGTGAATTTGTCCACTGAATGTCATTTTGCTACTAGATTAGTGTGTGAGCGTAATCGTTTTTTACTGGGCGTCTTGAACTTAAGCGAGAAACAAAATAATGGCTTTCTAAGAACATATCCACTGAAATTCATGACCTTGAGTAAATACTAATAAAGGTACTGATGCTTCATTAGTTCCATGCGTGCACACACACACACACATATATGCTTGTCTTTCTATCCTTAAGAAGACCATCCATTGACAATTATTTATTAATCTAATTAATGCTATGACTGCACCTAAATCTTACCTTAACCTTAATCTCATTAACCAAATGCAAACATTTTGGATTTTAGTTTTTTCACACATAAAACTGCAGTTTTCCTAGTGGGGACCAGCTAAATGTCCGCACAAGGTCAAAACCGTCAGATATTCCTATCTTTGTGGATACAAAACACAGACACACTAAAAAAAATGCTACACCACTTTAAGAAGGACCTCCATCAGTTATCCTGGACCTGCTCTGCTAGAAGAAACTACATAGACTCCACTTGTATCCTGCATGTACACAAGCACTAATAGACACAAAGATTGAGATTCATGCATGGAGAGGGTGATAAATCTGGGTACTGCCTCATCTGCACTGAGGAAGATTGCAAACTCAAGGACGTTCTCTCCTACTAGTGTCTCTCCTCTAGACAAGACGGTTGATTAGCGCTTTGTCAGAGCCAGGGTCGGTCATTGGACAATACGGAGATACTAGAGACAAAGAGATGTGTCTAAAGGCAGCACACATCATCCATCATGCTTTATTCTCATTGTTCTGGCCCTCTGCACTTCTGAGAGATTTCATATGGGACTTCTGTGACTGTAAGTGGATCTAGAGAGTCTCTGTTAAGTTACAATAACTACTTTCACGGTTGTGCTGTGTCCTCTAGGGAGCAGGAACTGCGCTGCAAAAGAATCTATCAGGACCTTTCATTTCTATTACCATATCAGTAGAGATTTTAGTGATAGGATCATTACCCACACTTTAGGTCTGGTATTAAAGAAATAGCTTCAGAAGTAATAATGTTTTACTATGCTTGTATACTTACAATACTTTTAAAAGTCCATCAGATTATGAACACACTTGGGATCACACACTGTTTTTTTTAAAAAAAATTTTAATTTTTATTTTTTGTAGATTTTTATGCCAAATAAAAACTGGCTTACACACACTAAGACGTGTGTATACAAAGACGTGTGACACAAATGACACAAATGGATTTCACACCACCCAAATTGTTACCGAACTTGTTACTTTTCACACAAATAACAAAGCAACATGGAATCGCATTACTAGGGAAGGATAACAACACACACCCTTACCCAAATAATTTAACAATTAGTAGGCTATTATTTAATAATATAATAATATGCACTAAATATGTGTTACTAGTCTTTACTCGCTTATGTCATAAGCATTTGTAGCCTAGCCTTATTTTTGTGGTTGGAATCATTTTTTGACTTCTGTGCTTCTGCGACAATTTAATACATTGTTTTCACTGAGCAGCCCGACTGCTGCCATTAATCCCTGTCCATAACCATTTGTTTAATTTATTGCATTTAATCCATGTTTTATGGCTTTTGACTGGACTCAGATTGGAGTTGTTGATACTACAGTGTACACTACATACTGTAGATTGCTGTATGTCCATGTTTAATATACTTCAACATGTTCAGTGGCCTAAGGCTCAATTAGGAGCAAGGAAAACTGAGTCTTTAGTCCTTGTAACCTGCATGTATTTTTTTTTATTCCAACTCTGTGTGACTGCCCCAAAAAACTGTAGACTGGGGCAGCCAATCCCAAAAGACCTCTACTTTTCAGTTGAGAGTCTGACACTGTTCCTTACTAAACAAGGGCAAGAACTATCCGTTTTAACATGGAGAGGCCATTTGACTGGCATCAGTAACAGATTTTTCCTCCACTCCATTGACAAACCTACAAGAGTACTTCCCACAGTAACACCTTATTTCTACAAAACAGACAGCTATCGCTTGTTCCAAAACCATGAGTGTTAATACGGAGTTGGACTCCTTTTTGCAGCTATAACAGCCTCCACTCTTCTGGGAAGGCTTTATACAAGATTTTGTAGTGTGTCTGTTGGAATTTGTGCCCAATTCAGAAAAAAAGAGCATTAGTGAGATCAGGCACTGATGCTGAATGAAAAGGCCTGGCTCTCAGTCATTATTCCACTTTATCCCTGTTGAGGTTGAGTTTAGGGCTCTGTGCAGGCCACTGGAGTTCCTCCACACCAAACTCATCAAACCATGTCTTCATGGACCTTGTTTCATGCATGGGGCATTGTCATGCTGGAACAGGAAACATAGGATAGGCAATAGCATATGCAACATAGGATAGGCAATTTTAACGCTTTACACACTCCAGCACTTGGTGACCCCGCTCTCTCTTTGTGTGTTCTACCGCTTTGTGGCTGAGCTGTTGTTATAGATGCTTCCATTTCACAATAATAGTTCTTACAGTTGTCTGCAGAAGATCTAGCAGGGCAGAAATTTCATGAACTGACTTGTGGCAAAGGTGGCAGGTTCACATTTAAAGTGACTGAGCTATTCAGGACAAGCTATTCTACTGCCAATGTCTATGCAGAGTGTATAGCTATGTGCTTGATTTTATGCTCCTGTTAACAAAGAGTGTGGCTGAAACACCTGAATTCAGCAATTAGGAGGGCTGTCCACATACTTTTGGCCATATAGTGTATGTCACATAAGTGTGTATTGGCACACTTATGTCAACAGATGTCAAAGATTGTTGATGTTTAGTAGACAACCCGTAGACATATTTTAGACTGTTAACAACTTCTTTCTTTCACTTTATTTGAATAGTCCAATTTATGGCTGTTGATGTTTATTAGGTCATCAGTACTCTATCAACTATCACTACTCTCCCTAGACAAGACATATTCAAACTTGTGGGCACAAAGGAATTGCATTTTAACGTAGTTGGAATGCAAATATGGCAAAAGAGCAGTCTTCCCAATTCCTTAATAACAGCAAAAACAGCAGATAAACCAATCAGCATGTGAATCTGGAATGACTGAGTGTTGCGTAGTTCATTAATGTGAAATAAAGTCAATAAACTATATTTATTAGGGATGTCACCGAGTATTTTCTGTCAAAAATGTCACTTTCAGTTTTCGGTACTTCAAAAGAGAAAAGTGCAACAAAATTCTGACTGCATACAAGGAAGTGTCAAATATAACAGCTTACAAATATTTTTAATGGTCATTTTAATTGTCCAGTTATTAAAATTGCTATTTGTTTGCTTTGCTCTTCTGCACTGGTAAGTACTCAGACACATTCAAGCAGCAGATCAACAGTGAAAACCACTACGAGAAACATTAGACATGATTCGATCATGTAATGCTTTATTATTTTTGCTACTGTTCACTGCATTACTGTTCACCTACCGCAGGTTACTGTTTATTGTTTACCTACCCCAGGAGTCAAAAAAACAGGGAAGATGACTTGACAGTCTACAGATGGTTTGGAGAGTATCTGAAGTGTTACACTTACCACTAACTGAAAGAAAAAAAACTCTTAAAGATTTGCACTAGTTTGACAATATCTTGACGAAAGCTAAATAAATCACTGTTCTAAAGTTTTTTTTGTCATCAGAAACCACACATACAGATAGGCAAGTGCAGATAGCCAATCAAGCCAGTCTAGCACTTGACTGTAAATCAGGGCTAAAATTAGGGTGAAAATCAGGACGTAAAACACTGCATTAGCATTAGCATGTCTTCATCTATGTTTACTCAGTTTGGTGAAACAGAACAAAGCACATGCATATAGTGGACAAGGACAAAGTACATTTATTTGTGAAGATTAGTGTTCTGAAGCTCCAATCAGTGTGAAAATGAACTCCTTGAGTATAGAAACATTTGTGAGCCTGAAAAAAAAAAAAAAAAAAAGCCTGAAATAAAACTGGATGTGTGAAATAATGAGCACATGATCACTTTAAATGAATAAAGTAATTAATATGGATGCTGCGTTTTCTACTTGATGTATAAAGCATCCTTAAAACAGACTTTACACTGAGTTTTATGTACGTGATGGAGCTCATTGGTAGAATTTGTCGTTTATTTAATCATCTTGGCATGTTTAAAGATTTGTCTTTTCTCTGCCTACAGTTAGTCAGGGATAGAGGCATTTGTATTCAAATCCACATGTAACTACAGATGTTCGTAGACACCGAGATTACTGCTCACATTTCCATGTGCACACATGCACGCACATAGCTGATGGCTGTGTGGCCTGCTGACCTGTGTGTATGCATGATGAATTGTTTCACAGCACTGGGCCCCCGAGCTTAGCATGCATGGCATCACTTACAGCACTTATTGTGTCAGCCATTGCACAAAAGCAAAAAAAAAAAAAATAGATGAATAAATAAAAGCAACAGTGTGATGGAGGTCGTTGAAGGGTTCTACATCAATGAAATTGCTGTTCCTGTCTCTTTTTCAGTCTTGAAGGTTGTGCATGTGTGTGTGTCTATATGTGCACAATGAGGATACTTTATCAGTTGTGATGCGAGGAAATAAATCAGTGTCTCAGTTTAATGGCGGTAGTTATTTGCAGATCGTTGGCTAGTGGCTGGAGCGGCCTTTGCCTGGGCTGCTCCATTTACCTTGTGCGTGAGAGCCAGCTTTTCATGGTCAATGGTGTGCTTAAGACATCTTTGCAGAGTGCTGAATTATTCCTTTATTGACGAAGACGCAGGAGTATTAACTTATGATGGGTACAGTACACATAACAGCAGGCTCATTTTAAGCATGAATGCCTTTATAAGTCTGGGAACAGCATAGAATTTTGACCATGTTAGTGTTATAGATTGCTTTTCTGCTACCTGGAAATGAATAGACCACCTATTCAGAGAGCATCAATACTGTTTACTGCAGATGATGTAGCACCACTTTTCTCTACAACCACCTTGGCAGTCTCTGCAGTTAAAACAGATGGCATTATTTTAAATGGCCTGGTGTTGATATCAGGCAGAGGTATGAAACAGCTTTTTGCAAATCAACTTGTGGTAATTAGAATAGGTAGGAACTGCAACCAGTATCAGGTTGTTCACACACTACATTGACTTTCTTTCTTCTGCACAGTGTGTGTGGTTCAGTGATGTACTGTTGTAGTTGGCAGCAGCAGCACCAGTGCCGCAAGCAATAGAGCCAGAGTGTGTTAACCTTCCACCCTGCTGGGGCAGCGAGGAACAGTCTGATATGGAGAGGTGAGGGCTTCAGAAGTCCTGTTTCTACCCCTCACTTTGTCACTTGAAAAGCACCACAGAAAAACAGACAGGTCTACTCCAGACTCTTCATACCCCCCTTCTCATAGTCTGGTATTGTAAACATGACCACCTCTTGGCACAGGTTGGATCAGGCACAGATCCAGCCCTATTCACATGTCTCTCGTTCTTTGCAGACCTCCTGCAATAGTAATCAACTCTTGATTACCTGAATGGCTGTAATTAAGAACAGTATCTGCCGTGTGGTGTGGAAGGTCTTTGTTTTTGACTTCTCTGTTCTTTTCCTGAAATAAAACAGAGTGAAGGTCATGGCTGGAGGTAGCGCTGCTCCCCTGCTGCTGCAATGAGCTGTCAGTGTGCCCTGTCTCTAATTATTGTCCTCTTTGTGAACTCCCTGATTATGCTCCTTATTTAGTCATTAGTTGTGTGCTTCTTAATTACAGGCTCTCCCTCAGCCCATGAACATGACCTCCTTACAGAGCTGCATAAACATGACTGCCCATGAGCCCATGTGAATATTCTCTAGAGCAGTGGTTCTCAAAGTGGCGTCCATGAAGCATAATTAGTGATTTTCTTTTCTTTTTTTTTTTTTTTTTACTTCGTTACAGCGCTAGAAATTATAACCCACTATTATCCCATTTATTATATTTATTACTGAGGTCTTATAGTTATTAGCCTGTTTGACTGGTCACATGAATTGAATGGGTTTAAACCAATCCTCTATAAAATCAGATACAAGCAGGCCTATAAATAATGTCAACTTGTCAACAATGTTTCCTTCAGAAATTTCTTGGATGCGAAAAATAACCAAAATATTATTGTTATTGTATTATTGAATAATGAGCCCATTTGAGCCTATTTGATTTTTTTTTTGGAATTACTGGATATTTGAATTATTGGATTATGTACAGAGGGGGTCCATGAAATTTACTTGAAAATTATTGAACTTTATCTAGAAGAAGGTTGCTCAGTTTAATTTTACACCATTGCACAATTCTGGGCATCAAACTTATATCTAGTTGGGAGTAGCCTAAAACATTAGCTAGTTTAGCACACCAGTACATCATGTCTGTCATAGCTGTTAGACGTGAGAGGATAATAAGGAACGAGGAACCCCTGACAGGTTAGATGTGATGGTACTTTTGCCCCTCACTCCAGAGATCTTTGTTCATAGTAGCTTTCCATGAATTCGTGAGTTGACTGCTAGCCAGCAGTAGTAGGAACTGGTAATTTTGCCTAGTAATGCTGCACCACATTGTACTCAGAACTCAGAAGTCGATTTTCCTGAGTTATGTTTTAAAGCATTTAGCTTGGAAAAACATTTATGCCCAGAGCAAGCTTATTTGCCTGTCTGGTCTCTAAATTTGATAAACATTGATAATTAGATCCACATAAATTATTTCTGAGCAGTTGATGTAAAGAATCGACTATAATGACTATAAAGCTCAACTGTCTTTTTCAGTTTTCCTCATGAAAGTGATCTGTTACAATGGTCTTTTCGCATTAGTAAATTTGGGCTGAAATAAGTGGAATTGTGTTACAAATCTAAACTTGCAAAGTAGATAAAACACCTTTTCACAAAAGAAAAGCTACATATGAAGTAAAATCAGAATTTTTTCAATCAGAAATTAATACAAAGTGAATTCTGTTTACCGTTGACTGTGCGTCACCATATTGTTGTGATGTTAGGTTTGTTTATGTCAGAGAACTAGGGCAAGGTGGATGTTTCCTGAGTTCACGACTTGAAATTCCAAGTTAACATCCATTCCATTGCACTTTTCTGTGTCAAACATTGCATTTTTTTGAATTCCATGTACAATGGATTGCAGCACTATGCAGGCTGTGTAACAGATACACAGAGATTTGGTAGCAAGTTTGCTTGTTTTTTTTAATCTGTCTTAGCTATGACCTGTTTAGCATTTAAGACTGCCTTTGTTAAGGCCTGTTGTCTAACTAGCTTCTGAAGCTAGCATCAAATATCAGCTCCAGTTTGCAAGTTTCAATAGCTAAGCTTATGTTTTTAGCATTAATTCCTACACATATTTGGATAAAAGTTGGATCCGAAGTTAACATTTGTTGACTAAAAATGATGTCAAGAAGAATGAGTATAGCATCAAGGTTATGATGCCTTAAATAAAATATTTTGCTTTATTTCTCCTTCAGTGGCCCATGACTTGTCTAAAGGTCTCTGATTTTAACTGAAAAAAAAAAAGAAGAATCCACTCCTGGTGAATGTCTGCCCTTTCTTTCTATCTCTCCTGATCTTTCAGTGGCTGTTGCTTTTCTTGTGTTTGACTGGCGCTGTGCCCTCACATGCTGTGTGCTGGAGTCGGGTGACCTCTGTCAGAGCTCCTCACCTTATTCATTAATCTTCCCCTGGGCCCTGTCAACAGTGTGTGTTTTCACTAACATGCACTCAGCAAAACACACACACACACACACACACACACACGCTCCATCATACTAAAAAACAGGTCTTTCTTTTAAAAGGTGAAATATGATTTTTGTGATGATACCAGCTATATTCTAAGAAGATAAGCTGAAAAAGTAAGGTGGACAGGTAACGTTGCTTCCTCACAGCTCCACGGTCTTTGGTTTGATCCAGAGCTTGTGTTAGTGTTACTGTGTTACTATTGTGTTTACAAGAGTTTTCTCCAGGTTCATGTCCAAAAACATGCCGGTATGGATTGGTGGATTGGCTATGCAAATTTCTGGTGTGACCGAGCGTGTGAATTTTCCGGGCTTGTGCCCAGTGTTGCCGGGATAGGCTATCTATCCACTGTGACCCTGACCAGGTTGAAAAGATTACCGAAAAGAATGAATGAATGAAAGAAAGTGTGCTGAATAAACCAAGTAATAGTTTAACAAACATTAGCCTACTTTTGACTAATTGAGCCTCACTTAGCTAAGTGTAAATGTTTTTACATTTTTTCCCCTTTTCTTGATGTACTAGATTTGTCAAATAAAGAAGGATTATTCTTAAGTCACTAATACTTATTTGTTTTGATGCGGTACATTTTGTCTTTTAAGTCAATATATTTGTACAGGGTATAAGATTATAAAACTGCTGTGAAGGTAAACCGAGCAAGCTAATGTAATTGTGAATAAAAGATGTCAGTATGGTTGATGATGTTTAACTTGGAGTAAATTGGGTGAACTGTAAGAGCTGTATGACAGAAATGAACTCTATCTGGCTGAGCAGGAGTATTAATTTAGAATAACTGATAGCTCTGTTGATATAACATGCATTTGGAAGTGAGTTTGCGTGCAGTGAATGCATGTTTGTGTGTATGTATGTGTGCCTCCTTGACTGTCTGTGTACACAGATAAATGCGCCATAAATTATCTTGTTGAACTGTTGCCAAGTCAAGCATCTTGGAGAGCTGGGTTGTGCACTTCGGCCGGCTCTGAATCCGCAAATCTCACACTGCTTAATTCTCCCTCTCAGAGAAGCATCCCAGCTGAGTGCTGTTGACTTTATCCTCTCAAAACAAGACAAATAGCCTGGGCAGAAACAGAGCGCGCTATCTAACACACACATCTTCATACACAGCTTTGGTCTAAGAGAGAAGGGATTAGGGAAGAGAAGTGCACTGTGCAGCTCAGAAAACATGCTGCTTTAACTCACCGTAGTGCCTGGAAGGCTTCGGGAGTGTTGTTTGAGCAGAATGGTGTGGTGAACTGCATGTATAGTGGATTAACTCTCCAGGATGTCGTTATGCATTGCTTCCTGCTGGCTGGTGTTTTTTGGGTACATAACAAATATGATGGGAGATTTCACGTAATGCAGTGTGTACTCTATTTGAATTAAATCTTGGTGCTTTTTCGCAGCCTCTGCTTTTTTTGGCAGGAAAAAAAACACACCAAACACACTCTGAGTGAGGTGGTCTTGGTCTGCTTCCAAGTGAACGCGGTTCAACTGCAGTAAAAAAAAGCGATTCAACTTTGAATCAACCCAAGTCAACACAACATGCCATATATTTTGGGCTGTGGGCAGCATTTATTTATTTTTTGTACATCAGAAGCAGCTAAACTGAACCACAAGGCATAAACTGAACCAAATGACAGCACTGTAGCACTGCAGATATTTGGACCAACAAACAAAAAGTGAAATGAATGCGATACACAAAACTTTAAAACTAGGTATTTATACAATTATCAAATCTTTTACTTTGCATTCTCCATGTACACTTGCAAAGGTTTGTTTATCTTTTTTTGTTGCTGTATTTCTGACCAATGAATGAAAGCAGTTTGAGAACATTCAGTTCTAAAACACACACTAGCCAATTTTTTTTATTTCTTTCATTTTTGGTTTGTTCAATTACATGCAGTTTGAAACAAAATCAAACCAAACCATATTCAGACCACAAGTATCAATTTCACTCAAATTTCACTCAGGAATGGACAATCATTTGATCTCTTTATAAGCATACTGAGCATTACACACATTATGCATAAAGTTTCCCCCCCCCCCCCATTTTTAAAATTTATTTATTTATTTATTTATTTATTTATTTATTTATTACATCATATTAGAATTACTGAGTTCATGAAAGTTCTCTTCTCTGCAAACACAATCAGGCTTTCAAGCCACACAAAGAGGTGAAGTTAAGCTTATTTCATGAGCCTGGTTTTAACATCAGTCCACTGAGGCGAGCATAGTGAAGAACCCAAGCGCAGCTTTTATTTAACAAAGTGAACTCCAAAAATACAAATAAAGACTTGCCTTGACTTGAACAGACTTGACTTGAACAGACTTGACTTGAACAGACAGCAGGTTACAACATCAATACACCACCAAAGACAATGGTCACATGAGGGCTATATATACCAAACAATCAAGGTAACATGACACAATCCAACCAGTGAGGAACAAGACACATGACTAA
>CM075008.1:9700203-9814517 GCA_037576675.1 Pangasius sanitwongsei | reverse complement strand
TTTTTCTTCTTTTGACATTTTGAAGCAGTTCTTACAACCTGGTTATGATCCACCAGCGCGAAATGCAAATACTTGGAATGTTTCCCCCGGTCTTAAGATTTTGTTCAGGAGTGTATGTATGTGTATATATATATAAATTTTGTAGGCAACAATTTTTTGTTGAATTGCTTGTGTGGTTGTTCTGTCAGGTTGCTATAACTTCAGAATACTGTAAAGAAAGAATGCAGAACTTGTTATTCAGCATGGTTAGCTATCTTGAATCTGTACTTCCACATAACCTAATATGGTCATTGTATTTATTATTGCAGGTTTTACGTATTTCATTTTTACAGAAAAGCAGCAGTGTGACTTGTTTTTGTACTGTTATCCAAAGCACTCTTGTTGTTTTGTACTCTTGTTCAAATGGGGCAACAATTTGGATATATCAATAGGTCAGTGATGTTTAAAGCAGCATGGTTCTCCATGTCTGTGTAATCAGTGATTGGACTGAACTGTTCTGACATTTGCAGACCCTGTTGCAGGCTTTGCCATGTTCTACACAGGTGCCTCTTAACACTTGACTCAGAACTGAGGTGTTGGGTCTGCTGTTACAAGCCACATCATTAAGGACGAATGGCGGGATTCATTCTGGTTTGATTAAGACTGGCTGCTGCAGCTGAGTCCTCTTTGCCTCAGCTGGACGTGTCTCAGGAGTGTGTGTGTGTGTGTGTATGTGTGTGTCTCCTCTGTGTCACCAGACATCTCTATTAAATCCTATTTGGGCATGCATGCCTTTATTATTCTGATTTAATACAACAATGCATCCAATATCCATTCTGCTTCCTTCACTTTTTATTTATGCCACTTTGCCAGCGTTCCCTTCCCTTCGCTTCACTAGCCTGGATTGCAGCACAATGGATATTAAATCAGATTTATTGTGAGGATATAGAATAGCGTCTGACCAGCAGCACAACCATCTCCTCTCTCTCCCTCCTTCCTCACCTCTAGAGCTGAGGGTGACAAAGCGACAATCGCACAATTGATGGCCCCTCAATTTTCTCTGCGGAATTGGTTATACTCCGCCTCGGAATGACACTGGTCCGAAATGGAATTAGGGACAGGAGGCTAAACATGTCGCGTTAGAATAACAGAGGAGACCACCGAATACTTAGGTGTAGAGGAAAGTGTTCGTCCTGACCGCAGCTGCTTATCAAGCTGTCATGTTGATGTGATTGTGGAGCAGAGGCCTGGAGAGAAGGATGGGGGTGAGGATGAGGGGAATGGAGATAGAGAGCAGGTACCTACGTCACCTGTGGTGTGTTGCATCAACTCATGCACAAGAGCAGCCTTCAATTTCACATTTCAATACGCTGTGAACAGGGATGATACAGCTAAAATACCATAATGAGATTATGTGACATGGGTAAATATAAGGCTGTGTCACTTAGATGTGCATTTGTCAAAGTCTCTGAGTGTCTGTCATTAATCACAAATGATCACAAAGCATTTTTATCTTATAACAAAACCCAATTTGGGGATATAATGCTGTCTTTAATTTTTTTTTTTACATTTATTTTATATTGATATTTATTGTGGAGAACACGCATGAACACAAAATACACGCTAAATACAAAGTTTTAGCATACATTTTGGCACACTAACATACTAATTAGCATACATTTTTATGAAATGTTTATGGTATGGTACATATGAAAATGATCATAATACATTATATACATTTACAATACTTACATAATACAATACATTTAATGTTGTGGAATGTCAACAAAACAAGTTAGTTCTTGTTATCACTTACTTTTTAAGTTACTTTTTAAATCAGTTATCAGTTGTTGTTCCCTTAGCAGCCTGTCTTTTTCTCTCTCGGAGTTACCACAAAAGAGAAACCACAAAGCCCTCTGTCCTGAAGACATGTCAGAAAACTTTACCTCTGACTATTACAAAGCTCTGACACTGGAGACTCCTTCCAAACATGCTAAATAAATGTCTCTTCACAGAAAGCTTCACAGAAATCTGTTTATGTGGAGCATCTGCATAAGTCCCTGTGTAAGTTGTTACTACAGAAATGATAATGTATTAGAATGAGCGCATTGATAAAAACCTGCGATTTGCCTTTGCAGCCGGTGTTTTTATGATATGGTTATGTCAGTGTTTCTTGCAGCCCAGTGTTACACACACACAACTGAGCATCCCCCATCCTCTGTGCAATTTTTTTGCAAGTGTATGCACATTATATTATGCTGCTACAATACTTATTATACTGTACACAGGCTGCTACTCTTATGTTTACACTATTTCAGCTACTTGTATAATACTCTTGTACTCTTTGCACTATTATCACTAGATTCATTTTTAAACAGAACTGTGTACTGGTCGGCGCTGCACTGGGACTTACTGTGCCCATTGTCTATCCCAGTAGTCATTGTTCTGTCTTGTGCTGTCTGCACATGTTTGCACTTGTGCACTTTATGTATAAATTATGTAGTCCCTTGTAGTTCTGTGTTTGTCTTATGTAGCACCTTGGTCCTGGAGAAACGTTGTTTCGTTTCACTATGTACTTGTATATGGCTGAAATGACAATAAACTCCACTTGAACTTGACTTGACTCACAGAAAAAAAAACAAAAAACGTTCGCATGCAACTTATCTGCAGCACACTCAATACGATGGATATCACAAGTTGATGTTCTGCACAAATGTAATTTAAACATGCCCACCTCTATCACTATGCTATTTGAATAAGATGTAATATGTAATCATTTTACCTCTTTTTATAAACATATTGAGCTTTTTAAACGTCTCCTCTTCTCTGCAAACACAATTGGGCTTGCAAGTCACATGGTAATGTGGTACGGTAAAGCAGGAGTTTTCTAAAACATGGAAAGTCTCTGTAGTCTTTGTAGAGTGTAGCATGTTCTACTCCCATATTACTTCAATACCCATACGTAGTGTAATGAGCCCGGTAAGTTTAATTATATGTCATGAAAAGCACAAACTTTATTACGTTGATATGCATCATATGCTTGTGACAGGATGTTGATATTCCTCGTATAGCAGGTACTGCATGCATTTTTTTTTTCCTGTGAGACTGGGTTGGTTTCTAGCCGAGTCCTGGTCTGTCCACTCTGAGCAACAGTGCAACACATTCCTCTCAATTTAAACAATGAACAAACAGTATGTCCAGCCTCAATTGTAGTATCATTATACTAAATGCTAAAATGTACAATAAATCCCAAATGAACATATTTGTGCAATTCTATTACATTAGGATTCATTCTCTACATTTCTCCCAGCTATAGTGTGCATTATCTGATGGTTTAAAGCTCTGAGTCCCAGAGGAGAATGCTTTCTGTTATGGAAGCTATGTGCTGCTTAAAATTCAGTGAGTGTACAGAGGGAAGTCTCAGTAAGAAAAGGGACAGAATTCTCTTTCTCTGGTATCTCGGAGGCTAGTGTGCACAGTCTTGCCTTCACAACGAAGCATTTGGGCCAAAACGTGTGATAGTTTACAAATGTCATTGATAGCCCACATGAAGTTGTTTAGTAGACTATGCAGATGGCATAATGTGTGTTTACACCTTGGCTATCTAGTACAGTCCAATACAGTTATGATTCCTATTCAGATTGTACGTGATATATTTGTTACTGATTTTGTGTTGAATCCGAGCTCATTGCTCATAATATATAACCTCGAAGTACAGCACTGGTAGCATATTATGTCTGTCTGAGAGCTCTTTATTTTCCAGACACCTTATTATTATTGTCAATCTTTACTATAACATCAAAATGTATATACACAAAGACATGAATGAATCTTCTTCTTTTTGTCCTCTTTATGTAGCACACCGAGCACACATTTGTTTTGTGCTAAGTGCTGTAGGTAATATATCCTCTTTCTTTGTCCATAATGCACCTGCACCAGGCCATCATGTGCCATTATGTGCAGCAATTGCAGCTGCTTAACACATTAAGCTGCGAGAGCTGTGCTTTGGGCTGAGCATGGCAAATGGAAGAAGATTAGAGTCATTACAAAGTAAAAAAAAAAAAATCTGTGCATGCCACCAAGCCACTTCTGAACTTCTTATGATGATAAGGTCTGTTATTTTTTCTCAGTGCTGGTGCAGTTAAGATGGCCACAAAGGGCATTTAGATCTAGTTGCTGGAGATGAAGTTGAGTGTAAATATAGGGAAAGGTGTTCTGCACAAGACCATGTAGTCTCAGATGCTAGAATAAATAAATAAAAAAATCCGGTTAGTCTATCAGCACTTTCCATACCGTCACTCATTCTTAAATAAGATTTAGCCTTGTAGGTTTGCATCCCACCACCCAGACCTGAACCAGCTTTCCATTTTTTTATACCTTATTTCCAATAACTCTCTTTACAGCCACAAAAAAATCACCTTGACCTGAAAGAGAGAAAAAAAAAAGCCAATTTATACATACAGGATTATGGTCTTAACTGGAGACGTTCAAATATTTTTATAGAGGGAGAGAGTTAGCAGACTGTTACTATATTTTTTAGGCAGCTATGTTCTTTTTTTTCCCAGAAAGTGTCGAAGGTTTTCTTCTGCCTTATCTATCGAGAGGAGTTATGCTGTTTTATCACAGTGTTTCTAAGGGTAAAGAGAAAATTACACCCTGCGCTCTGACCCAATTCATCTTCATCATTTCACACCATTTCTAACATTAGCTCAGCAGAAAAAAAAAGTCAAATAGCTGTTATTTCTCTTTTATTCCATCCTGTCCTAAAGTATAGTATTTCTAGTGATAATCCATAAATTTGTGCTGACAGATTTCTAGTCCATTTTGATGTTTGTGCTTTTTGCACACCACTAACAGTAAAAGATAAAATCTAGGAGAATACAGTATTGAGGAGGAGCGCTTGATAAATTTTGATGCAGACTCACCTTTTGTGAAGCCTGATTGCCGCTGCCGAATGGCTCATTTAGGGGGATATTTGCATCCAATTAAATACTCGATTAATTGAATGGGACTGGTGCCTGAAAGAACTGGATAACAAGCAATTAGACTCAATGATTAAGCAAAGACGCAGACGATAGCTGCAAGGCCGCAGCCATTTCCCACTGATTGTTATTATACAACTGCCAAGGTCAAAATGCTAAACAGTGGTGCTCAATGACTCTTTCAGCTGACATTTCAGATCCCAGCAGACCCAAAACAGTCAGTGCTATTACAGTTCATACCACAGGACTGTTGAATTCTCAAATCTGATTGGTCAGAAGGTGTTTTCTATGAGAGCAGCTCTGACAGTAGTGCCAGCTGTAATTCATATGACATGACTTGTGATTTATATTGATGATACATTATCATTTCTATAATAATTAACATTCATTAACAGGGTCTTGTATGGCAGATGCTCTGTGTAATCTAATGATAAATGGATAAAACATTTCTTTATTTAATGAAAGTCTAATTATTGACATTGTGAAGTTTTATGTAAGAAAATGTTTTTTTTTTTAACTTTTTTTTTTTTTAGATGGAATCTCTAGTGTCAGCTCTTTGTAACAGTGAGAGTTAAAGCTGGTCTTTTAGGTTGTCCACCACAGGAAAGTCTTCAGGGCAGCGGAGTTTGTGTTTTGCAGTTTCTGTCTTACTAAATTCAAAAGCTACTGTAACATAAGAGGTAACAGGAACCAATTGTTTATTGGATGTTCCACAACAATGTAACTGTAAACTGTTAAGAAGTATGACGTGTCATTCCATTATTCCATAAAAAAATGTAATCATTGAATAATTGCTGCGGTACAACAGGAATAAAACACGTATGATTGTGTTGTTATTGGAAAATAATACTTCAGGGTGGTAACAACATCACACCGACCCATCAGCCCACCATTGATTATGTGAGGAATAAAACGCTTGAGGGCATGCGGTTATAGGAAAGTAATCCACAACATCGTGGTGTGATGCCGTTATGCCACCATGAAGTGGATTATTTTTCTGTCCCGAGCTGTTTTATTGCTCTTACACCACAACAACAATTGCAATTTTTAATTTATTAATGAACAACACTTAATACGTTCGAATTTTTTAAAATCATTGTATTATTTGACTTAGATTATGTGTAGTGTTCCCCATACAAGTTCATGTAAATGAATTGTTACTATGGAAACAATACCATATTAGAACAACCATGTTATTATAACTATCATTTGAATTTTGGCCGACACTTCTGTCAGAGCTGCTGTTAATTAACAACTTTGTGGATTGAACAATGCTGTGGTATCATTACCTATAAATTACTTGTACCTGCAAAGTCAGAGATACACAGACAATGTACAGTGGTTCAGTATTTCAAGACCTGCATGTGGCTCAAGAATTCCAGCCATTTCAGTAAAACGTAAAGTCTTCTATTCAGAAATCGAAACGCAAACTGCTAGAATAGCATTTCTGGTACAGTAGCAGAAAAATGAGACCTATTTTTCCCAGTTTACTGAAAAAAAAAAACAAAAACATTGTCTTCATTGTCTGACACAGTCTGCCACGAGCCTGGGATATCTCAGCCTTTGTGAGGAAGGAGTGAATGGGACGCTTGTGGACACTGAGATTGAATTGTTCTGTGCTCTTCTGTCATGACTGACAGGTAATCTAGCGGCAAGTGATTCGAGGGACCGCACGCCACAATTCTAGATACATGAGCTATTTGTGGGGTGCGTATTATTTTGCAGATGGCAAATGTTTATCTTCAGCAGACACGTTTTGAAATTCTGCCACTCTGCCTTATGTTTATTATAATCTGTTTGTTTGTTAACCTCAGCTGTAACCCCATGTAGATGAGAGTGACAGTGCATTTTCCCCTAGCATTCCTCCCTATAGTCCAGAGCGCCCCCGTTTCTGCCACATTCTGTCTGTGCTGCTGCGTCTCAGGCTTTACTGCCTCCCCGTGCTCGCCTTCGTAACACTACCATCTAGTCTGGCTCTGTCTTGCTCAGAGAACAGAAAATGACAATAAGGAAAGATTGTTTCCTTTACTTGCTTCAACACTTTACTGTGCTTTTCTGTGTTTTATTTCAACAAGAACCCAGATCTGTTGTATGTATGACAAAAAAAAGCCACTCAAAATGACAGTATTGGGTTAGTAGGTCAAGTGCAGGTAGAAATGAAGTCAGATCATGAGTGCTGAAGCAGTGTTTGTAGTTGTGATGCCTGGACTGCGGAATTACAGCTGTGCAAGTGTTTATATGGCGAAGCCTGTGCATTATTGAGTGAAGGTTATTTAATAAAACATGCTTTGGCAGGAGTATGATGCAGTAGTTCATTCCAAGTGAGAAATGGCCAATAACTATTACTCACACTATATTATAGAGACTGGAGCTTGTTTCAATGAACAATGGTTGTTGGAGAAACTTCTTTTTGCCGCGTAATCACAATTACATCATTGTCCTGTTTGGACAAGAATAATAATATGCTTTTGGTAGAGAGGCGTGACATACCTTCTTGAAAAACATATTCACATAAGGCCTATTTGAACTGGATTAGTTTTATATGGGTAGATGGGATAATGTAAGTATTATTAGTATCTCTGGGTTTTTAGTCTTGTTCAGATCAGTTAGATCAGTACTTTTTTTTTTTTACAGACTTTGTGTGCATGTGTCTGGAAAGATTACGGCATATTTTACATCCTATAAAATGACCAGTAGAAATAACCCCAGGTAGTGAAGTTCCCATCTAAATTGACATATTGGAAAAGATGTCATTATATCCTGTGGAAAAAGAGGCTTTTGCACTGTTTTCTTCAGGATAAAGACACTAGAAGAAGCGCTCACTTGTCTCACACCAAAACCAAACTGAAACCAAGTATGGAATGAGTTTATAGTGTATAATTTATAGTGTATAAGTGTATAACAATAAAATATAGAAGATGTGTCAGAGAAGCAGCACGTCTTGGGGTTTTGGGTAAGTTATTGAGTTCCTAGCACAGGTATAGCTTTATGGTCATGTGACCTGCTAATCATCAAGCACAGCTTGCCTGGCCATGACTCCTACAACAAGCAAAACAATCAGTTTGTATTAAAATGAGATGTATGTAGTATGCATGGGATTTTTAGAGTAATGGGAATGCATACACCTTGAAGACACTCCCATCTTTGTGATTATACAGAGATTATGCAGATTATACACTCCCATCTTTGTTTTTTATACAGAGATCACTTATCCTGTCCAGTCGTACATAATGATTAAAATAATTACTTAACAGACATATGTCTGAATACAACTAAAGACGTAGCTTATGCTGGTGAATCTGAGGACATGTCCTCACCATATTTTGATATGCCCGGTTATGACCTCACAACTTCTAGAAAGAAGTTCAACACTGCACATGCAAGTTCTTTTCCCACTTTTCATGTTTGTGACACTCACGATGTTATGATCACAGTATTGTATCACAAATGTATTTACATTAAACTATAATGATAATACTGTGGCATTTGTGAATATACAAGGTCTAAGATGGTATTCCAGACATAACAGTCATTTGAAGAACAATTTAGTCAGCCTACAGGCACATCTTTTGGATTTTTTTTCCATTCAACTTTTCTGAATCATGGTGATGTTGATGTAAACCATAACAACTACATTTTAAAAGGCTTTCAAAGTATCCATCATTCCGCTCTTACTGTGGAGTTTTAGAAAGCTGTTGGTTAAAATGGAAGTGGTATCTTGATACAGATGAATAAAAAATGGATGAATAGATCACACAGGTTTTTTTTTTCTTTATCTGTCATCATTGATGTCTCAAGCACTTATCTGAAAAAAAGTTGCACCCATGCTCAACCGCTAGTCCTCCATGCTTTCAGTAGCACAAAGCGATAATAGGTGTCGGTCTGATGCGATTTGTTTTTTTTTTTTTTTTTTTTTTTTTTAAAATCCCTTTTTAACCAGAGAGAAACATAAATTTGATGCACTGAGAAACACTCTGATCTGAGATGTGTTTCATCCAAGAAAGATAGAGAGAGTGAGATTTTTTACCCAAGGAAAGCAGCACATATGACAACACATATGACAGCAAAAAAAGAGCAGAAAAGAGAAAGAAGTAGTGTGAAACCCTGACAATTCATAGAGGATCCTGAAGAACAGTGACCGATATGAGGACCCTTTCCTGCATTTCAAAGGAGCGAGGGGAAGCAGTAGTTGGTGTGTATACAGCATGGAGAAGGATAAGAAACCATGCTGTGACCAGCATAGCATGATGTATGATACGGATGAAGCTATGTCCAACCTCCTATCCTCTCACTAACAACACATGATTTTGACACATGACTTTAAAATCCACAGATGATGGTATTTCTCAGTGTACCTACACATGGTATTTTCTAAGTCATTTAAGTAACAAGTAATTTATGTATTTCAACCCATCCTTTTATGTTATAGTGTACCATTCAGTGCTGATAACCTTTTGTATTTTGTTCATTTCAACTAAAACTTTTAATAAAGTTTCATGAACATTATTGGAAATGTTGAAAGTCTCTAACCACTTACAGTTCTTTGTTTTGGCTGACATTTCGTCATCAACGAAAAATTCAATTACTGTGAATGTGACATGTGTCCCATAAGGGTGTACTGTGTGAAACAGTTTTCCTAGTGAAAAAACTAGTCTGATTGATACTGTAGTCACTCGCCAATGACAACAGTATTGCTTGTAATGCAGTGTGTTCCTTTTGTACGATGTGATATATACTAATGCATTGTTATGGTAGTTGAGCAGAATGGGTTATGAAATAGGAGAATAATGTTGGTTGTTTAGCACGATACTCACATTTCCACGACAGAAACAACATAAGTTATGGGTCTAAATTTACACGTACAACAGAGATCAGAAGAAGAGGACAGACAGTGGTTATTTCTCACTTCCTACTGAGCAGTGATATGTGGTATGTGATAATTATTTGTGTTTATCTTTCTGTGGGGCTTCACTACGAAACAGCATTGATTTAAAACGCATCAAGATTGAAAAAGAGCTAATAAAAGGAAAATAAGTAAATGACTTTTTGTTGTCATTAAAAAAATATGTTAGTGAAAAAGGACAGCAAAGTGGTTCATATACTAAAGATAGATGCATTTGCAGTTACATTTCAGTTTTAAATATGAGTAAAGTACTGAGTCAACACAAGCACTAATTTTAATGAATGCATCCGTACTGAGCTATTTCCTGCAGTAGCAACAGTGAGTCTCCTGACAAGCATATAATGACTTAAAACTTCAAAACATATATCATAATATACCTTGAGACAGAAATGAATTTGATCATTTAATCATAGAACCAGGGGTATTTTTAAAATGTGTAGTTTCTTTGGAAGCTTTAGTGTTGTGAAAGCGGCTGTAATAATGATCCAGTCATCTAGATAACTCTCTCCTTGTGTAAAAGCCATATATTAAAATACAAAAATAAATAAATAAGATGAACACCAGGGCGTTTAGTATTCCACCTGGATTGTGGTTTTTGAACTAAATCATGTGTAAGGCACTGTTGGGTATACTATGAATATCAGAGATTAATGAAGTGCTTGAAAGGTGCAGAATGCACTGCTTTGCAGAAGGAGGGAAAAAAAAAGTGCTGGCTTTTAAGATAAGCCCTTGTTATGCACCCCATTTGGATGCAATGTTATGGAAATTAAGAACACTCCAGGGATGGTGTAAAAGATAAATTATGGGCATTATTTTCTATTTGCAGTTTCTACATGCATTTGCTACAACTTGAGTGTGGTAAAAAATCATATTCTTTTTTTTTTATTTTTAATTTTTTTTTTTTACTAACTTTGTGGCTTGAACAAAATTATTTATCACAGAGGTTAAATATTCATTCAGAGTGTATTTTTCTGCTTTTCCCTATGCAGATGATAAACAGGAGGACATTTTCATGGGGCTTCCAGTAGTCTAATAGAACAAGATACAGTACATTTATTATATTTAATCACTATTATTTTAAAATATAACAAAATGGGGCGGGGGGGGGGGGGGGGGTGGTTTTTGGTCACCGGAAAAATAATGGGAAGCTTGGGGTGTCAGAGTGAAGGAATGGTATGAAATTGGTTTAAGGCAGAAAAACAGAAGGGTGAGATTTGAAGATCTAAAAAAATAAGGAAACATTTGCATGCTGCATCATGCTTTTGCTACTGTCAGTTTGGTTGTGTTGGCAGTAGCCAAGTCACCTTATTGGCATTGTTGATCTTGCTGTGGTCTCCTGGTATGTGCCATTAATCAGTGGGGTTTAGTAGACAAAGGCAAGACAGAAGGGAGAGATTTATAAATTTAAAGCCTGAGCCTCACAAAGCATCTACCCAGAGCTGGGGTATGGCTGTGAAGTCCAGATATAAAGCGATGAGTTACACTGAAACTGAAAAGCCAAGACTTCTGATTCACCCTGCACTTAGAATCTCATCTAAACTGTTCTACAAACTGACCCCAGATCTTTATATTCACTTCATAGGGATACAGTAACAAAAGAAAGGAACCTGATAAACAGCCTGCACGGTTGGTTGAAAGATTACCCAACACAGACAAAACATCAAAAGAAATCATTTTTTTGCCCTGAAATCCATTGACCAGTGGTTCTCAGTTCAACCTCTGTTGAAAGAAAGAAGGAGGGGTGCTGCATAGGCCAGAGGGCTTATTGGCACCCTTGCCCTTTAAACTGATAAATGGAGCTAGGGCTGGATGTGATGCTGAGAAGAGTAGATAATCGAGCATGGAACACAATTGTTCAGCCTGAGACCTCTCACTCTCTTTCTCTCTCTCACAGACATCCCTCGTCTAATCATTTACTTCCTGCCTTTCTAGCCTCTTGGTCCAATATGAAATGATTGAAGACAGCAACAATCTCTCTGGAGTTATTGAACTCTGAATTGTGCTACAGATGTAAGTCTGGGCATCAGACATAATGCCGATAGGTGGTGGTGCCATCAAACTTTTACATGGAGAGCTAGATTCCGGTGGCAGAGAACCAAGCTCCAAAACTCCAGATCTCCAGAAAATCTTCATGTAGGGGCAGATCTATAAGCTTCTTTGAGACTAGTCTGAATGATGAGCTATTAAGACCTCTGAGCAGCTTTCAGTCATCCTTAGGCCATGTTTTCAGGATGTTGGCGTGGCCCTTTGCCAGGCAGAGAGGCTCCTGAGGTGACTGCTAAGCCACACTGAATAGGAATGACTGGGTAAACAGCAGTGGATATTGTCATGCTCCCTTCGCAAATGTTTCCAAGGCTCTACACACCTGTTATGTTGGTGTGATGCACTAGCAGACTGTCCTACTAGAAAGTAAAACAAAGTAAAACCAATATGCAAATAACCCATCACAAATTTGCCCTTCAGGAAAGGAATTTCTTTATTAATTCGGTTAGTAATGCCATGCCTGCTAATAATCCTTTCTTCTAGCCTGATTAATAATGCAAATATCACAACCTGCTATGTAAATCATGTAATTCTATCTCAAACCAAGAACTTTGTCCTTGTTCCTATCTTTTTCTCCTTCACTCCCCAGTTTGCAGTGACACAAATCTTATTCTCTATCTTAATGTGGCACATATTGGCACATATCCGATTTTTTTCAGAACTGTGTGCACATAAATGTCCGATCTTTCTAACCCAATCCTCTGCCACTTTCGTATGTGGTCATAGATTGGACACATATCTGATATGTAACATGAATAGGAATGGTCAGATCAGAATTTATGTTTTTTTTTTTTTTTTACCCACAGTGAATGTGCATGTAACTGTCGACCTCATCATCCAATGTTGGCAACGTGGAAAAACAAGAATGGACGACAATAACTGTAGTGACTATATTCAGTGGAAGAATGGGGGAATTGGTGATTTGCTCAATATTAATCATTTGCTACTGAAATTGAGTAGTATTTGAAACAGTTGCCTAAGAAATGGCAAACCACAGCCATTCATTCATGTTCAGTAACCGCTTTATCCTGATCAGGTGTGTCTGGAGCCAATCCCTGGAACACTGGGTGCGAGGTGGGAGAATTCAGTTCGGGTGGGACATCAGTCCTTCGCAGGGCACCATCTACACACACTGACACACTCACTCACACCTACAAGTGATTTGCCATAGCTAATCTGCCTACATGCATGTATTTGGACAGTGGGAGGAAAACAGTGAACCCGTGCAAATACAGAGAGGACATGTGAAACCCCACTGAGAAGATAACCCGAGCTCAGGAATGAACACAGGACCCTGGAGCTCTGAGGTGGCAACACTACCTAAAATGCTATAGAAATACTCTCCTGTAAAAATACTCTGTAAATCCCTCCGCACTACTGTCCCGCCATTGCTGTCTCGTCTGCTGTACCCACACATCTCTCGTTGCAGTAGTGCCAGCAATATCTGCAAAAATAGCAAAAGCTAGCCATCTGCCATTTTTCCGCCTTCTTGACCTGATCGTGTACTACTGATGAGCTGTTAGCCAACCTCCAGATTAAATTGCGATGCAGGCTTGGGCTATAAGAGCATTCATTTTTGCTTCTACTGTGGTAGACTGTCTCACAAATATGATGATTTTTTTGCTGTTTGTGGCACACATGAATCAGGCAGAACTGATATATGTGTGCATGTGGGGCGTTTCAGGAGAATTCATATGAAAGCCAGATATGGGTCAATTAGAGTTATGAATATGAATAGTCAAAACAGATCTGATCTGTTTACTCCTTATTCTCCAGTCTACATTCATCAGCCCAGCACTGCGAAGTGACCAGCTTCCTGTACAGGCAGGTGTCTCTGAGTCTCTTCTGGCTGGACCATATGCAGGTGTTTGAGATTCAGTCTGATTGATTCTGCTGCAGCCAGGTGGAGGTCACTGAGGCTTGGTCCTGCATGTGCTCTGACCAGCCCCGAGCCACTGGAGCTGGCAGAACTGAAGAGACATTCATCTCAGTTTCTTGCCACGAACGAGGACATCGTTTTGGCTGGTTATGAGAATGTCTGAGAAAGGAGAAAGAGAGAAAAAGAGACAGACTGTGTTCTAGCCAGAGATTGGCAATATTGTGGACTTGGCTACAGAATGAATTCAGTCCAATTTTTTTGTATAGTGCTTTTTACAGTAGACATTATCACAAAGCAGCTTTACAGGAGTCCAGATGTAGATGTTGATTTAGATTCTAAATAAGCAAGCCAAAGGTAACTGTGGAAAAAGGGAAAAACTCCCTCAGTCATTATGAGGAAGAAATCTTGAGAGGAAAGGGAACCCATCAAAAGGGAGCCCATCCTCTTCTGGCTTAGATGAGAGTGAGCATACTGTGAATAGGAGTCCTTCTTAGGTACAACTCTACTGTATCCAAGTGAGATTATCTACTCACGAATGGGTGAATCCTGGGCACAAACTGTTTTTAGGAGGTGCAGAACAGTAATTTATGCATCCCAAATGGCAGGTGTGTACTCAAACCTGTCGATCATTTATACTTTTCTGTCTTTATGCACCTGTACGTCTTTGTGTTTTATGGCTTCACATGCAGCACACACTTTAGCTGGTATGGTGTCAGCCAGCCAGATTTTCTCTGAACGTATATTGCCTTATTGATTTCCCGTGGAGCTGACATTTACACCAGACTCTGTCAAGGAGCTTTCGGCCTTCATCAATGAAGTCGGTCCCTTAATGGCACTCCTGGCCAAGACACCTACCTGGGCCTCCAACGTGACTACCAAAGCTTACAGCGCACTTATTCTGTTAGGTCCACATTCTCTGTCACCTGTATTGTACCACAGCAATTTTTTTAGCTTGGCTTTATCCCCCAGACCACCAGGTTTCTACTCCTGTTCTTGGACTTTAATAAAAATCTTAATTATCATGTCATCTGCATTTATTTTATGATTATATATTTACTTGCCTTTTTGGTACTTTAATACCTATACCTCTTAATGTGTAAATGACATGAGATATAGATAACATGAGATATAAATATTTTTATTTTTGAACAACTATTATGTCTGTGTTGCTCAGTTTCTATTTGTGGCCGAGTTTCTATTTGTGGCTTTCAGCACCTGATTTCTGGTTTGCATGTGTGTAAAACATGTGCATACTTCATCACACCGAAGGGAAAAAAACATTTTATAAGGGACTGCTGAGGATTGCAAAGGATTTTGTCTCTTACATGACCCAATTAACACATCCTATCCATTTTTTGCGTATTTGACACAAAAAATGGAAATTACTGGGCAGTGTCTATGCAAATACATTAGCTTAACACCCACACTGCGATGTACTATACCTGAATATGATTTCAAGAATGTGCACAAATTAATCCCACTGAAGGGCAGATATTAAATTTGCATAAACCTGTTTCCACTATGTAAAGACTAAATAAAAATAGTATTTTGTTAAAGTTTGAAAAATGATGTCTTAGTATTTTAAAATATTGAGAGTATTTCTTGAAATAATGGCTTAATATTACCACTGGAAAATTTATTTTATGTTACGTATTTGCATTCACACCACTGATGCCAACAGTATTTAAAGAACATATCAAACTTTAAAAAATAAAAGTATACCTTATTCACGCAACACACATTTATTTTGCATTTATATCATATTTTGAACTTATTTCAATTCATGCCACCTTAAATCTAATTGAAATCTGTTATGTCTAAACAGTTGGTACAATTGGGTAAACTTATTTACATCTTTGCCACAATTGCAGTAACTTACTGTTGGAAAATTTTGAGTCTTTGACTTGATTAATTTCAATTTTTTTCATTCAGATTTGCCCAAATGCACATCCTGATCATGCAACCTCATCAAGGCAGACAACAAACAGCTTGAACAATGAAAATACAGCTAATAATTTTAATATGCATGTATGTTCATGTTTAGAAAAAAATCATTTGTAACACCCATCCCCATACAGACTACTATTACACGCAGTGAAATGCTGAAAAATCTCCAAATCAGACCGAATGAGCCTGAATGGGACTCACTGACTCAAGTAATCAGCTGAACAATAGGGAAGCGACTCTCGGTCATTAATCTGTGATTCAGTGACTCACACTAATCTGCTGCATGACAGATGAGCAAATCTCAGTTGTGAGTGTAAAAATTCACTGACATCACGGGCAAAAAAAAAAGATTCAGCATTCACGCAATTGCATATATGACTTACACAATTAATGAATGTTTAAAAAGCAAAATCTTGAGTAAAAAAGACAAGCACATAGGAGTGACAAATTAAAGGAAAAAACAACTTAAAGTGTGTTAGTAAGGTGTTGGGACATCGCAAGCCACCTGAACAGGTTCACTTTGGCATAGATTTTACTGTACTGAACTGTACTGGAGGGATGAACACTGTTCTTCTAAAAGATATTCCCTTAGTTGTTGGTTTGATGTCCAAAATCTCCCATAGGTGTAGAATTGGGTTGAAATCTGGTGACTAGAGTGATCCTGCTCTCTAAGGGGACAAGTGGACTCAAACCATGCCAACTAAATGCCTGTCACAATATAACAGAGCCGTTTTTTTTTGTTTGTTTTTTGTTTGTTTTTTTTACTTTGTCCTCCATCTGTAACCTACTAAGCCATACTCAGACATCGCCTTGCGATGATGTGTCTGAGAATTTGATATAATTCTAAAGTTACAGTGCCACAGATTCACTGTCTTCCCTTCATTCCTGAGTGACTTTTATACTTAAAAGCTTGTCTTCCTTTTATACTCCTGACATTTCTCTAATTAAGACAGAACACGTTAGCTGCAGCAACTTCAGAGTTAGCACTGAGGGTTTCCCCTGTGCCATCCCTTTTCTTTCCTACTTTTATCCTCCTACAGTAGGATTAAGGTCAGATGGTCTAACAAGAAATCTAGGCAGATTGTGACAGTGTAGGATTACAGCACTGTAGACATGATAGCTCTTTACTTCATGCTGCCATACTATAAGAGGGATGGGATGGGTCTTCTTGATCCTGGAGGTTTACTAGTGAGAAATAAAAAAGCCCATCATATCCCAGCCCAGAGATGGAGAGTTCAAATCCAGTCATTAACAGGCACATAATGCCTAATGAATTACTCTTATGGCTTTGGAGGTACATGTGGAAACAAATGAATAAAAGTGTTCAGTTAGCAACCTAATTACCATAGTGGACAGGCCCCATTTTAGCCCAGTTTTAATATGCAGCCCTCATTTGAATCATTAATATATCATGATATCAGTATTTATGAGTTCAGACTGGGAACGAGATTGAACTCCGATTCCCCTCAGCGAGACAAAGACAAGACTCCAGTCTCTCAGTAGAAGCTGGTAAATCTCATAACCTGGCTATATATCTTAACTGAACCTTGTAAAGCACAATATCCTCTCTTCTCTCTTCTGAATATCTCTCGTTCTTTCATCCTTGCTTCTACTTGCTTCTACTTCTTTACTTGGATATTTGTTTTTCTCTTATTTGTCTGCTTCCTTGTTATTGTCTCATTCCCGTTCACTAAAGCTGGCTAATTATCCTATTTTCTCTGTGTTTCCCTCTGCTTCTTAAGCCTTTGGTTCCAGCTGTAAGGGCATGCCTGAATCAAAGACGGCTAGTAAAAGAGAATTAAAATGTATCTGTGTAGGACAGTGGGGGGCATTTTGCAATTTTCTCACTTCTGTCCCTTCAGTCAATCTATCAGTACCAGTCTCCTTCACTGTGCTTAATATGGATCTCACACTGAGCTGAATTATTACGAACTAATGAAGTCAACTGCAGTCGGATTCATGGCAATAATACGGTCACCAACTTTTAAATACATGGGTTCCTGCGTGTAGAGAGGAAAAGGCAGAAGAAGATAGGGGTGTGTTTGTCAGAGAGGAGATGCATGGCAGGGGATGGATGCTGAATGTAGGAGGTTCCCTCTGTCTGGATGCTGTTCTCCCCATGAGTATACTCGCAGCTGAGAAGAAGGCATGCCTTTCCAATGCACATGTACTCTCCTTTCTTCTGACACTTCAAACAAGTGCACATATCTCGCTGGGTCTCTGACTCTGTGTACCAACATATCAACTGAGGCTTTTTCACGCTCGTCTCTCTGTTCACTATCACTGACTCTTACTCGTTTTCTCTCTGTAACTCCAGGGCTCATTTCTGTAGAGGTAATGCTGCCTGTATTTAACACTGCTTATTCCACAGCAGTGTTGAATTATTGATTCTGATTGGTCAGAAGGTGTTGATTAATATTCTGTAACAGCACGGCTCAACAATAGTGCTGGCTCTAATTCAAATCGCAGGTTAATATTAATGCGCTTGTAATAATATGTTATTGTTTCTATAGTATCAGCTCATTCACAGGGACCTGTTTGGTGGATGCTAAACGTAATATAAAGCTAATAACAAACAGATTAAAAATGTGTTGTTATTTAATAAAGAAATGTCCGGGTGTCAGAGCTTTGTAACAGTCAGTAAAATTTCCAACACAGTGGAGTCTTCAGGACTTTGTGCCTTACAGTTTCTTGGTGACATGCCATGCTGAATTTTTTGTCTTATAAACTTCAAGAGAGAGGAAAAAAGAGCATATGTGAAGAGAACAACTTCCCTTGCCATAGTTCATTGCTGTTATAAAGTACATGATAACAGGAGCTACCTTGTCTTATGGATGATCCACAGCCTTAAGTGTAACTCTAAATGGCTAAAAAGTATGATGTATTGTTAATTAATAGCTTAAAAGCTGTAAGCTGTATAAAAGGAGTAAGACACTTTGGGGGGTGGGGTGGTGGTGGTGGAATCATCAGCTGTAGCTCTACTTCACATTGGGCCATGTCATACTACCCCACCACTGATTAATTTCCTATAACAGCACATCCTAAAGGGTTTTATTCCTTACATAATGAATTCTTTCTTCAATGAAAGATATTGTGGTCTTCCCATAGTCATGTCATTATAAAGATAAAGACGTCATTTGTTACAAAGTAAACTTATTAATGTCAGAGTGGTCTTACTGTTGCTTTCGGCTTTTCTCTGCTTTGCTTTTTCTGTTAATACACTTCATGTTTAATACTGATTACTGTCCTTCACTCATTGATGTTAATGTAAATACCAATGCTCACCTGCCTAAGATATACACACACACACACACACACACACACACACACACACTGACTAAAAGATTGTCCACAACAACTAAAACAGTATGGTTCCTATTCTTCTATTGGCTACAACCCAAATCGTTTGCCATTCATGTCTGATTATTTTTGTACTTCTGTTTAGACAGATACACAAAATCATGGAATTCTGTACTATATCTTCTTTCTTTTCCTCTCTTGCATGTGCAAGGCTTTGCCTAATTGCTACCATTGCTTGTTGTTTTGATAGTGTTCATGCAGATTCACAGTCCTGATATCACCTTTGACATCTTTTTTTGTTCCCACTGTGACAATAGTGAAATGCTATTCTTGATATCTTGGTTTAAGTGATGTCCTACTGAGACAGAACCATGGCTGTTTCTCTAAGATGGAACTCACGATGTGTATAAATATTGATTGAATTCATCACTAACAAGACTTGGCTTGGCTTAGGTTTTTTGAGAGTAGTAAAAACACAGAGCAGTCTATTTTGGTAGAGCTGATATACTGATGGAGGAGCAGCACATCGTGTTGCTGTCTCACAGCTCCAGGTTTTCCATGATCCTGAGTTTGAGTTACTGTTTGTTTGGAGTTTCTCATGGTCTCCCTGTGTCAATCAGTTACGCTAAATCACCCCTAAGTGTGAATGAGTGTCTGAATGTCTAAATGTGATAGATTGGCATTGCCATCCAGGATAGGCTATGGATCCACTGCCACAGTTAAATAAAATGATACTGAAGATGAATGAATGATATACTGAGGCAGACCAACACTGATATGAATAGTTAAACTGTTCACCTTTGGAAAGAAAATTTTGGCTCAGCAAATTATTTGCAATCCTGCATTTCATCATCATTTCTACAGCTGAGTGAACGTGAGTAGTCATTTGGTTTTAGTTTGCCCGTGAACCAAAAGCAAGTGTAAAGGGTGTTTTTACAAGTGTGCTGAGTTGCAACCTACAGTCGGAGCTCTAAATAATGCAAACAAACGATTGGTCACATGCAATCACCATTTTATAATTTGTCCTGATAATGTATCTAGATTGATTCACATTTCTACCTGAATAGCAGTCTGTAGCAGTGACTGACAACCTTTTCAATTGTCCTTTTGGAAATGTCATGATTTTAACATACAGTTCAAATGTTCAGATTTGTTGTATTTCTTTTCTTGTCCTTGATACCTTGCTCAATTTTATATTTCTCACCCACAATCCACATAAAATACACTTTTACCCTACTTAAATTTACAAGGCTGAATCCCACATGGCTTCATTCACTGTCTATTCTGTCTTTTCACTATTCTCTACATTGTTGCGTAATAGTTCCATACCCGAGCGCACTGTACACATGCCATTTGAAATTCAGCCACATAAATTTGTGCAGCTCCTTCATGCGTTGTATTTTGACATTGTCTCAGAAGTATCGCTCTTTTTTTAAGCTAGATGGTGAGGTGGTGGCATGCATGTATTAATTCAAAATAAGTAATATTTTCCTGCTCGTGCCTCTCACAAGTTACATCTGATAACCTCCAGAGAAACGTCAACTTTTGCAGGTAGCGTTATGTGATGACACTGATCCTGGGATACGGATACAGATGCTGGTTTTAGATTCGTTATCAAGCCAGTCTGTGTCGTGTTTCTAGGTAGAAAACCACTACTTGTGTCCGTCCAGTCGAGTCTCTTTTAAAACTGTCTAGACTCTGTCCTCTCTAATATTCCTCTAACTTCCTTCCATATGCTTCTACTAATTAAGAGTGAGGCACACCAGCTGTGTGTGAGCCAGCCTGGTAATGTGCACGAATCTGGCAGCTGGCTGCCCACATGAGCCCCTCTGCCTCTTCTGCAGTTCCATTCAGAATTTCTACAAATCAAGCTAGCATTATGACAGACTGGACTGATCTCTTAATTGTTTGAACATTTGACTCGATACCAGCTTTAAAAAAAAAAAAAAAGAAAAAAAAAGGCCCTAGTGAGATGCAGAATATCTTTAATAGCCATCGCAGTAAGATGGAAAAAAAATTTTTTTCTTTTTTTGTTATTCCACTTTATTTACACAATTCTCAGTTGTGTACAAATGGAAATTTACACAGTTTCTATTTCCATTTACACAAGTAGCTTTGTTAGTAATATTATTCATGCATGATTAATCTAGTTATATTCTTTTTTTATTTCAGGCATGGCTTATGGTACAGATAAATTGGTAGCTGACCTGCAGTTGTGCTTTCCCCATATTCATGTGCTCCTGTAAAACTACAGACCAGTTTTTATTAATATTATATAAAAAAAAAATTGAACAGCTTTCAAAAGCCATTTCCAATCCAAAGTTGTGTGTGCAATTCTACAAACCAGGCCTTATAAAGAGAGTAATGGTTCTTAGATGCTTATATGCAGCCATGCTTGTATCATTGTCAGACCAATTTGTGCTTCTTCCTGTCTAAAACTGGTGATTGATGGAAGACGAAAATAGGTGTGAAGGAGTAATAATGGTAGCAGAAGCAAAAGAGGGAGTGACAGTAAGATGGACAGATATGTTCACCATGCCTTCAGGGCTCTCACAAACCACCTCCAAGCTTTATCCTGACTTTGAGCACAAAGCCCCAGTGCAGTTATTCCCACTGACTTTTAAAAACTCGATGATTACCTTTATCTTTTAATGGGGACTAGCACTTTGCTGAGAGGAAGACAACCACAAATTACTATAATTGATCCATTCAGCTTTCTGTAGGAAGCCAATGTTCTTGCTTTCTGTAAAAACTGCAGTGCATTGCGAGGAGTGGAGAAAATGAACTTGGTGATTAATTTTAATTACAACAACCTACACTGACCCACCACTGGTTAGTTTAAGTCTTATTATGTGGGGAAAGCATTTACTGTAAGCCTCAAATAAGATTGCGAAATAAGATTGCTAAATAAAATGTGAATTGCATAGATCGTTAATAGAGTCCTGGAAAATTCTTCAGTGTGGCGCATACTTCTTGTTCTGACTCAGCCCATGAATTAGGTGGACTATAAAGACATATGGCCTGATTGATTTGTGGAAGAAAACACTGTCTATGTGCTTAATTTACCATGAGAATAACTCATTAAGAGAGCCCCTGTGAATATGATCAGCCTACAGTTTGGAATTAAGCTAAGGAGATAAATTACAGGATTGATTTCTGGCATAAGTTATTTTAGGGCTAATTAGTGTGTGTAGACGGTAATCACAAGCAGCACAGCAACCCAAGGGACTGGGACTACAAGGAAAGTATTCATATACTCTGCTATTTTTTCCCCCAGATTGTGTGCACTGCAGCTCAAGAGGAGGCGGAGGAGGCAGCATGCTCACCTGGCTTTCAGGTGAAGAAGTACCATGTGGAGTATGATGGAGGGTTCCTGAAAGATCAGCCTCTCCTGCAAGGTAGGGAACGTGCTTAAATTATGGAGTCTGTTAAATAAAGTGTGAGATTAAAATTCTAAGACGATTAGCACAAGATTTTGAATGAATTCATTCATTCTGATTCCAGATTCCTGTTTATATGCATCCTAAACTGCACACTCTGTACACAGTCTGCATTTATATGCACGTTACTTGTAATCTGATTCAAAATTATGCACGTGTGGAGTGAGAAGTCTAAAAAACTCCAACAGGGTGAACTAGAATGTGTTTGTGATAGAGACTACAAAGCAATTTTTAAGTCACTATGGATAAAGGCATCTGTCAAATGCCATAATTATAAGTGTAATATAAATGTTTTGTGCCGACTTTACTATAACAATGTGGAGCGTGTGTATCCAGTTAGCGCATTCAGCTTTTTAATCTCGCTTCTCATGTTGTTATCAAGTTTTAAATTATTTCTTTCTATAAACATCATCCAAATGTGATTTTATTTATTTTTTAATTTTCCCCCATTTTTTTCTAATTACCTGCTAATTTTCACCCACCAGCCAGCTCTCCCATGTCATACAACAATTCCTAATCAGGCTAACACATGCGTCCTCTGAACCACGTGAAGCCAAGTCAACCGCATCAATTCAAACTGCTGCTATAACACACTCGTAGGAAATCTGTAACTCCCACCTAGAAAGCATATGCAATTTTGCCCTCTTGTTTCTGGCCACAGATGGTTGTGACATCATCAGGATTTAAGCTCATGATAAGACAAACACTTTTCTGTTCCACCACTCAGGAGCCCCAAGTGTGAGTATTAAATGGACATAGCATAGAAGAGTTTGTTTATGCCTTAAAGTTACACAGCATTTCAAATTTTTTTGACAGTCATGAGTATGGATATTCCAACTTTAGGGGGGCACGGCGGCTTAGTGGTTAACTCGCTTGCCTCCCCCCTGGAGGGTTGGGGGTTCGAAGCCTGTCTCTGCCCTGTGTTGTAGGCTGAGTGGCATTTCCAAATTGTCTGGTGTGCGCGATTGTGCCCAGCAATGGGTTGGCACCCTGTCCAGGGTATCTCCAGGCTTGCCATGACCCTGTGTAGGATAAGCTTTTGGAAAATTGATGGATGGATGGATACTGACTTTACTCATCTTCTAATATTACCAACATTAAAGGCCGTCGTTTTGGAATACCACAAGAAATATAATGTTTATCAACGTTTTTACACCCCCTCCTCTTTTTATGGAATTTCAATAACTTTAATTAACCCATCAAACCACAAATTTAATTTGAAATAGATTAATTTGCAATAGATGGATACTTAATGCGTTAAACATTAAGTGTGCGTTTTTAAGGACATTGTACTGCGCAAGGATTCCAATTTGACCCAAATGCACATGCACAGAACACACACACAAATTTCAATAGTGTAAGAAATCAGACACAAAGGTTTACATGGCTATTATTCTTCTTTTGAATTTATTATTAAAAGAACATTACCCCACCTCAGATAGACATTTCGTTTGTATTAGCCGTTTAAGTATTCCAATTGAAGTGTATATATGGATGTTTTTTTATTCTGACTGGGTTCTCAGTCGGGTTATTAACAGATTATTTGGCTGCATTTAAACAAAGCTTGTGTTTGACTGAATATTTCTCTGGGGTCTTAGTGAATGGTGACTGTGTGTGGGCTGCTTTTCAGCTTGTATCTCTTATAATTCATGTCTTTCCATGCTTAAAAACAAACCCACAAAATATTCTAGCACTCATAAATTACTCCCTTTGATTTTTCTGATGTTTACAAAGGCTTACGTGGAGTCTCATGCAGCATCTGCTGAAGGGAATTTCCTTCTCTTTGACAAAATCTCCTGGGAATCAGACATATCTATCAGTATGGCATGGGGAGTTTACACCTCCCCCAATGCTATCATGCTTTCTGTGTGCCTCACACTCTTCAGGACTATTTCTCCATGTTTTAAGGTGTCACTACATGCTCCACGGTTGAACAATTCTTACCTACGCAGCAAAGTGAGAAGTAAAGGTAATGAATGAGCAATCAATGTTAACTGCATGTAAACTAAAGAAATAATTTCATATAAACAGGAGATTTTTGAAAACAAGGAAATGCCTTGAGCACCAATTAGCACAATCGAAGAAATAAAAAAATAACTGTAAGTTATAATATGTAACAATGGCTGTAAGTTAATTGCAGTTAATAATAGTTCTTCTCTTCAGAAATGAGTAGAGCATGATTTGACTGGTCAGCACGCACAGGCTCCCTCACGGCTGTTTCTTAGTGAAGCCACACTACTCGCTTCCGACTGTGGAACAGTTTGTGTGTCAGAGTTGTCACAACTCAGTGGGCTGCAGCTCCTCTGAGATTCACTGTAATGTCTACGAGCACATTTTAAGTTCCTCTGGGATCCACGGTAATGTCTTGCTGGCACCGAATAGGTTTCCCAGTGGGAGACTAGCTTTCCTGCCAGAATTTCTTTCTCCTCTTCAAAAAATTCACAGCCATGTCAACAGGTTGCACAACAAGGTAGAGAAAAATGGCTCTCCACTGCAAGCCAAATGGGACGGCAGCTATTTACCTGATCTTCTTTTGTGTGGGTGTTTGTGTTCACAGTGCATTATTGATTTGTGTGGTGATTTTTATGTAATTATAGGGAGCATGTTGTTTTTTTTTGGCTGCTTTAGTTTTAAAAATGGGCTGAAATGTCATAAATGTGCCCTTGAATTTCTGTATGTTATCAAATGATGGGTGGTGAGAGGCAGTGATGGCTCAGTGGTTAAAGCTATGGGCTTATGCTCAGAAGGTTGGGGGTTCAAGCTCCAGCACCACCAAGCTGTTGTTGTTGGGCAAAGCCCTTAACCTTATCTGTTCCAGGGGCGCTGTATCATGGTTGACCCTGCACTCTGTGCTTTCACACTGACATGTGGGCCTTCCCCAAACTGTTGCCAGAATGTCTTTGTACGCTGTAGAATTCATTAGAACTACAGGGCCCAAACCTGTTGTAGCATGACAATGCCCCTGTGGGCAAAGTGAGATCCTTAAAGACATGGTTTGCCATGTTGGTGTGGAAGAACTCGAGTGGCCTGGCCAGAGCCCTAACCTCAACCCTGGGTGAACTGGAATGCTGAATGCACCACAGGCCTCCTCACCCAACATCACTGCCCGACCTCACTAATGCTCTTGTAGCCGGATGAGCACAAATCCCCACAACTACGCTCCAAAATCGAGTGGAAAACCTTCCCAGATGAGTGAAGGTTATTATAACCACCAAAGGTGGACCAAATCTGGAATGAGCTATTCAACTAACACATATTGGTGTAATTGGTCGTGTCCACATACTTTTGGCCATATAGCGTAGTTGCCAAGAACGTGTGTGATTTTGAATGACACAAATGACATAACATCATTTGTGCTGTAGTGTTGTAACATCACTGAGGTTTCAAATAACTTGCCAACCGAAGCTTGGAAAGGGTCGGTTACTGACAGGGTCAGTGTCGGAGTAGTATCAGGTATCAGCCAATACACAGAGCTCTGATATAGGTACCAAAAGTGGAAAATGTGGGATAACACAAGAAATGCTTCTATCATCACACAAAAATTAATTAATTAAATAAATAAATAAAATCAACTGTGGGTGTTGTAATGAGGCCTGACATAAAGTGGAGTTACTGTTACCACCACAAGGTTGATTATTATACCACATCAATTTGCCAATGGTTAAAAGCCTCATTAATTAAATAAGGACATGCCAGTTTGTTACTACAGATACAATAATGTATTAGAATCAGCGCAATAATATAAACATTGCTGGTGCTACTGTCGGTACTAATTAATAGGTAAGATAGCAAAACTCACTTGAACTTTTTTGTCATTGTATTTGTGGATTTTTTAAGTTGTTGTGTTTGATTATGAGAAGCAGTGTGACATTTGGTCATCTTGGAGCTCAGCGATCCATACACATTGAGAGCAGAGTTCTGCTTTACTGAGCTGCTCTGGCACCATCACATACTACCGCACACACGGAAACACCATAATCATCATCAAGGTCATCATATGAAACAGCTTGGCTTTATAGTATTACATTATTGTATTGATTTTCATGGATTAATGCGGGAAAACTGTGGTTCATTTCCTCAACGGGAATGTTCTTGCCTTGTGAATTACCATTAAGTCTTGCTGGAAACACATTCCTGGTGTCACAAGTGGTTACTTGATGCATGCAGATTTATGTAAATGCATTGCTCCCCGCTCTTTCCTGGGCCAGGCCAGATCTGTAATTATGGAGATGGAAGTGGTTAGGAGGTGGATGTCTGCTGGATGGGGCATCCTGGGTTACAGATATTACAAAATGTTTGCACATGTTTCAGTTCCTTTCGCATAGGCTTTCCTTTGTTAGCATATGGCTGCTCCCTTACTGATAGACAAACACATTAAATGCAGCATACGGTATATACATCCAAATACCTTGACAAATATTGTTGTTTCCATATGGATACGCCTGACTTCATGAATAATAAGCAAGTGTGTGCACAGGTGAATCGAGCAGTAGTCCTTATGAATGCTGATCAGTTTATCTCTCCTCTCTGTCAAGCCATGACCTTGTGTCACCCCTGAGTTTGTGAGCAGCATACATACAGTATGTAGACTAAAATAGTGCTAACTGCATATCCACAGTGCATGAAGCCATTTTCTTTTTTCTCCTTTCAAAAACTCCATGTAAGCCAACATGCACCTGGGAATAGAACTAAATTAAAACATGATTACTTTCACACCAGCCAAACGGATTGTGCAGTCCAAATGAGAAATAAAGTTCTTCTCTTTTAACCTGCTTGATAAGTGCAAGCAGTAACAGAGATGCAATGTTCCCTCAAATAGGTCTTTTTTTTTTTTATATTACTAAAATGTAAATCAAATAAAGTGGCGTGCTTCACAGTCAATGCGTGGTGAAGCAGTTCATCGAGGTGTGATAGTTTTCTGTGTACGTCTTTCCGCTGGATACAGGTATATCTCTTCCTCCCACTTTAATGAGGAGGAGAAAATTGAATGCAATTTTATGAAAAGCCAATGAGATTGATCCTGTCATTTCTCCAAACCACCAAGCACTAATTCAACACTGGCGTCAATTTCGCACGGACATTTTCTCCCCAGCAGAGAAATGTGGATATGCCCCAGATGCACGCAGATGGACAGTCTTGCTCCTCCATCTCAGGGCAATGAGAAAAGCAATCATAGAGAGGTGAGAAATTGGACAGTAAAGCTTGCATGAGTCTAGCTCAAGTCTTTTCATCCAGAGCTAAATCTCACCACCAAAATATAGGCAGCTATATTTTAAGTTTTAATTCATTGCATGGAGGGAAGTTGGTTGAAAAATTAAGATTATTAAGATTTTTTTTTTGTTGTTGTTGCTTAAAGAAAGTAACCACCCTAGTCGTTGCAGCCCTGTAGTATTGCTAGATTGTGAATGCATTATCTTAAGCAGCTTTTAGGAACAACATGTAAAATTAGGACACTACTTGGATTTTAAATGATGCATATTTTTGTACCCTTTGGCGTTATGCAGTACATCTCTGCTCATTCCTGTTCTACAAATGGAATCACACAGTCTCATTTACTGCTTTTTCCTCAATGTTGCATCATACAAAATCAGATCTATACAAGCCTGTTGAAAATTATTTATGAATCAAAATTACAATATATAAAGCCTGAGCTTAAGGATTTTTCTTTGCCTGCTGTATAATATGAAGACCCTGATTACACTGACATTATAAGTCTGTTTTACAATAGTGAAAGTACAGAGGACTGCAGAAGGTCTGACCTTGTCTGGCACTTGGCCCATTGCTTATTAACTGTATTAAGTGAAGAAGATCTCTATGCTGGCATGGCCACTCTATGCCACCACTATATCAGACCTGACTGTCATTAAACCAAGGCATCTGGCCTCTGACACAGTCTAATATCTTTAAATCAATTTGATTAAAAGTAGACACGTTATCGTCTGTTTTAGATTTATTTTAGGGACTTTGGGAATATGCACAAATCACACACAAGCATGGAAATGATGAGTCACTGTGATACATATTCATTACCGTAAATGCATTTGATAGAAGAAAGGAAGCTTCAGGCATTTGTTATTTCATTAAATAGCTGTTTTACTGGCTGTAAAATGAAAACATGGACTCAAACAAATCATTTCATTTTAGAGTAAGTTCAGACACAGTAGGGAATGCCAGTGACATTTATAACTCTCATTGAGACAGTTTTTCTTAGCTTATGTTTATATATATATACTGAAAAACTAATGTTTGGAAATCTGAAAAGTTTTTGTACTGAATCAATAATGTACAAGTCAAAAATAAAAATCTATAACAAAGTTTGTACTGAAAAAAATAGGGTGCCTAAGACTTTTGCACAGTACTCTATGTATGTATATATATGTGTGTATGTGTGTGTGTGTGTGTGTGTGTGTGTGTGTGTGTGTGTTCTCTATTTGCCTGAGGTGCATGAATCTGCTTCAGCATGCCACATAAAACAATTGAAAGTGTTGATATAATTCAGAGGCGTTCAGCACTTCTAGTGACATTTGCAAGTCAAGCCAATGTAATGTAATGATAATGAGCCTAAGAATAGGATGTTTAATCGATGTAGTGAAATTCTCATACCCAAGATCACTTTACAATTAAAGAAATGCTAAGAATAAATAATAATAATAATAATAATAATAATAATAATAATAATAATAATAACAGACAGGTCAGCTGTCACTGAGATTCACAGTGGCATAGTGGCTCCACCACATTTTGCACTGAAGGAAATATTTGCCTTTAATTATTTCCCTCTGATTTCATGACCATATTCTAAAGTTTTATGTTAATCTCTGACTTACTGTATTAAATATGACATATGTCTCCATATATGTATTATTTTTCATTCTCGCATTCGGCATGATGGGAGAACACAGCTGAGCTGCTATAGACTTTTTGAAGTTATACTTCAGTTGGTGAAAAAGCTGACCTAAAGATACATCAAGCACACAAATAAACATTGAGAATCTGAATAGCAAACACCAGTCTGCTGTCTCCTCAGTCATCTTTGCTGAATTTCTAACAGCATGGCCACATTAGTGCCGGAAACCAACGACTATGAATGCTGTGACATGGATGCACAGAGCCACAGAGCTGCATAAGCCCCATACAAAGTTAGAACAGTGACTTCGCGCCACTGAACAGCCCCAAGACTGCCCCGAATGAGTGCACCGGTCAGCACAAATTGAGAGTCAAAGGATCTAAGCACAGCTCCCCTGCCTTGTTGAAAGTAATCAGGTGCTGCATCTAATCAACGGCTGGCGGCCATACTGTACATCATGCATGGAAGTTAATGACCAGACTAATAAAACAGCACAAACAATGCACAAAACATGAAAAGGAAAAAAAAAAAAACTTCAAGTAAGAATTGACAGCACACCGCAGACTTTCAAATGGAAACCCGGGCTGTGTCCCAAACCTCAAAAAAATACATTACTGAATATGTGAAATTACTACACTACCAATAGTGGTATTAGACATACTACTTAGTGCATACTATGCTTTTTGGTATGCAGACTTGAATTCTCATTGAATATGTATTGCCTTGCCACTGGCAACCTTCAGAATGATTTGCACAGGGAAGCAGGGCACAGAACAACCCACATGACACTGGTTACTCACAAAAGCATTTTCTTACCAGGGGATGCTTCAAATCCCAAAATCCCAAACCGTTACCTCTTATTTCTTTAACTGAATCATTAATAGAATAATTCAGTCACACATAACAGACTAAAAGTGAGTTTGCATTAGAATCCAGTGTAAGTTTCAGGTTTCATGAATCCTAATTTTCACATCACATTTAATGTAAGACCATATCCAAGGAATTGAGGATCAAAACTGATGGTTTGAATGTTTTATAAATGAGGTCTCTGGTCTGAGCCACAATGTGTAGTGGAGCTTCCCTGTCTCTGCTGCAGACAATGTTCCAGATCCCGGCACTCTCACAGCCATAACAGTGTTACATTAATCACTCTCTGAACACACAACAGGCTGCACAGGGCCTTTTAGGGCCAGCTTTAATTGACTATAAATCATGCACGCACTTGATAAATGACAGTAATTACAAATGCTTGGATATGATGCAAGGATGCATGTTTCCTTTAAATAAAGAGGGGGCGATCAGCAGATCCTGAGACCTGTGTGAGGGAGCGAGAAAGAGAGAGATGACATCTCCACCATAGCTTCAAGCTGTCTCCCAGTTGGACAGGAATGCCATGGGAACTCAGATCACATGCTGACAGAGAAGACTAACTGATGGCAGTAGAGAGTTGAAGGAAACAACATGGTACAGTGTTGCTGAGGAATTGGCAAAAACTATATATAGAGGGGTATTTTTTGTGTGTATTTTGACATGTTATGGGTAAGATATTTACATAAGAGAGAATCATCTGTACCATCTCACATTCTCCCAGTTTGACAGTCTTTAGCTGACTATCTTTAAACTTCTGCTTGAGTAAAGAACAGTGGAGGAGTGTTCATATTGCCTATGACTAATACATTTGAAGGAGAGAGTTTAGGCTATAACAGAGATGTTGGACGCATTGGGACTGTTGTATTGTCCAGTGTTTTTATTAGCTCAGAAATGGTAGTAGCCAAAATGTATAGCCTACAGCGACTGTACAGTTTATACACACCACTTTTGTTTAACATGTATTTAAGTTTTTTACAATTACATGCCATGTACACTTATGCTGGGCACCAGTGATGATCTCTACTTCCTACTAAGCGTTATTTTACTTTGTCTTGATGCACATTTACTGTAATGAGAGGCCATATATGACAGGATAAGATAAAACCACGGTTATAGGTTTTTCATTTTTGTGCGTTAAGCAGTGAAAACCTGCACCCACACCGGCTCTTTGCAGATAAGATTGGACACCCGTGGCCTAGACGGTAATATGCAAAACAAGCTGTACAAAAGGAAGCAGCTTGACTTACATTGGATCACTTTAGTGGGACATTTTCTCAAGGCACCCTACTCCACTCCCTAACCTACTTACAGAAGGAATTTACATTTCAAATCAGAATACATCTGCTAGGACTCTTGCACATCATTCAAAACAACGCAGGAGGATATAACCAACCATGCTTAATTTAAAACTGTGCTTTCACCCAGGCATGTTCATCAATTAGTAGCATGATCTTTTTAATTGCGGCTTTGAAGGAGAATTTAAAGAGTAGCATTTACCATGCACACCCAAACTGTCGGAATTAATGCCCTCCTACGTCCGAAATTTGGCTCCTTAAATTAATGCACACTCGGAGAGCATCAGAGAGGAATCTGCAGAATCTCTGCTGCCTGAAAGGTCAAAGCTAAACTTATCCATTTTAATGAGTGCTCGGTATTCAAGGCTTGGCCATTAATTTGAATAACAGTTGTACAACAAGAAAGCTTTACGATTATAGCTGAAATCACTTGAAAACATGGCAGTACAGAATGTGCTAATGTTTAGTGTGAGACAAACCTGAAAAATAAGTCTCTGTGCAAGACAATGGGGTGGGTGTTTACAATAATTCCACACTTATACACTCAGACCCTTACTTATTCTGATATCCTGTGGTTTATACAGTAGCAATTTCTTTGCCTGTGTGTGTGTGTGTGGGTGGGTGTGTGAGAAATATATATATATATATTTTTTACACCTTTCACATAATTAAGAAATAATTCTCAATTAAGCACCAGGATGTTAAAGATGTTGTAAGCAGTGTTAGCAGTAGTGTTAGTAACTTACATAATTCACCATTGAAGGACCCACTTCACCCAGTCATCTCTCTAAAGCCTCTTCTTCCAAAAATATTTGCAACCCAGTGCATTATTCATGCTTTTATCTTCTGTAAACACTTTAGCACAGTGGTCATGGTGCATTCGGAACTTAGCTTAACACTGGGTTTGAGGTGGGAATACAGCCTGGATGGGATACCAGTCCATTGCAGGGCACCATTCACACACATTCACATCTAGGGGCAATTTAGTCCCCAGTTTACCTACCACCATGTTTTTGAGAGGCGGGAAGAAACCAGAGAACGCAGAGGAAACCCATGTGGACACAGGTCGAACATGCGAAACTCCTCACATTCTCACATAATTGGAAACACTTTGCAAAGTCAGTGTCAAACAAGGTTAAAGGAAGCCAAACATGACTAAAAGCTTGAGCACACCAGCCAAGTGTAAAATCTATAAGCAGCTCTGGGGCAGTGATCCACCCAGCCATCTTTACCAAACCCATAAACAAGACAAATCAGAATCTTTGCAGTTAACATAAGTTGTAAAGGCAATTAAACTGAAGCATGAGAAAGATAATTATAATAAGGCTAAGAGTAATGTTGATATTGAGACTGGTGGGTCATGAAATTCTATCTTTCAATTTTTTTTTTAACATTAGCTATCCATCATTTCTATTGTGGCACTAAATAACTTGATCTTTAAGGAACAGAAGGATGTTTCCTGGTCAAGATTCACATAAAATTACGTTTTGACATAACTGTTGGTTTGATATTTTAGGTACTTTGTGAAGGAGAGACAAAAGAAATGTGCTTATCCAAGGAAGACAGTTATTAAAAAATAAAGTCCTGAGAAATAAGTAATTAAACATGTTTTTCAACAATAGATGAAGCAATCTTAGTTATAATTAAATATGCTATTTTAAGGTAGTCTATTAGATTACTGTGATGTGCTCATTTTAGTTCTGTTTATAAAGAATGGTGTTGGAAAAAAACATGTTTGTTCCTGAGATGGTGTCATGAGGTGAAGGCAGATGAATATAATTTGTGAGCCTTTTATTAGCAAACCAAATCAGCAGACAGACTCGCGGTCAAAAAAAACAGACAGGGGTTGAACGTCAGGCAAACAGAGCAATACCGGGTAATCAGAATCAACACGAAGGGCAGAACCAAAAAGTCAACAACCAGGAATAACAAACGGAGAAAACACAGCTTAGAAATGCATGCTGGAATGATAAAACACATGAGAATAAATGAGGGTTAACAGGAGGGTGGTGAGTTAAATAGGCAGGTGAGTGAGAGAGAGAAAGCTAATGTGGATTGCACTGTCAATTTGTGGTGGGTTCTAAATTAGGATATGACGGATGGTATGGTGTCATACTGGCATCATATGATGTCAGAGTGACAATTAAGTTAACGTCTGATGAGCATAAGCTGATATGTCTATGATATGATGTACTGATCTGATGTACTTGCCAAGGCTAAAACTCTGTGACACAGATTTCAGGTAGCATTTTACTTATCTACAAATTGTACAGGACATCCAGCATGCCTCTGACCAAATGTATAAATCAAGACCTAAAAGATTAAGTGGTGAACTAGGAGGAGGAGACCAAGCACACACACCAGCTCAGATCAGAACAGAGGAGAAAGGCAAAGACCCTGTTTTGCTGGCAGTTTGTTAGCAAACCTATATATTGTGCTATAGACTGTATAATGCATTGAAGAAATCTCTCAAACTATCGTCATATGATATTTTTGCCATATTGCTTACCGTTACTACATTGTATTACAGCTGATCTCATTTTTTTTTTATGTGACCAGTGAGCATTTTCTATCCCTCAGTTTTTTACAGCCTTAAAGGCAAGTGCATGTTTTAAAGAGGATGGCCTATGCCTATTGACAAAACAACCTGGAGAACTTTCTCACCATTGATATTAAGTTAACTTTTGAAATGAAGCAGCCAATTCTGGCCATAATAAGGATTATCAATTGTCAAGTTAGGCTTATAAGATTAATTATAATAGTAGTAAGTCAAGCCAAATGGACATGTGTTTTAATTTTGAGGATGGTTTAGAATGCTGGGAAATTCGTTAATTAATATTACAGTCCTGATGGAAGACAACGGACTTACTTCATTGTCTTATTGACTGTAGTTGTCTCTACATTGACTGACTTAGCACTGCCTAGAGACTTAAAAGTGCCATATGCTGACAAGCTAATTTAGAGTCAATTGTGCATTGTCTATAACTTATGTTACAGTCCTAATGGATGGCTACAGACATTGGAGTCAATATAAGTAGCCTGAGTTGGTCATATTAAGTCTTCGGTTTGTCATTCAGTTTAGAGACTGAGACTTTCAATTTACTATTTATAATAATCCATTTACCAAAGGACAAACCAATAATTCTTGATGGAAGGCAGTGGAATTCCCCTGGATACATACTAAGTGCAGTTCTCCAGGCTGTCTGTGTTTCAGCTCCTTATGCTACTGTATTTCTCCACTGAGGAGCCGTTGGTTGGCACTTTGGTTGGTGAGTGTGAAGTCTGATCATTGAGCTCACATTGATCCAGTGCGGTGAACTGCAGCAGGGCTATTCAGTGGTGCACGGTAGACTGACAGGCTACAGCTTCCACGGTTAAGGTCAGGTAGTTTGGCTGAAGAATAGGATCATTTTTAATTTGAAATGTCACTCTCATATGGTTTCCTGACCAACCAGTTATACATGTTAACGTATAATGCACATAATGCAAGACTGGCAGTGTATTGAGAGGGAATGGGAATTAAAGTGAAGTGAAGTGAAGTGTGGCCAAGGATGGTGACCCGTACTCGGAATTTGTGCTCTGCATTAACATAAGTTTTAAAGGCAATTAAACTGAAGCATGAGAAAGATAATTATAATAAGGCTAAGAGTAATGTTGATATTGAGACCGGTGGGTCATGAAATTCTATCTTTCAATTTTTTTTTAACATTAGCTACACACACACAGTAGTGAACACACACACACCTGGAGCAGTGGGTAGGCTTTTTTTTGCTGCGGCGCCCTGGGAGCAGTTGGGGGTTCGGTGCCTTGCTCAAGGGTCTCACCTCAGTCGAGTGCTGGTCATTCACTCCCCCCACCTACAATCCCTGCCGGACCTGAGAGTCGAACCCACGGCCTTCAGGTTCACCTTCGGGTTACGAGTCCGAGACTCTAACCATTAGGTTAGAGTCTAATGGTTAGAGTCCCCCATTAACAGATAATGTGTTCTAAGTGTTCAAATACAGGTACACAAATGAGATAACGATACTGATACTGCATGGCAGAAAGGTTCACAGGGCATTTGGTTGAAACTAGAGGTGTGTATCAGGTATGGGATCCCGCAAACAGCAAATTATGCAAACAGGAAGTTTTTTGCGAGAGACTTTTACCTTCATGTGGGTGTGAGTGAGTTGTCCGATACGAAGTTCAAATAAAGGCGGCCCACAGTAACTGCTTGGGCAGGGTCACGGTTGTTTAAATTAGGCTACTAGTTTGTTTTATTTTTATATAAATATAACCAATTAAATTAATTAGGAAATATTGTGGGCCGTTACAAACAAAATAATGACTGTGCGATTATAAAGTAATATAGCTAGAGTTGAGGTTGATGTAGCTGAAGCTGACCGTGTTATTCCAGGTATTCCAGTGTTTTATAGTGGCAGGATAGTGGCGGCGTTCGTTTTAATGTTTAGTAAAAAAAAAAAAAAAAATACTGGTTTAGGCCACACCCACATACTTAATTCTAATTCAAATTACAGATACAGATAAGAATATTTGTAACAGTAAACAGATACAGATTGTTACACCACTGTGTCATGTCACAGCTGGTTTCGGCCAAGAACTCCAGTCTTAGAAATCACCACTGCAAAGCAACATGGCCAAAACCATGCAAATGGCTTCACAGGTCACCAGTGGATATCTATAGTGGGACCCATAATTGGTGTACAGTGCTGTTGATTACATGAGGCTGCATATATATGTGTGTGTGTGTGTGTGTGTGTGTGTGTGTGTGGGCTGGTGGATTTATTTGTGCCTGGCTGAGACATGTTGCTCTGACCTGTTGAGAGAAATAATAATCATTTGCAGGAAGAAAGACGCCTGTTTTTTCATTATAAATGCCACACTCACACAGACACACACACACACACACACACACACACTGCTAGGTCTTGTCCTAGTAACCTTAGTGGCGTTTCCAAGCAGTTATTCTCCTCGTAATTGTGTTCCCAGTTTTGACTTTGTTTTGTTGGTACTTTGCTTCTTTGGATTTAACTAGTTTTACCCGTTTGTTGAAAATCTGACTTTTGCATCTTCTCTAACGTTGACTTTTGGATTGGTTTTGGATTGTTGGCCTAATTATTTAAATAAACATCGACCTGCACATGCATTCATCTCTGTTGCTTACCACTGTACTGCAAGAAAAGAAGTGAAAGTTTTGCGCTTTTTTTAAAACAGTTAACATGTGAATGAATTGAATGCTTCAATCTGTGTGTCTCACTGCTCTCCTGAAATGCGTTTATTACAGTGTTGATTTGTGGTGAGTCTATTCGTTTGATGGCTTTTCACATAGCATAGTGGAAGCATTGCTTTTCTTAAATCAAGTAGCTATATAAATAATAAAAAAAATCAAGCATTTTCACTGAAAGATTTCAGTGTGTCCAAAGAAATGACATGTTCTCCTCTATTTTTTCATTTTAGTCTGAATTTGAGAGTGACAAGTTCTTTGTCTGCTTGAAAATTGATTCACTCCCTTCCTCATAACAAAAAAACAACAGCCAGTGCTTATCTGTGCTAGTCTGCTTATCACAAATGCATTTTTATTGTGTAATTAACTCTCAATAGATACAAAAAGAGGAAACAAGAGAAAGAAAATAACATTTGTGTACATAATGCTCCATGAATATACTCAGTCATGTTTACTTCCTGTGAGCAGTCAGAGGTCAGTGTTGGTACATTTGTGGGTTGTGAACAGCAGGCTGTTTTCTCTCGTGCACTAACATGGAAGACTTTGTGCCAGGAAAGAGTGCCAGCCCTGCTGAGGTGAGTTCAGAGGTCCTGGAGGTGTGTGTCCAACAGGAAGCGGTGCTGGTTGCCATGGCAAAGGGATTGAGAAGGAGGAGGGACGACAGGAATGTATAAAACTGAGGTGTGAATGGGAATGAGCCAAGCTTTCTTTTAAAGGTGCCATCTCTGTGCTTGAGTGCTGTGCTGGCAGATCCATCTCTATCTCAGCCTTTAGTTATGACAGCCTCTCCTGTCTGACATCTGTCGACTGCCATGTTAAAGGCTCATCTTGGCACCTCTGAGGCAGCCTAATATCCCCCTCGCTCACTCTTACCCTGAGGTGTGTAATTTCTGCACCTAGGAAGTGGCAGGAAAGCCTCATTTTCCTGTTTACTGAGAATGAACAGATATCTTAGAAGATTTTGAAAGCTCCAGGCGTTAAAGTATGTTGTGCGGTGTACTTTGTGAGGACTGTGTGTACCCTGCTTCCTTGTCAGAATGAGTGGTTATTACTAATGATTATGTCAGAATTGCACTAACCTTTACACACAGCTTGGAATATATTCTTAACTTTTTCCTGTCAAGATTGGGCTTGCTGTTTTTTTAAAAAAAAAATATGCATCCAGATTTTAGTGCAATTTTATCTAGATGTTCATTGTGTTCTGCATTTTCTTTTACAGACGAGTATGTGTATAAGAGAGAAAACATGTTAGACTGATGGAATTGGATATATATGCCATTTAGACATCTCTGAATTCCATACATCAATTTTGGAATTTAGAGATGTCTAAATGGCCTATATATCCAATTCCATCAGTCTGATATGTTTTCTCTCTCATACACATACTCGTCTGTAAAAGAAAATGCAGAACACAATGAACATCTAGATAAAATTGCAAAATTGTATGCATATAAGAGATAGACATACTTGTAATGGAAGATGCTGTAACATCTGCTGTGTAGCACCCAATTTTGCGCTCCTTCCTTCAGCCACTGCTTCAGAGTGAGTATTCGAGTTTGCATGTGGAGTAGACCCATCCAACATCCTTAACAATCAGGGGGTTATGAAATGTTGCTATCGAGCTACACTTGCGTGATAATCATATTGACTTTGTAATGACATCCATCAACCAGAGACGTGATTCAGATCAATCTTGCTCGCTAGCTGCTCATTTCCTGTAATATGGAAATGCTACCTAGAAATAGGGGGAGAGCTGTAATTTCCAGCTAACCATGTTTGGTTCTTTCTAGCAGATAGAAAGTTATGAGATTTAAAGTGGGGAATATCGACTGATAATAATTAGGGCAGTGGAATATTCCGTTGAGATTGACTGTCCTTTTTTTTTTTTTTGATGTTTATAAGAGAGCAGGGATCAGAGAGTGAGACAGAGACAGAAAGAATCTCATTGACTGTGACTTCAATGGCTGTGTGCTGATAACAAACAGGAGCAGGGCTTCCCATAGGGGAAATACACAAAGCAATTATGGCAGGGGAAAGTTGCCTGGAGAACCTTATTAAAATTTAATAAGCCCAAGGTTCTTTTTTAGCTGTTGTTTTGTGATGGTAGAATTTTTACATTCCCCAGTTCTAAAATAAAATCAGGTTGTGAGGTAAGGCGAGGTTGGAGATAAAAACGATAGTTCACCATGTTTGGATTGGCAATTTCATGTTTTTTTTTTTTTTTTTTTAGTAATTTAGCTCAAATGTATAATACATGGCTTCCTTTGTTTGGTGTTCTTATAAGATACTTGGAGAATAATTGAACAATAATGACCTGAAAGCCATATATGAGCTGTGAGCACATTAATGACATTTGAATGCATTTCTAAGAAATTATATGCATTGTAAAGAAGGAATATATGCACTATAAAATCCGAAAGAAAAAAATTAAAAAAAAAAAGCAGGTCTTCTTGATAGGGACCATTTAACATAATGAATTATAAGGCATTTTTTCAGAAAATCATACAACATAATTGCTCGAGTAAATCAAATTGTTGGGAGAACTAAACGCCTTCTTACAGAAAGCTTAACCAATTCAACATTTTTTTTGTTAAATTGCAACACTTAAAATGAATTTATTGCTTGACTTAGATTATGTGGAGTGTTTGCCATAAAAATCCATGTATATTAGTTACTACAGAAACAAGAATGTATTCGAATGACTGAGCACATTGATATAAACCTGTAATTTATCTTGCAACAAGCTCTGTTGTTAGATCTGTGTTGTAATATGAAATTATTCAACACCTTCTGACCAATCAGACTTGAGAATTCTCCAGCACTGTGGTATGATTAGTATTATTTAAGTTTATTAATAAAAGAAGTTATAGGAGTAGTCTGTGACTGTGTGCGAGAAAGAAAATAACAGAAATGCTTTGTTTCATTAGAAATGCTGGAGGTTTGTTTAATTGTTTAATATGTTTCACTTTACACTCGTCTCACATACAAATGTGAAAATAATAATAAATGTGGTTTAATATTTGCATCTCAATATTGTACACATACATGCCCTGTATATATACATATACATATATACATATATTGGGGGGGGGGGGGGGGGGGGGAATATAAACATTACTTGTAATGCATTGTGTTAACAATCTCTCTCTAATGCATAATACAGATTGTTGTAAAGTGTATTACAGGGCTTCCCAAATGGACATTATGGGGTTTGTTTTGCACGCGGCACATGACTGTGTGTGAGGAATCAGTGCCAATGTGAGTGGCACTTTTCACATACTCGCTGCTTATCTTATTCACATCTGGAAAACTTCAAAATGCCACTCATTAGATGGTACGTAAGTATCAAATATCCCAGTGTGTCAGGTTTCCAAGCCGAACTATAAATGTTTAGCGTTTTAATGCTCAGCATTGTTAAACAGGATGATGAGCTTTGTCCCTTATATAACTTTCCACATCCGTTGTGATTACTATCATAGGCCGTGTCTCAAATCGTTAACTCTGACCTTACATTCAAAAGTGTTTACTAATCTAGAAAATGACTGGTATGCAAAACAGACCTTTCGAACAGTCTAGAAAAGTATGAGATTTAAGACATGAGCTGTTTGGGAACTATTGGTTAGTTCTTTAGATAAGAAATGTTTTCATTTTGCAGCCAGTTCGAGACTGATGCATAATGTATTGATTAAAGATAACATTTGAATGGCCTCGTCTGCGTTAAGAGACAATATAGACAGCATTCTGGCTGTACATGTTATTTTTTTTCTCTTGGCTTGCTGTAACTCATATGCACTGGTGCATTTCCCGTATTGTATGCAAACGGCTTTATGGGTCACCTGTGGATATCTGTACTGGGACCCATAATTAGTGCACAGTGCTGTTGAATACATGAGGCTATATGTGTCTTTGTGTGTGTGGGTGAGTGGATTTATGTGTGCCTCTGACCTATTGAGAGAAATGCAGAGAAATAATGATCATCTGCAGGAAGAAAGACACTTATTTATTCATCATAAATAGCACACACAAACATACACACACATACATGCATATATATATATATATATATATATATATATATATATATATACAGGGATAAAAACACAGGGATCTGTTCTTGGTTGTCATTTATTTCCTTTGTATATACAGTATTTCTACTTTGAACACAGACTCAGCTCCCTATCGTTATGACATTAGACCCCTTCAAATATTTACAGGCACAGAATGTTTGGGCAGAATTGAATATAAAAAGAAGGTGTAGTAGTTGGATGGTCTTCTCAGTTGATCATGTCACCTGTCTCATTGTGTTTAAATACTGTAAATGTGCAGGACTACAATAGTTATTATTAAAATGGCTGACTCTGAAAAAAATATCCTCAATTAAACCATAGCAAATGAAATTAAGACAGAATGTTTACCAGAAATTAACAAGGAAAAAAAGGTAATAGAGATAGAGAATGCCCAAATGTTTCTTTACCTGCTACCGAGCAAAAGGTGTGAGTATTGTAATGTTTACAATTCTCATAGCATTTCCGTATATACCATAGGTAAGCTTAAGTCTGATTATAGCTCTAAATTAAAGAGGTTAAAGATACTGTATATAATAAAGGCTAGTTACATACTTTGGCATGGTTGTTGGTATAAGATGGCCTGGTCTGAGTATTTCAGAAACTGGTGATCTCCTGGAATTTTCACACACAACAGTCTCTAGAGTTTGACTTCCTGCGAGCGGAGGGTCTGCAGGCTGAAGCACCTTGTTGATGAGAGAGATCAGAGAAGAATGCCCAGACTGGTTTGAGCTGTCAGGAAGGATATAGTAACTCAAATAAGCACTCTTTATAAACGTGGTGAGGAGAAAAGCATCTCAGAACACACAACACATCAAACCTTGAGGTAGATTGGTTACAACAGCAGAAGACCACATCAGTTTTTTTGTTTGTTTTTTTTTTGTTTTTTTAAGTGACTTGTGGCCAAGTATGGTGACCCATACTCGGAATTTGTGCTTCTCATTTAACCCATCCAAGTGCGCGCGCACACACACACACACACACACACTAGTGAACACACACACGGTATTGAGGGTGGAGGAGAGTGCTGGTCATTCACTCACCCCACCTACAATCCCTGCCGGACCTGAGACTCGAACCCACCACCTTCAAGTTACAAGTCTGACGCTCTAACCATTAGGCCACGACTGCCCCCGCACCTTAGTTTCCACTAAACCATAGTTTCCACTCCTATAAGCCAAGAACAAGAATCTGAGGCTATCATGGGCACAGGCTCACCAAAACTGGACAGCTGAAGATTGCAAAAAAAAAAAAACAGATGATGTTTTTTTCCTAATCTTCAACTGCTGATCTGAAAATCCCAGATCAGCAGTTTCTGAAATACTCAAACCAACCCATCTGGCACCAACAACCATGCCATAGTTAATCACTGAGATCACACATTTTCCCCATTCTTATGTTTGACGTGAACATTAACTGAAGCACTTTACCTGTATCTACATGATTTTTTGCATTGTGCTGCTGCCACATGATTGGCTGATCACATAACTGCATTGATGTGCAGGTGTAAGGTTGTTCCTATTAAAGTGGATGGCTAGTGTACTTACTCTTGTACATGGGAAAATATACAGTTTATGCAAAATTACACAAGTTATTAATTATACAAGCGCAGGCAAAGTAAAAATATGGGTATTGTCAAAAACCTTTGCTCAATTAAAATGCAAGTAGCTAGACTAAATTATTTAAAGCAGTAAAATAAATAATTTGATTTGTCAGGACATGCAAATTCATAACTCAGGGGAAGTTTTTTTTATTCCTATGAAAATTCATTATTTCTTTCATATTAAATTTAACAAAATCCAACTATATCACTCTTGTTTGTTAGAATTTATACACATTTTTCATAAGATCAGGTTCTTGTTTTCATTAAAATAACTGTTTTATATATTTATATATATACATCTTAAAGGGAATCCTTGAGCAAAGAACATCCACACAAATTGATATAGATGTGATAAATAAAGGTTAAAATAAACAAAATTATGAATGATTGTCAGCAGGCAGAAGGAAAAAATATTCATGAGTCTGTAATTGAGGAGAATACACATTTTTATTTTTTTTTATTTTAAAGTAAATCCTCAACCATTTGATTCATATGGTAACAAAAAAGCAATTTACTTAAGCACTTTCCCCCTCTGGCTGTTCACAGTAACAGTTATCAAAAACCTTATTTCTTGACCCAAGAAATAAGCACAAATTTAGTTTACAGTTCTTGCAGATGAAGACATCAATGAGTCATTAAATTTCATCAGACTGCACTTAAGATGTTGTGCTAAAATTACAGGTGGTTGTAGAATTATCACAGTTGCTTAATTTTCAGAAAAATACCAGCACTTCAGCTTTGTTTAGCTCATGTACATGAAGCCATGCTAATCCTCCCACAGTAAACGCTCACTGTGAAGTGTTCCGGACAGAAAATGAACAGACTGCAGGTGCCAAGTCACAATAATGGTTATTAGGCTTCCTCAGGTTTTGTTGTCAAGCCAGTCATCAGTCATTCCAACCAAATTTTAATGTGTTTTATAACTAAACAATAATGAGAATAATGTAAAAATAAGAATAACATAACCCTTCCATTCACCCATAGATATCACACACTTTTTGAGTATATACAGTAACATAATTAACCCATCAACTGATTTAAGTGTAAAAGTATAGGCTGTGAAATCAGGTTTATCATTGGCATTTATGTGTTTGTAACAACAGTAGGATATTATTATGAGGCTGAATTCAGAAAAAGAACATGTTAATTAAAGACTATATTTCAATTCGAGTCAAACAGTTTATTCTACAATATTCTGAGTGATCTTGTGCAGATAAGGCTTCAGCGCTGACATTTGGACATTAACAGGAAACAGTTTTTAGCTAAACATTCATCTGTTAAATACACACTTAGAGACCAATTGTCTTAGTAATTATGCAATTAATATTCTGTCACCTGAAAAGAAATTATGTGTTCAGATGCAAGGGTCTTTTTAGTAGCATTCATTGGGCTGACTAGCAGGGAAAAGGGCAGACAAAATTTCTTTTGTTTTTCCAACATAAACCTCCCTTTGTTTAGTTCATATTAACTTTAATTAGAGGCTGTGCATGATGTATAAATATATAACTGAAACTGCACAGATGATATTTTTCAACTGTCCTATTTGGGTGAACCTGCACCCACTATAGCCTCAGATTCCTGTTCTTGGCTGAGAGAAGAGAAACTGGATGTGGCCTTCTGCTGTTGTAGCCTATATGACTCAAGGTTCGACATGTTGTGTGTTCCAAGTTGCTTTTCTGCTCAACACAGTTGTAAAGAATGGTTATTTGAGTTACTGTAGACTTCTTGTCAGCTCCAATCAGTCTGACCATTCTCCTCTGACATCAACAAGACTTTCCACCCATAGAACTGCCACTCACTGGATGTTTTTTTGTTTTTCACACCATTTTGTGTAAAGTATAGAAACTGTTGTACATGATTACATTTTACATTTGGCAGACACCTTTATCCAGGGGAACTTACATTTATCTCATTTTATACAACTGAGCAGTTGAGGGTTAAGGGCCTTACTCAAGGGCCCAGCTGTGGCAGCTTGGTATTGAACTCATGACCTTCCGATCAGTAGTCCAACATCTTACCACTGCATTGTCCCCATTCTGATGTTTGATGTGAACATGCTGAAGTTTTTGACCTGCATCTGCATGATTTTTACGTATTTGGTTGCTGTCATATGATTGGCTGATTGGATAATTGCATGAATGAACAGGAGTACAGGTGTTACTAATAAGTGGAGTGTATATGTCATCATACAAATGTCAAAATATTCCAGTGCTGAATTATTTGTTGGAAAATAATCTTCTCTTAAGATCCACTCGGTTATTATTTCTTCTTGTATTTTTGTATTTATGCAGTAGCATAATTTACCTGAACCCATACACAGAGTTACTTTTGGTGAGGGCTATATTTAAATTCTGAGGAACACAACTTCCTGATTGCGATTTGGAAACAGCTTCTCCACCTACTATCGCTCTTTCTTTTAGTCCGTGTGTGAATGACATGCTGTGGTTGCAGATAATCAGTCGTTCAGCATATGCCTACTGATTTACAGCAAAGACATTTTTAGCATAAGCACATTTAAAACCCAGCAAACAAAGGCTGTCATCAAAGCCTTATGTGAAGAAGTTTGGAGCTGCTAAACACTGACAGGTCGTGAAATGTTTATCCTCGAACTTGGTTGTGCTGAATGTTTGATTTATTAATGTTGGTGTGCCAAATTACTACATTTTTGTTACTACATCACTGATGTCTTATACATCCATGAGCACTCACAATGAGTTGAAATAATCTTCCACAAATCAAAGCAAGTATTCTTAATAAAGTATAATAAAATGCTCAAATATCTTCTTCCCTAGCTCTTCTTTTCTTTATAGTAAATTAGCACTTGGCTTTATTCACTCCAATCTTGAGCCCAGATGGTAATGTTTCAGAGCGACTGATCAGCACATTCTTACTGCATTACTTACCATATTTATTACAGCAGCAGTGTCTAAACTGCAGTCCTGGAAGGTCCTACACTGTTTAGTGATTTTGTTGTTCTAACACTGGTGATCAGTTGAGGAGTTAAATATCTTTGAGCAGGGAAAAAAAATGGTTAGGAATAGAAGATCTCACTTTCACTCCAATATACTCCATTTTTGCATATTTTGTATACCTAGGTGGTGTATGGGCATACAGACCCCCATGCATTTAATTCCAAAACAAAATGTTTGTAACTGTGATGCATGTTTTACAGACCAAAATTAAAATCACTATGTTTGTTACAGTTTCACAGTTAGTCACAGTGTATAATTGGGTGGTTACCTCACTGTTGACTTTTTCAAAATACCGATTAAAATGAATTTCTTTTTGTTTGTTTTTTGGCTCACTGCTTGACAAAGTGATAAATACTGATAATATAAAACATTTTATGGACATATTGTCTCAAAAATATCGTTTAACATCCTTTTTGGATTAGATTAGTTTTATATGTGGAGATGGGGTAATTTAATTTTTACCAGAGTGTCTCTGGGATTTGAGTCCCGTCTGATTCCATCATGTCAGTATTTTTTTTTATGGACTGCTCGTGTACATCAGGTAAGACTATGCTGTATTTTACCATCTTTAAAATGACCAATAGAAATAAGGTAATATAGTTCCCGTCTGGATTGACATGTTGGTAAAGAGTCTGTTATATCCTGTGAGAAAAGAGATTATGTAGTTTTGTCTCTCATCAAAACCAAAACAAAACCAAATACTGGCTGAGATTAAAACACAGAACAATAAAATGTAGACAAAGGACGGAAAGGACTTTGTCAGAGAAGCAATGCTCCTTATTTTTTGGTAATATATTGTGTTCCTAGCACAGATAATGACTTTTTTTTTTTCAAATGGTTGATTAATATCACGGGGGGCACCGTTGCTTAGTGGTTAGCACTGTTGCCTCGCACCTCTGGGGTTAGGGGTTTGATCCCACCTCTACCCTGTGTGCGCGTGGAGTTTGCATGTTCTCCCTGTGCTTTGGGGGTTTCCTCCAAAGACATGTATACGACCCTGTGTAGGATAAGTGGTATGGAAAATGGATGGATGGATTAATATCATGATAACCTAGTCCAAAAATATCATGGTTATCATAACATAAAAATTGTATATGTTAATTAAACTGTAATACCCCAAAAATCACTGGTTTATTTTTGGTACATGATGGTACCATGTCTTTAAAAGCAAGTGTTGTTTGAAACAGTGGTGAATAAAATAAAGTCAGTCAAATGGCCTCTTCTTGTAAAAGAAGGTGATTCATGGACTTTCCTTTAGTGAGAAAAAGCTATAAGGTTGGCTTGCAACACTACATCTCTTCCTAATGAATAAATAAAGGAGTGCTGCATTATATAAGATGTACCATGGCTGTATTGCATTTGAGCCACAATAGAAAGCCTGGCCATCACTTGGCCATCAAGCACATATTTTCAAACACCACTGATGCCTGGAGCTGTTCCAGATGACTTGAGCAAATTTTTTGTACTCACCACTTACTTCAGCCTACCTGCAGTTTCATGCAACAGGTCATTAATTTCTATACTGACTCTGTGTGAATCCATCTTTTGAGGTTTGACAAACTTTAAAACACAAACTAACTTGTTATCTGTTACTGACTAGTTATTGAACCATGCATCACCCTCCTCCTACCCATAGCTATATTCTATTATATTTTGGCATGATTCCTGCAGTGTTGATTAAAATAATGAGCATCATTTGCTGCTATGCACTGAGGTTGTTAAGGTACATGGGCTATATTTAGTTTTGCCACACTGTAGAATGCAATTATACCTAGGTGGATAAATTTTTATTTAATTCTATTTTTCAGTATAAAGATCAAATAATGTTTAATACTCTACAGTATATTAATAAAAATTGCTTAGTATAGGTTTTCCTTTTATCAGCATAGAGAAACAATGTTCACATTGCATTGCCTTTCATGGATTTGTTGCCATATGGTACTGCATATCACTTTGTCTCCTGCTTGCGAGGTAAACATTTATAGACAACTTCACCCTGTTCTGGGAACATAAATCTGTGTAAGGCTGATATGTTTCACCCCAGCATATCTTTACACCATCTCCTACCTGCCCATAGATTGTATCAGTAACAGGGTCAAGAGCAACAAGCAGGGCTCCACCCAGTCTGTCCTTAGATCGATCGTTGGCGCTGTGAGGAATAAGGTGGCTAGGTTCTGCCAGTAATGCAGCCTTGGTGTGCACCTCTCTTCTTGTCCAACAGAGAACAGTGCTAGAGATTATATTTGAGGTGAAAGAAACCATCATAAAATTCTATTGCTATGGCAGAGCTGTTTAACTGAAGAAAAGCTCCGAGCAGCAGAAATTGTTTGTGTGGTTGCCTGGGAAATCCTGTCAGATATCATTGTGGCTAAATTTCGTGCAAACAGCTGAAATGTCTATAGCATACCTTGGCACCTCAACTTTAAGAAATCATAAATAGATTTCACCAAAACAATGTGAAAATGTCCTATTTTTACATTGTAATCTTGCCTAGGCTGTCTTCCCGTAAATGTCCTGCTGTATATGAAGTCAGTTTAACCAATGCAGTACATGCAGTCAGTCTGCCTAAAGATGTTTTAAACCATACCTGCTAAATATGATTTCCTCACACAGTGAATGTCAGGATTTGATCAAGATGTTGGGTAGCTGTGTTATGTCGCAAAATGGGCCTAAGCCTAATCAATTCCGTTTCAATTCAGATTGTAATCAGATACCAGCTGTCAAAATGTCCATGATGCTCCTGCACCACAGGAATCTAAATGCAGTTTACTCCGTTTTTACAATTTGAGGATAACCAAGATGTGGTTAGGATGCATGTAAAAGAGAAACATATGTATTAGAGTTCATGAAAGCCATCACAAAGCTGGCCCATACACAGGTATACTTTTTTTGTGGTAAAATTCTGATTTTTCTGTCTTCCTGCTAGGATTTTCTTGTTAGCAGTGCTGACACCTCTGGTACAGTATACAGCGACATGTTTGTAGAAAGAAAATTTCTCTTGGGAAATTTCTGCATCTCAGAAGCAGTCAGTCTCTTTTGAGTTTTCCATGTTCTTCCTATGTCTGGGCAAGTTACCTCTGGGCTCTTCTTTTTCCTCCCCCCACTATATTGCCCCTAGGTGTGAATGAGCATGTGAATTTGTGTGTATGGTGCTTGGCGATGGACAGGCTTCCCATCCAGGGTGTATTCCCTCCAACAGTCTTCCTCTGGATCCACCGCGACCCTGTCCAGGTTCAAGTAGATACTGAAGATGAATGAATGAATTGGATAATTAATTTCAGAATTGTCTTATAGTTTAATATCCCCAAGTTCTTCAGCTGAGAGCTGTTGTGACAACTTTGACAATTTTATTATTAATCCTTTTATTTTATTTATTTTTTTTCAGTAAGCAACCCACTTTTCTAACAAATGCCATATTATTATTATTATTAGTAGTAGTAGTAGTAGTGGTAGTATGAATATTTTTACTCTTGTTATTGTTGTTGTTATGTAGTTGTTGTCATGTTTAATCATCTCACACAAACCCACTTTAACAATGGTACAAGTATCATTTGTAGCTAAAGAGCCTTGTTAGTCAGAGTGTTTCTGTTCAAGCCTGATCTATTACTTTCTGTTTGTGTTAAGGTAATACACTAAAAGCATTAAAAACATTAGGCTTTTAAGAGCATTAACCTATTATGAGATTCAACCATGAAATTAAATGGAATATGCTTTGCTAACCAAAATTGTAATTTCTTTTCCAAAAAAAGGTCAAAAATACCTTTTCTCGTTATAATATTCACACGCTCAACTCATCAAGTTAATGAGTACCCAAATGCCATTTTATCTAACATTAGAGAGATTATATTATTGTTTAAGCAAGTACTGTTAGATAACGCACATTAGTAGGGCATCCATGTGCTACACTGTCCAATATTTGTTCATTTGCATGGCTTAGTGCATGTGTACAGCAGGCCTATATGACTGTAAGTAATGACCATATCAATGAGAAGTGCAGTCCACTTTCTGCCTCTATCTGGATGCAAATTTATACGATTTTAAAAGCTTATTGCATAGCCTATATATAGAACAGCATAAGAGCAATGTCTGGGATTCCTTTATGGCCTATTTGTTTTATGGGAGAGATCACCACTCAAACACTTCTACTTCGACTCATTGTCCACACACTTATTTAAATTCTTACATGAACCTTTTCATTCATCGAGTTCATTCATCAGTATATTTTTCACTTTGGGTTGTATTCAGAGTTGAAGACATAGGTTGGCATCTTGTGTTCAAAGATGAATATATTTATCCTGGAAAAGTTTTCAGACTTGTACCGTATTCGTATTCAGAAGTTTCTGGGTGCCCCCAAATTTACCTTAAAGATTTTCTTGCATAGAGGTGTTGGTACAGGGGTCTTTCTGCTGTGTCTAGACTATTGCCTTTATAAACAAGAACTTTCATTTAAACCAGAAAAACTTCAGGGGGAGGGAAAGAAAATGCCGACTGAAGAAGCAGATTGCATTTTTCCCTCTGCTGTAATTTGCAGTAAGATGATGCATAAAAGCAAAATGCAATTTAAAAAATACATTTTGGATTAATAAGATAATATACAAATAAAAAGTAAGAAAAGATTCAAATAAATATTTAATGTAACAGTTAGCTAATATGTTGTGAATATTTTAAGGCTGATTGTCATGAACAGGAAGCGAAAAGGATTTTAGTTGTGATAATCATGTTAATCATGCGTAAAATAGACACAAGAGGGTATAAATATCAGGATAATCAAAGCCTAAACCAACCAACGACAAAACAAGAGTGGAAACAAGACCAGGAAAAGAAAACAAACAATGTCACAGTAAGAGTCCTAGCGATGCATATAGTGCAGGAAAGTATGCCACATACTGAGAGGACTTGTGACATCATGTAAACCATGCAAATCTCTCAATGTAACAATATGAGTTCCATCCACAATAACTGCATTAATAACACAATGTCCTCACTCTGCACACATAACTAAACTCTAAATATGGTTTGTTGTGCATTACACAGCCATTACATTGGTCTTTTCATTGATTGTTCCTGGATCCAAATGCAATATTTTGACTGCGCAGAAAAAAAATTAATTAAATCCAGTTTGCTGAATTCTTTTTACATGTGGGCTGGTGAAAATGCTTCTGAACTCACCTGATTCACTTCCTCGTAACATTTTAGCTGGAGTTAGAGTTTGTACAGCAAAAATCTTCTGCAGAATGCTTATTATTGCAACATTTATGTTTATTTTAAAATGTTTTTTTTTTTGTTAGTACTGCAATCTACATACTTGTCCATGTGCAGATCATTCAGGACTAGACAAACCTCTCGCAATTTTTTTTTAGTTCTATTGTAGTGCTAAATGTATGTCACATTATCACAATACAACAAAAACAACTTTAAATTCAGTATATACATTTAAATAACCTACAAACGCATTAATATATTATATGTGCAGTCCTTAGTACTACTTTAAAACAACACTAAAATAACGCAACAAGCCAGGAGAGGGTATGCATTACAGTCTATCCACAGTGTAAAGGCAATCTTACTGGGTTTATTGACCGGATTCTTATAGTTACAGATAGTTATAGTTATATGTAGAACCATTAATGGTGCACTGAGGGCAAAGGCCGTGAGACACCCATATGAGTTATAAAGGCTATGATCATACAATCCTCCTAGCCCACATGTGTCAAAGACAAGGCCCATGGGCCAGATGAAATGAGGCTGTGGGCAGGATTTGGCCTGCGGGCCTTGTGTTGTGAACTTAATAAAAATAATAGTGAAATGGCCTGCAGTATGCCTACACTACTGCTTCCGTTAGGGGTTGCCAAAGCAGATCATTGGTCCGCATATTTGATTTGGCACAGTTTTTACGCTCTGCCCTTCCTGATGCAACCCTCCCTAACTTTATCCAGGTTTGGGACCGGCATTGGGAGTGCATTGTCATGTGCAATCCCAGTGGCTGGGGTCAGTTCCCTGACTGGGAATCGAACCCAGGCTGTGGCGGTGAGCTCGCCGAGGCCTAGTAACTGGTCCTCCAGTGACCCAGAATAACATGTATAAGTAATAATAGGGAAAAATTGCACCTTATATTATAAATCCTGATCTTTTGAATTAAACTTCAGCAGCTACTTCAGTGGCTCTCATAATAGGTAATAATATATATATATAATGCACCTACTAACAAAATTCTCACAAAAATACTGATGTGAAATGCTGTTTGATGCCCCTGTCCTAGTCAGTACAAAAATCATGTCAGTGTACTCAAGGGACCTCATTTGTCATATCCTCCTATTCAACTTTGTAGGAAAATAGGAATCTGTTATAAACTCATCTGTAATGATTTCAAGGTGTGCTTATCAATGACAGTAAACAGTTGATAATAACCTCTTGAGGCCCAGACTATAATGTTGTGTGCTTTATACTCATTATTTCTATTTATTAGCATCTGACTTTGAACAGGAAGAGGTTTGGGAAATAGTAATACCAAATTATATTCATATGAAGATCTATGCCCAAAGGATATATCTATAGACATACAAGGATATATATGAAAAAAGCCCCCTGCAAACTGAAATTAGTTAGACAGAGCCTAGGCTGCCATCAGATCAGTGCCTAGGCTGCCATCAGATTGTGTAGGATCCTCTGTATCACTTCCTGAATGTAAGTGAAACTTGTGAGTTAGCTTCATGTCCTGTTGGGCTTAGGTTTGCTCTACTAACCCATTAGTCCAGTTGAGTATTACAGCACCATGGTGAGCTCATCCATCCACTGCTGCTGCATCTGCAGGCCTACTCTGGCTCAGCGACATCTGGATGGATCAGTAACAATAGACCCCTACTCTCTCGTCATCCACTGTGAATGTCAGTGCACACTACTGTAAGATCTAAAACTCCACAGGAATTCAGCACAGAGAGAGAGAGAGAGAGAGAGAGAGAGAGCCTAGAGACAGCCAGCCTTAGGGAAAATTCCAGCTGTCTCCAGTCGAGCAAAGCATGTTGAATCTACAAAGATAAAATGGTTGCTAATGGTTTCTTTTGAATTTATCTGAATTCAACTGAACTGTTCTAAATGGACTGTAAAACCAGTTGGGATTTTCAGTGGCAATTATAATCAATTAGATTTACAGTACAGCTGCAACCACCATTCAGAGCTATTATAATTGTACTGTGTGGATTTGTCTCTGTTATATGAATTATCATTTATTAATTCATCGTCAGTAACTGCCCCATCCTGGTCAGGGTCACGGTTGATCCCTTGTTCGTACACTGGGTGAAAGGTGGGAACACACTTCAACACATCAAGCTAACCATGCACATGTACAAGTGGCAATTTCGATAACCCATGCCATGTTTTTTGGGAGATGGGAGAAAACCAGAGAACCTGGAAGAAACCCATGCAGACACAACATGCAAAACTCCACACAGGCAATAACCCGAGTTTAGGATCAATCCAGGGACCCTGGAGGTGAGGCAGCAATGCTACCCACTGCACCACCATTACACCCTATATCAAAGTACTATGTAATTATTTAATTATGTAGGGTAGTAGATAGGGTAGTAGTAGAAATTGCCCCTAGATGTGAATGAATGTGGGAATGTGTGTGATGCCTTTCAGTGGACTGCTGTGTTTCTGCCCAGTTTCCCCAGAATAAGTTCTAGATCCATCTCAAGAAAAAACCAGTATAAAGCACTGAGACAGCATGCCCCAGTGTTTACAATTGACAGATCATACTCTTTATTCAGTTATTGTGGTGGAATGTCCACAAAACTAGTTAGTTCCTGTTATCACTTATGTTATCACAGCTATAAAAAGTCATTCTCTCACCAGTCTCTCATTTTTCTCTCTTGTTACTGAGAAACTGCAAAGTCCTCTGTCCTGAAGACTTTCCCATCATAAAACTTAAAGTTACAGCTTTACCTTGAGCAGTTACAAAGTGCTAACACTAGAGGCCCCTTCCAACTATGCTAAATAAATGTCTCCTCACAGGAAACTTCACCATTTCAACAATTATACATCTTTTTAATTTATGCATATGAATCACCCACCATATGTTTATATGAATCACCAAGTCCATGTTTAAGTTGTTACTGTAGAAAAAATAATGTATTGAAGAAGCAGATTAATATACAGTAACTCCAGTTACAAATGGAGGAATAGTAATGAGCAGAAGATAGTGGCTATGCTTGTGTTTAAGCTTTAGAGACTCTGTGGCTATTTCATCTTTCGCTCAAATATATGTGCTTCCTTGAGACAGGTCTTTCTGGAGGAAACACATGTACACTAAAAATGAGCTGCTTGTCTTTGCATAAAAAACAGTGTTCTTTCTGTTGTTTACAACTCTATTTCCTAAACATGAATATGTGAATAACTGGTGATCTGAGAGAGCTATTCCTCATGGTGTCCATTTAGGTGTCAGCACTGCAGTAGCTTAAACAGATAAGTTCTGGTCGTCCAACTGAATAGGAATCTATATGGATGATACTGCATCACTTTCCTTCTTGCTCTAGTAGAGCATGAAATGTGATATTTGTCTCACAAACTACATTTAAACCTTCATGATAGGAGAAATCAGCTGTTGCCTCTGGCATGTGCTCCCTGCTCCCTCATATCATTCTTTCAAGAAGGAAAGCCTATGCTGGTAAACTTTTGGGTACTGGCTGATCTGAGGAGTTCAATATGAAAGACTGGAGCTATGTCGGAACGTCAGTATTTTAACATTTCCACATAGGTAAGATGAAATGCTTGCAGCTACAGTTTGGAGGTCTGTCATGGCGTCAAACCATTGTCTGCACATTTGATCAGCACCACTGTCCCTTTAAATGCCACATAAGCATCAGCCCTGCTGAGCTAAATCCCATGAGGGGCTTAATAATCACAAGGTAAAAGCTTTACCGACTGGGTTCAGTGATGTACAACAGGTGTCTTTACCTTATTGGAGCACCATGCTTTCCCTTTTCCTATCTTCTTTGCCATAATGCTTAGCTGATATGGGGCACACCAGGGCAATTGCATACATGGATGCACTAGGAATACATGGACGACCCCATTCACCGTGTTGTCATGTTGCATTACGGTCTATCTTTTGAAGCAGGGCACGTAGGAGTGAGGCGAACCGTTACCAGTGGATACAAAGTCAGTGGTATCTTTTTAGATTAGGATTCTGATTTCCCATTTTTCGCTTTGCACCTGCTTGATAATTAGTCACTGGGCAGAAAATTGTGACAGCTCCAATGAGGTCTCATAGTACACAAAAAAAAAGGAAAATAAATAAATAAATTAAAAAATAAAATTTCTCTTTTGGCAATGAAAATGAATGGACTGAAATCATGCTTAGAGCTGATCTACTTTAAACCTATCTCATCGTATCCAAACAATCTGGGAAGGCATTATGTTGAGTTGTTAAATGCTTAGCCAATGGACTGGGCTTTGGATATTTGTCTTATTGACTTCTGCACACTTATCCATTCCAATTACCCAGTTGCATTTCTCTGATTCTGTATTTAGTATTACGAAAATGGCCCTTAATGGGCCTTTTTTTTAAGCTATAGTTTGAGTTCCATATTTTTTAAGAGATATAAAATAAAATAACATAAGTGTCACATCAATGCCGGAATCAGCGTCACACTGCATCTCCCAGAGAACAATGCGGCCCACAAACTACAACACCCACAAACTCTGTAACGTTCACAGTCAACTTCCTACTGATCATACACACCTGGACTCGGTAAGGAACTATGCTATATATATATACACACACACACACACATGCTACCCCACAGTTCACCGCAAACTATATGCTCTGTGTTTTTGTTACCAGTCGATACCAAGCCTTTGTATTTTGCTATTCTGACATTGTGGTTTTGATCCTGTTTCTGGTTTTCATCTCCTGCCTTGCCTAGTGTATGTAGTTTGCCGATCACCTGACCATTGTCTTTTTCATGTTCTTGATTTTGCGGTACGTATTGGATTTGCTGCAAGCCTTGTAAACCTTATGTGTACCTGCACTTGCGTCCACCCCTGCCGCCTAACAACAAGGCAGGCGATATCTTGTTTATACCATGGCCACTTACTGCCTTTTACAAAACAGTGATTATGTTTTCCTTACTCATAATTAAATTATTTGAAAACAGCATATAATTTAGAAAAAAAAAATGATTCAGTTACCTTTGTAATCCCCTACCCTCATATGCTAAGGTTGCTAGGGGCACTTCCACATACTGTAGCTTCAATTCAATTATTCTTTTATATATATTTAAAAGTGAGGACAAATAATCGAAGGATTAAATGACAACAATTTATTAGGGAAAAATAGCTTAGACTTTAATCATAGTTACCTTTTCATTGGTGCTTGTGCAGATAACCTTGTTGTATTGTAGCACTAATGCTGCATTCGTGTCATATGGGTATAACCGTAATTAGTATTTTCCAACTGGGAATATTGACTTCTGAGTTGTAATTACAAAGTCACATTGACCTCTAAGTGGGAATTCAAAATCTGTGGATCTTTCAGACAGTCGCATTGTCTCCAACCAAATGCACAAGTGAGGCAACTGACTACCTAAACATGCTGAACATCCTTATAATTAATTCACCTACTGAATTGCAGCATACGCTTCAGCTTTTGTTAAGTAAAAAAAAAAAAAGAGCTAAAATGTTAAAATAAACACTGCGATGTAATACTGCTAGCTAACATTATATTAAAACTACAACTGCCATTTTTAGCTAGTAAGTGAAACTTTTGAAAGTTTTAAAATTGGAAAAATGGTCCTCTTGTATTCTCCCAAACGATGTGAATGTGACATAACACTGACATTCTCCCATACATTAAAAACAATCCGTACAGTTCTTTTTTCTTACCGTCGTTTAGCATCATGGTTCCCAAAGTGGAATCCGGTAGCTTCCAGGGTCCATGATGCATAGACAGGGGATTTAAGTTTGTTTGGTAGATATCACAGTCCATTATTATAAAAGTTATTATATGTATTATTGAGTTTTGTAGTCATTTGTTGTCACTTTAATTCACCGGGTTCAATCCCTACCTGAATAATTCAATAGTGAAGAAAGTTCCGGAATAAAACACTCTATGGCTCCAATAAATAGCCATAATATTATTATACACATTGAAATAACGTGCTAAATATTTTGACAGTTGGATTATGTATGTTTTTTCCCCTAGTTAAAGCGGTCCCTGGCTGCAAAAGGCTTGAGGATCTCAGGTTTAGCAGCGTGATAATGAAGGCCAGAGTGAAGTATAAAAAAGTCACATTGATGCATTGATTTAGAACTATGAATACATTTTTGACTGGATCTACTTTGGGGTGTCGCAGTATTAAAAAAAATTCATGCACACCTGCCAATCTCAAGTATTATTCATGGCTAAAGTGTAAGGAAAAATAAATTAAAATTTCTAAAAGTGAGCACTTTTATTTATTGCATTATGCAGAAATGTGGAAATGTGGTACTGTTTACATTGTGTTCTTGTTAAATATTAAACGTTTGGATTATGAGGAAAATGACTGAGAGTGAGTGTGATAGTGTGCATTACTATATTGAATACGATTGCTGAATATTCTTGTTCAGCTACAAGTGCAATGCTTTTTTTTTCTGACACTTCTCTGAGGAAGAAGGGACTCAGCCATTGTTGTCCGACATCAAAGCGTCTCTCAGCAACGTCTGTGCTTTACTGCTGCTTTCTCTCTGCGACACGGACAACATTAGAATGCCATCAAACACTCGCAGTCTGTCTTTGAACCGCCTGACACCGTTTGCCTTGCAATTTGCATGCCGCACAGAATCCTGTTTCTTGTTATTGAAATAAATCTAAAAGGTTGTAATGGAAAAGGAAATGAACACATCTGTCATGCTTAAGGGATTTATTGAGGCAAAAAATCCTCAAGGCTGCTTCTGCCAAATGCCGCAGACTTCTTGGAAGAATGTTCTCACACTTTATGTACACTAAATGCAGACTTTTTAATGCATTTTTTATTTGTATGTCAAAGTGATCTCATTAAACATCATACATCTGAATGAGTGATATAGGCAGTGCGGTTGAATTTCAATTTCATAATATGAATAAAGGTAATAGGAAACGATATGAATGCTAACCACACCCCTAATGCTGAATGCACACTGCATGATTTTAGATGCGATTTCCCTGTCACAGAATAATTTTGGCGCCAAACTCCAAATGTCTGTGACAAGATTGTCTTAGTCTGCAAGCTTTAGCAATATGTATTTTTTCAGTATTTTCAATATTTTCCAGTATTTTCAGTATTTTTGTAGTGTAAACACCTCTATGACAAGTAGCAAAAACAGTGACGAGCAACAGCCGATGAGTCCAACAATCATATTGTGTTGTACATGTTATACCCAAATGATTGTTGGGACAACAAAAGTAAAGACCAAATAAGTACAAAATTAGGTAGCATTCTTTGCACTACACCTCCAGTTCTCTTTGCAGGACAGACAATACTCAACGGACAATACTCTCCCCAACCAATCCTTCATCCAAAGTTTTTTCTTGTATTTCTCTCTGTGTTTCTGTACAAAATGAAAATGATGAAAATGTCACATTATAGATCGTGTTTATTTTCATAAATGCCTTGTCTGGGCTCTCTCCAGGTGAAAGATTGTGCAGTGCACATCAACAACAGATCGCAAGTCATGTAGTGTAGATTTTAAAAGGCATATAGTGTCCACAATGCGTAACACTACCCTTAATATTTGTAACCTTTCACAAAAAATGAGCTTATTCTGAATCTGTAAGGATGTGAACATAGTGTGTTTTAAATTTTGATGCAAAAGTTAATGCTAGTCCTATGACTACATCTACAGTGAGCATTAGTTATTTGATTGTTGGCATGCACATCACACACACAGACACATTTCGTTCACACGGTTGTGACTGTGACCTTTTATGGTTTAGAACAGAACAAATTTATCCAAGCATGTGAGACAATATTGTGGTATACTCTATCCCTGCATATAAATTGAGCAAAATTGTGTGAATTTATAGAGGAGAGAGTTATTAAAGTTACACACGTTTACCACACGCGCGCACACACACACATCTGCAACGGAGAAAAAGCAACTGTCTGTTTGTCTGTGTGCTTGGAACCCCCATTTACTCTCTGACCTGAGAAAGATGGCTGCTATTACACCAGCAATCGCAAGCCCCAGTATGATAGAGAGAGATGGCAGTTGTGCCAGAGACAAGAGAGAGGAGACATTAAAGAAATAGACAGAGGGATAGCAAAAGCGATTGAAGAAGGCTGAGCATGAAGGAGAAAAGACAGGCTGAGAGAGCAGGAATAAAGGACATGTCTGTATGTGTGTGCCTGTGTGTGCATGTGAGTGTAGGCTTACACACAGAGTGGTGATATGGCAAAAAAAAAAAAAATACACTATATGGCCAAATGTTTGTAGACACCTGACCATCACACCCACGTGCTTGTTGAACATCTCATTACAGATTCAGTCCCCCCATTATAATAACCTCCATTCTTCTCGGAAGGCTATCCTCTAGATTTTGGAGTGTGGTTGTGATGATTTGTGCTCATTCAGCCTCAAGAGCATTAGTCAGGTGCTGATGTTGGGTGATTAGGGTTCAGCTTTCCAATTGTACATGCCATGATACATGCCATGATAATTAGTTTCACTAGTTAACAGAAGGTCAGAACTGAAACATGCCAAGCCATCCAGGTTTGAGGTCACTGTGTAAAAGTCATGTTGCTGATGTTATACATTGACAAGCTGTGTATCCATTAAGCTAATAAATCTGGATGCTACATTAGCTGCTGTTGATAACTACTTTCATATGTCAGTGTGTACTTTCATACGTCACCCCGCCACATTAGCGAGAATTGCTGGTCTTTGGACAGATGCAATAGTGCCTTGATAAAATTGCCTGTAACTCACTTTATGTTAAACTTTTTGCATTTCTGATTATAACAGAAAGAGTTGTTAAAGTTACTCAAGCTCACCACACACACACACACACACACACATCTGCAGCTTTCATAGTCACCCCGCCACATTAGCAAGAATTAGCGAGAATCGCTAGTCTTTGGAAAGATAAAATAGTACCCTGATAAAATTGCCTGTAACTCACATTATGCTAAATTTCTTTTTTAGGTTTCTGATTATAGCAGGTAATATAAATGTAAACTGCTGATAATTTGAGTCTAACTGCAGGAAATTCCAGTAAAGCAGTGGGATATAGGATAATGCCCGTCTTGAACAAGTGTAATTACTGGTATCAGCACTAACACTTATTACAACAGCTACAATAATAGTAATAATAATAATAATAATAATAATAATAATAATAATAATAATAATAATAATACAGACACTAAAATCACAGGCCCATCAAGTTTTGTAATCCATCACTCCTCATGCATTTATAAGGGGCCCAACCAGAAAATGCCCCTGTGCACAAAGCAAGGACTATGAACTGTTTATCAAGGTTGGAGTGGAAGAACTCGAGTGGCCTGCTCAGAGCCCTGACCTCAAACCCACTGAACACCTTTAGGATGAACTGGAACACCAACTTTATGTCATGCTTACTTGTCGGACATCAGCGTGCAACCTCTTGTACTCTTGTGGCTGCATGTGCACAGGGCCCTACAGCCACGGTCCAAAATCTAGTCGAAAGCCTTCCCAGAAGAGTGGAGGTCATTATAGCAGCAGAGGGGGGACCAACCCCATACTAGTGCCCATGGTTTGGAATGGGATAATCAGGTGTCCACATGCTTTTGGCCATATAGTGTACATCATTAAACATTTTGAATATTGACTAGTTTCACCTCCTCACAGGCTCAGAAGCACTTTGTTTGCACAACTGATGAAGGACTTTCATCTGAAATGTCCTGTTTCTCTGGAAACTTTGTGTACTGCACTTAATTTAAGATTCAGTATCATTACTGAAGTACACTGCAGTTACTTCCTGAAAAATTTATACATTCTCTCTCTCTCTCTTTCTCACACACACACACACAGTTTTAAAACAAGTGCATTCATTGAGTTTTCTTTGTGATCATCATGTGAGCTGAGCTGGCAGAGTGAAATAAGTTCTCTCAGTGTAATTGACTATAATGTTTAATGTAATAATGTATAGGTTTAATCTGATTTTAGTATTTGACATAAAGTATAAACGTATGAGGCAGATACCTTAAAAAGCTAACAAAAACCTTATAATAAGACAAATCACAAACTGGCAGATTTTAGCTAACTACACTACCCAGCATTTTTAATCATGTTTCATTGTTAAGGATATTTTCCTTCTACTCTACTGTGATCTTGTTACCACCTTTATGTTAAACTCTAATTTCTGCCAAATCCATGTGATTTCTGTTGTATTTAAAAAAAAAATGATTTGTGATATACTGTGAAGTCTGCAATAAAAGTGCTAGAATGCCTTTGTAGAAAATCTACATGACTCACAAAACCTGTAACATAATCTATAAGTGTATTGTAACATAGTGTGTGTGTGTGTTAGGGATGTAACCATATATGAATAGAATATTCAGATTGAATAGATAATTTCTTCTAAACAGATACAAATACAGACATAAATATGAGGAGCAGTATTCTTTTTTGAGACTAGAGGTGTGCATCAGGACTAAGCTTTTGCAGAATACATCAAAAAAGTCCTGCAAGAGGAAAGTTTTTACTTTCATGTGAGCACAAGTGAATGCTCAGATATGAAACTCAAAGACAAACAAAGACCATGTTCATTAATATGTACATACAGCGTTTATTTATGACATGCTCACAGTGCTGGCATTTCTACTTCTGAAATATTCGCAGTGTTTTCCAGTGCTGCTGTGGCATAGTGGTTTCTAGGGGCAAACAAAGAAACAAACAAATAAATAAATATTTCTGGCCACACCTACTTTGGGTTTAAATCTGAATACAGATATAGATATGAATTTTTGGAACTCTAAACAGATAAAGATACAGACAGTGACATAGTGTTACACTCCTGGTGTGTGTGTGTTTGTGTGTGGTGGTGATGATAACAGTGAAACAGTGAAGGTGAGAATTATAGCTGACAGACACACTGGCCTTGTTATTCTGAGAGAATGAGGAGTGGACTGTAAGCGCTCGGCCCTGCTCGGCCCTGCCAACATTACACACACTCCCTGTGCAAAACAGCAACAGTACCCTTATTACAACCCACACTCACGTTGCCTGTGACCCACATCGTGTGTGCATGCGAATGTATGTGTGTACCAGAAATGGATGCATCACCTCAACAGACACTAAAAAATAATCACAGCAAGAAGAACAGAATGCCATAGAAAGGGAACTCAAGCATGAAATCAGGAATGTATTCTTAGCTCTGGATGCACTTCTCTTTATTCTAAGCCTTCACTGGATAGTCAGGAGCTCCTCCAGAGGGCACACCGGACACAGGCTGATATACGAGGTGTGTGACTGGAGCGTATGTTGGCCACTCTTCCTCTCGGAAGCCCGCTGTCCTCTCTCTCTCCCATCAGCGCATTATTTATGAAGCCTTAGTTCACAAGAGGCCATAACGCTTCATTTCCCAGCACTCTTTCTCCTCTGTGGAAAGGGCTGCTCCCATATAAAACTGCAGTTTATTGCTCCCTGGAAGCAACCAAGCTTTTGTGTGTGTGTGTGTGTGTGTCTGTGGGTATGTGCTACTTGTTCTGTGTGTTAAATATGAGCTGAGAAATAAATACCTGGCTGTTGTACCATTGGGGTGCCGAAGCTCTTCCAGCATATAATAATAATAAAAAAAGTGGTGTAGCTGGTCATAGCCATAGTGAAGATGACTGGGCACCACTGCACTGCTACTGTAAACACAGTGATCTGGATCCGGGAAGCTGCAAAGCTTGCCACACAAGGCAAAAACATGACATAGGGAGCACCAAACAGCTCAGAGAGAGAGAGAGTGAGAGAGAGAGAGAGAGAGGGAGAGAGAGAGAGAGAAAGAAACAAGTAGAACAGAGCAACATACACATCAAAAGTGATCAAGCATTTCACTCAATCTGTGGCTGGCAGACACACATCATGCATGGAGGATCAAGCCTAGAAGACTTTTGCTGCTCAATTCAGGCCTGTTGGAGCTCCACCACAACCAACAACCAGTGAAAGAAAAAATGAGAAAAGTATACTTTCAACTGAAAAATTTTCATTAAAAGTATACTTCTGCAATGTTAGAGAATAGGTAGTGTTATATACACTCACTGAATGCATTAACAGGATCACATGTACAGCTGCTCATTCATGCAGTTATCCAGTCAGCCAAACGTGTGGCAGCAGTGCAGTGCATAAAATCATGCAGACACAGGTCAAGAGCTTCAGTTAATGTTCACATCAAACAAAAATGTGATCTCAGTGACTTTAAATGTAGCATGGTTGTTGGGGCCAGATGGGATGGTTTAAGTATATCAATTACTGCTGATCTTCTGAGATTTTCACACACAGCAGTTCCACAGAATGCTGCGAAACATAAAAAAATATATATATATACATACAGTACTGTGCAAAAGTCGTAGGCACCCGATTTTTTTAGTACAAACTTTGTTATAGATTTTTATTTTATGATTTATACATTATCGAGTCAGTACAAAAACATTTTAGATTTTCAAACATTCGTTTTACAGCACAAAATTAAATGTTACAGAAAAATGTTTGTATGTCAGTAAAGAAAGCAGCATATTACGTTAAAGACCAATTTTCATACAAAATACGTAATGAAGGTTGCTGGGTTTTGCTGCAAAAATAAGAAGCAAGTGCGACAGTTAAAGTCTTCAGAAGAACTGTGGTTGGTTCTACAAGATCAGTAAAACCTACCAGCTAATTGTACCTGAGACTACTATTTTTTTTAAGGAAATGGTCATCACACCAACTATTGACTGTTTCATTTATTACTGTTTACAGCATTTCTTTACATGTGCCTAAGACTTTTGCACAGTACTGTATATCCAGTTCTGTGGGAAAAACATCTTGCTGATGAGAAAGTTCAGAGGAGAATGGCAAGACTGGTTTGAGCTGACAAGAGGGCTACATTAACTCAAATAATCACTCTTTACAGACATGGTGAGCAGAAAAGCATCTCAGAATCCACAACATGCTGAGCCTTGAGGTGGATAAGCGACAACAGGGGAAGACAACATCTGATTCCAATCCTGTCAGCCAATGAGAGGAGATTTAGGCTATAGTGGGCACAGGCTGACCGAAACTGGATAGTTAAAGATTCGAAAAACATTGCCTAGACTTTTTCCAATTTTCAACTGTCCAAATTTGGTGATCCTGAGTCCGTCTCGTTTCATATGAAAAGATTAAATTATGGTAAATATTAGCTTAGTGTTTATACTGTACCATTTCTTATAATTGCAGTGCATGAAATGAAAAAAAATCTACATTCTATTTCTTATGATCACCCACGTTCTTAGGATTTCTCATGAGATCAGGGTGTAGGTTGTCTTGTCAGGTGCAATGAGAGCAAATAAAAAACAAACAAATAAATAGCAAATAGTCCATCAGTAGTGCAAAATAGATTAATGTTCTGAATAGACTATTTAAAAGTAATTTCTTCATCTTCTGTTTGAATTAAAAGAATGACAGCTGCTCTTTTTTTTACTGTGTGGTGGCTGAGCATGGTACCTGATTTATGTTTGACAGATGCCATGTTTTCATGACACTTGCTGCTGAAAGTACAGAATGTTAGAATGTTAGCATGTTTTAGAGAAAAATGCATGAGATACCTTTGCTTTTGTGTGTAATTTTGTGTTTGTTGTAACTGATTATTTCTGTCAATTGCCAAATTTTGAATATACCACTGGCCACTATATCAAGCATCCTAATTTTCCACAGTGTAGCCTACCACTGACCTTAAACACAAGCACAGGGTTCTAGACACAGTAAAAAGACTGGTCAGTTTGACTTATGTAGTTCATCAATGTTGATCACTTCAGTCGTCAGTGTGGTATCTGATCGTGAATTGTCTTCCATTTTAATTAGCCAGAGAGCTAATATCTGAAGTTCAGTTAGCACACACTGTTAATCAGCGGAGTTTGCTGCTGCTAGATAAAGAGTGTAGCACACAGCTAATTATGTGTAATGAGGAACCATTTTATGCCTCCAGCCATCGCCTGCATACCTAACATTCCTTATTCTGTAATGGTATTTAAAAAAAAAAGATTCTACACGGGCTGATGAAAAACAGCGTGCTTCTCACTTACCCCAGCTTTGCTAGTTATGAAAATGCTGAACTGCAAGTTGTGAAAATGTTTTTTGAGGTGCTGTGTTGTTATTTTGACTTAACATCTCATAATTTTGATATAATATACAATAACACTATAACCTACTGTCGGTTATATTAGTAAAATGTTCCAATCAGCATCATCAGACCATTAATTGGAGCTACAGTACATGAGGGTAATTTACTTCATTGTAATCTGGAATCAGCACACAGGAATTCAAGTTAAGTGTGTGCATAAACCAAGTGTGTATAAGGAACTTGTGTAAATGTTGACATAACTTTTTATCTTAAGTCACTAACTCTGATTACTGCCCTATAGGAAGAGGTCGGTGATCAGCAAATAATGGTCTCTAATTGCAGAGTTAGCAATAATCTTGAAACCAGTGCTTTGCAGAAAAGAAAAAAAATTGTATTCCCATGAAATATATTGTGATCCAGTAAAACTACACAGCATCCTCCTATCTTGAAATTTCACTCGTTGCATTTGGTATTCATCTTACATATTAACGTTTGCAAAATTTTATGACTGGTGCCAATAATTCTGGAGCTGACTGTAACTTGGCACTTGGAGTTTTGCAGCGATGACAAATGAAGGGAGAAAAAAGGATGAGGAGAGAAAAGAGGGTCGGAAATGTCAAAGAGAAGAGGAAAAAAGTAAAGCGGGGGTATGGGACTGAGAGATAAGACAGCCGTGGACATGATCAGAGGGGATAAGCTGGGCTACTGCGGCGGTATCTCACTCAGTCAGACCTGAGGCGCAGCTTACCACACACACACACACACACACACACACATTCACCCATAGTGCAATATATGCAACAGTAGCCTCACTCCAAAACCTTGAGGTTTTTTTTTTTATTTTTTTTTTATTTTTTTTTATTTTTTTTTTTTTATGCACAAGCTATTGACCATCTCAAGTTGGCGAATAAAGTATGAACTTTTGTACTACCCAGGGACCACTGCACTGCTGTGCTACTCTATATCTGAATGATAGAGAGAGAAAACGAGAGAGAGAAACCTGAATTATGGTCGGTGTCCTTGTGAACAATGAAGTGCCTTGGCAAGAACTGTTCTCAGGACAAAGATGATAATTGTTCATTGCAGAGGGCACGGCTGCTCCATGAAGTTCTACTGCATCACTTCTTTAAAGAAACTCTTTCCCTCCCTCTCTCTCTCTCTCTCTCTCTCTCTCTCTCTCCCTTTTTTACATCATACAAGAACTTTAGTCTGAGTTATAATTTATTTACTCTGCATGTCTCACTGGTAATTATAGAAAGACTGAAACCTTTGTACAGGCATTTATGCAAAGACGGCACATGGAAATTAAAGGGATACTCCATCATTTTTCAAGCTAATCTGCATCATATGCGCTGTAATTGAACAATAATTCTGACTTTTACTGAGGGAAAAAAACCCAGAAAACCTATTTGCTCAAAACTCACTTTTAATATGGGCGATCTGAAGCCTAAGGGCAGATATCGAATTCCATCAATGAAATTTAAAATATGCAATTAAATAATATACATTTTGAAACTGACATGATTGCAATAAAGGTCTTAGTATGAGACAGACATGAGAGAAAGTTTTAACAAACTGTTCTTGTGTGTTTTTGGATTTTTCTTCAGCACTGGAGCAATACATATCTTAGCAAGTGAAAACATATTGAATATTTGTCTATTATTTCTTATTATGAGATTATTATAAATCAGATTATTCAGTCTGTTTTCAGATATTTTTACAGATTTCAAGCTTTACGTTGTCTTATTTTTTTGGCAGATATAAATGCATAAAAGTTTAAAAATTATCTGACAAGAACAAAAAGATTTAATACTTGAAATAAGTAAAAATGTCTAGAAACAAGTTTAGTAATCATATATTTGGTTTATTCTAGTCTTATAATATGGAATGCCTTATATATGTAACTATATTCAAGATACCTCAACTTGCTAAGATGTCATTTTTTTACAGCAATAATCCTGCTACTGCCTGTTATTTATTTATTTATTTATTTAAGCTATATTGACTACATTGCAAACACATAATCACAGTTTCTCTCTCTGAAAAAGTACTCTGATCTCTGAATAGACGAAATATACAGATTTAGAATTTAAATTCCAAATAGCTTTGACTAAAAAATTCATCAAAGCCTTGCATTCTAGAAATGTAAGTGTTTATTGACACCAAATGCCCTTTAGAGTAGTTTTCCGGTATTTTTTTTCTCAATGTAGGGAAATGTTACAGCTCTTGTCTATGGTAATCACCCATATGCCCCAGATACAGTGAATATAGATTAGACTGAAAATTGCTGGAGTACAAAGACTGCAGTTTTTCTGTAATCACCAACAAATTGTGCCGAGTACATTGACTATAAATCAGACTAAAGTCCTGGCGCAATAGATAAAGGAGGAGGGAGAAAGAGAGAGAGAGAGAGGGAATGAGCGAGAGGATATTTGGAAGGTTAAGGTGTCTCACTTTAATGCCTCTTGATGAATGAGTCATATTTTACATTTTCTACTTTGCTTTAAACTCACGGCTGAATGAGCACAGAACGAACTTACAGGTACAGTCACATTTTCCAGGGACATGCCACTTTATTTCTTAGACAGCAAGTCTTTCTTTCTTCAACGGTACATAAATTACCCAGGAAAAGGACCTACTGTGCCAAATTTACGCTAAAAGTGATGTTGAACACGTAGCATACTGCCTGCACTGCAATGTCATTCACTCATCTCCAGGTTATTCGGGAGCTTGCAGCTTTGGTAGTTAATATGTGCATCACTGTATGTTTCTTGCTGTAGTGCTAATGAATGTGTTTGTGTGTGTATGTGTTTGCAGTGGTGTTTGATGACTGTGAGGGAAATAAGGATGTGGAGTTTGAAGTGTCCCACCCCGACTTCCTGATAGATGAGGACCTGAATCTGGTCCCGAGACGAGATGTAGTTGACAGTGGGATGGTCATATTCATTCACTGGCTCAGTGACCACGCTGATGACACAGCACAGGTGGACATAATTGGTGCGCCATCCCAGTCTACCCATACACTCAGGGTAAGTGTGTGTGTCAATCTGTCTTTTGTGTGACTTTGTGTTGATGGTGGCAGGAAATCAGAGCTGAGGCATGTGAGGTTAGTGTTCACATATGCCATATGAAGTGGTATTTCCTTATTTATTATACTCTAACCTTTTATTCTCTGAGTTTTTAGTCTATTTTTTTTAATAGAAGTTTTTATTTAATGTCTGCCATACCCTGTTCAGTAATATTTTACTTCGCAGGACTGCATGACACTGATAAAACCCCTTCATGATAAGTGGCATAAACTAGTTGGATTATAAATCATTACAGTGTACAAGGGTAGAAGAGTGTAAGTGCATTGAAGGTGTGTGCATATTGTGAATAAGTGTCCTGGGATGAACACAGGGCAGTCTATATGATTACAGCAGCTGTTTAAATCTATAGTATTCAGGTGAGATTATCCACTGAAGCAAGGTTGAGTATTGGTCATATGCTTTTTTTAGGAAGTCTTTAAGGTGTCCACGAGGGACAATCCACAGCAGCAGAAAGTGACTCACAATTGCAGAAATTTCCAAGCAGTTGTAGAGCATCAGGATGAATCAGGCAGGACTGGAGGGTGAGATGAGCCACAACAGTAGATGTGTTTCAAGATAAAGCATCACATCAGGAAGCAAGAGTACATGTATAGCTCGATAGAGACAGAGAACAGATTATTAGATGTGCTCTTACTCGGCAATGGTTTCAAAGGGTGTACACTGTGAGATAGTCTAACTCGTGTAGGTCTAACTAGGACAGCATAACAAAAAGGAAGCTAGTAGGTAGCACAAATGTCCATAAAGATTTATAAATACTTATTCCGAGAGGCATCAGCTGATAAATAACCACTTTTTTGAATTTTGAAGTCAAGCTGACATAATAGATACATCAAGTGACATAGATTTGGGTTGACATAAGGTTGTGCTATGGCACCTTTCTTATTTTTGCTTATAAGGTTTGCATGAATACCAGTGTGAATAACAGAATTGTGTATATTTTTTCTGACCCTAAATTAGAATTTGGTTTTGATGTCTATCATCACCAACATGTGCCTCTGATATAGTTACAAAGTCATTTTCAGAAAATGACTCAGAAGAGCTGAAATAACACAACTTTCTGCCAACAAAAATCTGCAATTTGTTGCATTAATCACCTAATCAAATTATTTTTCCCCAATTTGGTCACCGGCCAATTCTGACCCACTAGCCATCTTTTCCTTATCACACAACAATAGGTGAAGGCATAAAGGTGCTTCTTTTAGGACATGTGAAGCCATCCATTAGTGCTCATGCTGCATCACAGGGCAAAGTAACACACTTAGAGGAAAGTGCTATCTACCCTCTTCTGCATACGTGAGTTCACAGATGACCGTGATTGGCTAGTAACAGGAGAGAGCGTATAACATCCTTCTAAATCTTGTTCCCTTGGCTCAAGCCATGGAGCTCAAGCCATGGAGCATGGCTATGGCATTGTTGGGAATGGAAGATCTCCTGATGAGAGAGCAAACATGTTAATAATTTGAGGTATTAGATTATTTGAATCATTAGAAAACACAACAATATATTTTCACATCGACATATGTAGTCAGTAAACATGATGTTCATTCTCATGTTCATTCTCTGCAGCTTTATATTATAATCATTAGCTCTAGGATCCTGAGTTTGCACTTTCTGTCTCCCGTTCTACCACATCCCAAAGGTGTTCTATTGGATTCAGATCTGGCGACTCGGAAGGGCACTGAAGAACATTGAGCTCATTGTCATGTTCATGAAACCAGTTTGAGATTACTTTTACTTTGTGACATGGTGCATTATCATGCTGGAAGTGGCCATTAGAAGATGGGTAAATTGTGGCCATAAAGGGATGAACATGATCAGAAACAATAGGCTGTTGCATTCAAGTGATGATTGACTGGTATTAACGGGCCCTGAGTGTGCCAAGAAAACATTCCCCACACCATTACACCACCTCCACCAGCTTAGACTTTTGACACAAGGTGGGTTGGGTCCATGGATTCATGCTATTGGTGCCAAATTCTGACCCAACCATCTGTGTGCCTCAGCAGAAATCGAGATTCATCAGACCAGTTTATGTTTTTTCCAGTCTTCAGCTGTCCAGTTTTGGTGAACCTGTGCCCACTGCAGCCTCAGCTTTCTGTTCTGGGCTGACAGAAGTGGAACCCGACGTGGTCTTCTGTTGTTGTAGCCCATCCATCTCAAGGTTCAATGTGTTGTGCATTCTGAGATGCTTTTCTGCTCAGCACAATTGTACAGAGTGGTTATCTGAGTTACTGTAGCCTTTCTGTCAGCTCAAACCAGTCTGGCTATTCTCTGTTGACCTCTCTCATCAGCAAGGCATTTCCATCTGCAGAAGTGCCACTCACTGGATGTTTTTTTCTTTTTTCCACCATTCTGAGTAACCTCTAGAGACTGTTGTGTATGAAAATCCCAAGAGATCTGCAATTAGAGAAATACTCAAACCAGCCCGTCTGGCACCAGCAATCATGCCACAGTCAAAATAACTGAGATCACATTTTTTCCCCATTCTGATGGTTGATATGAACATTACCTGAAGCTGCTGGCCCGTATCTGCATGGTTTTAAGCATTGCACTGCTGCCACATGATTGGCTGATTAGATAATTACATGAATGAGTAGGCCTACAGGTGTTCCTAATAGTGTTTGGATGAGTGTATAATCATCCAAAATTTCATAATTTTCATAGGCAGCTGTTGACTATTTGAACATGACCTTTATAAATATTTATGTAGTTTTATGTTATCATGAATGGCTGGTGTCATGTAGCTCTATAAACACTACCCTTCCATAAAGTGTTACTACTCATTTATTTAAATTTCTATGCAGTCTTGTTCTTTCTGGCTAGTCACCCATACTGGATGAAGCATTACAGGCATTGGGAAAGCCTTTCTCAGTTTTGTGCCCTCTCAGTGTTCTTGTCTGCCATGATGAAAAGATTTCCCAGGCCTGTCATTCCCTGACTCATGCCAACTATCACCGGTGTCTTTCTGGTGCTGTTTCTATAGCTCCAGGTATAATAAGAGGGTGCTGGAGCTCCCGGTGTGTCACCACTCCTGCTGTTGTTTACTCTATTCTCAGCCTATCATTCTCCTGTTCTTCAGTGGTGCTCTGTGCTGGAGAAAAGAAATGAATTAAACCCCCGTCATTATAACAGTATAATGTTAAAGCTGATTTGGAAAGACACTAGAGCTAGTGCAATCTAACTCTCACATTTGAAAGGATTGCTATCTTGCTCATCCCACTCTGAATTGCTCTTACAGGGAGCTCCGGGCAGCTTTAGCATATTGAAGCTTGCACACAATGGCACAATTCAGAATGGTGCAGTGAAGAGCGAGCAGCTTGGAGCATGGGGCTTTTCGCACCTTGCCGCGATTTTCATGTATCCACTTGTGGTGACAATAGCATTGGCTGAGGGATTGGCAGAAGCGAGGAGAGCTGTATTAGAATAGTCATGCGTGAAAAGGCAGAATTAAGGTGTGGGTAAAAAGCCTCATTATGGATCATTTGGCCTGTAATCTCCGTCAGGCTCAGTGGAAGGAAAATAAATAAACACAGAACAGCACTGAGCCTGAAGCCACTAGCCTACACTCAGCTGTAGACACTCACAGTTGTTTCGGTGAGAGAATAAATGCAGCATTTGCTTTATTTGTCAGTTTTATTGCATGTTGATTATTGATAAGTGTGAGAGGAAATGGAAAAAATGTTTTTATTGGCCCCAGAGGCCAGCATGGTCATGGGAGCTGCTGAAGAGGCAGAGCTCTGATAAATGGAGGCTATTATGTGAAGTCTTATATTTCACAGCATAATTCACAGTCTTGTGCACAGGATCGATATACGAATTAATGAAATAGCAGATTTCAATAGGAAATGCATGCAGGGGATATGGCTCACTGTTGCTTTTCATTTTCCTCTGTTTTTGTTGCCTTGCCTTTCGAGGTATATAAATAGAAAGCAGAAAGCAACTGTATCTCAAAACTTCAATCTAGGAAAGAAATACTAGTAATTTCTGTGCATTTATAGACTTTTGGTTGTTGCGAGAGCTATAAAACTCTATATTTTCCTCTTTTGCTTTTGTTTTGTGTTAGTTTTTGGAGCAGTGGTAACTTATTAGGTGGTTCTAGGAAAGAGGTTATAATGATTAGTGGTACAGGTTTGACTTAAAATCTCTCATTGTGTGGCAGTTTCTTTACTTACAGATTATTTTGCCTGGTTGTCATGTTTAGTATTTTATATACATATAGTATTGTGTGCAGCCCTCATCTTTAATTAACGATTGTGGTATGAGGATTGAGGGTGGAAATATATCAGCGTAGAAACACAGAGTGCAGGAGTGATGGAGAAGTGCTGGTTTGTTAAAAATCTAAATTATATAGGAAGGACATAGAGAGCAGGGGACATATAGCACAAAATCAGTGAGGGGGAAAGAATTTCAGTCATGGTCTTTCTCCAGAACTTCAATTATTGCATAATTCTATTTTATGACAGAGAGCTGGTCTAAAAGCAATCTGTATCTCATTTGTGTTCTGTATGTCAGTCAGTACTCCTACTTACTTCGAGTGCTGAATACTAGTGCTTCCCGGATCTCAAACCTGGAAATGAAAAATTCAGCATCTCTGCTGTCCTCCCTTCATTAGTACTGTACACTGTTATTATGTCAGTGTCTGTCACTGTGTCCTTAAACTAGCTCCGCTGTCACTCCTTATGTCGAAGAGGTGCTATATGGCAGCTGTTATAAAAAGCTCAAATGTTCTTTTAGTCGCTCTCTCTCTCTCTCTCTTTCTCTCTCAGCCTAAGTGTATTGGAGGAATGCTGTATTCAGGTGTCAGTTGCTATGCTGGATAACTCATAATCTGCAATGCAAATCCATGCCTCAGTTTGATGTTCTAGTGCCACTCGCTCTGCAGAGAAATGACATGTCAGAAATAACTAATGACACATCTGAATATAGGACCAAGCAGTGGAGTGGCAGAATCGACAAGGACAGGACACTCGCTTGCAATGTATCTGGAATTGTGATGACTACGGAAAACCGAGAGTGTCCTGTTCTCAGCAGCTCGTCTTATGAGTGACAGGATGTGGTGGACTTTTTTTTTCTGCGTCCTGTGATCATATCTGAGCAACATTTAATACCTCCTTTTTATGCTTGAGCTATTTTTAATATGACATTTCCTCTATGGAGTGAAAATAAGGATCTCATTTCATTTCTGTCATCCTCATCAGAAGAAGAAGTGAGGCTGGGGCTGATTTCTTTCTAGCACAGACTGTAAATTCATGCAGCCTATCAGTGACAGTCATGTCAGATGATTACACAGAGTAACACTCTTCAGAGATTTGATCTTAATTAGGGCTGATATTTCTCAGCCCGTGTCACTGACGTGTCTGTAACACATCAACAGCAGTGATTGAGAAGGCGCATGTGAAATACAGTCACAGGTGTAATGAACGTGAACAAGTTGGATTAATTCTTTTTCTCCAGAATGCCTTTTGGAGAAGAAACAAGAAGCAGATTGACTAAGCACACAGTGTACAATGAATATATAAAACACAAACGGGGAGATGACAGAACGGTAAATTTAGGGTTTTTTTTTTTTTTTGAACAAAAGGATTGAAATATTGTTTACCATGTTTGATATTCAGAGGAAACACAGCATGAATCCAGCAGGGCGTTACAGACTTGAAGCACTTGAAAAATCACTAATGCAGCAGCATATCTGTCTTTAGGTTTGTTATATTTTGCCTCATTCTTATTATGCCATCAATGAGAATTCATGATAAAATGATATAACTTTCATTGTCGAGCTATTGATTGATATTAGATATTAGCCTTCCCATCCAATATCACAGCCAGCTCTCACAGAGTGGGAGGAGTTAAAGCCTGTAACCTACAAGCTCCTATTTGCAACAAGACAAGTAGCATACACGCACCCTCTTTTAAAAAGAATAAAGCTAGTTTTTCTAAAGAAAAAAAAAACGAATCACAACTCACGTGAGCATACTGTTAAGCAGTGTTTAGGGTTAAATGCTAGTTTTATAACTTGTAGGTCCCCATAGAAGAAGATGAATGTGACCTTTACGTACTGCAGCCACATATCAGGAAGAAACACGCTTACATACATTATGTTCATGTGGGAGGTAACCACAAATATATTACTTTTTAAAAAAAATAAAAGGCAGCCATTTGTGGAACCATGAGAAGAATAAAGTGATGTGCAGTGCGGCCAGAGACACACTGCTAATCTCCACACTTCCTCAGTATCAGTTATTAATGAGACCTCTGAGTCTCTCCAAGAGCAGCGAAGAGCTGAAGCCCAACTGATCGTGCCACTGTAATTTATGAACAGGAAGCATTAAAGATTCATGACTATCTTTTCTCTGGGATGTCAGCTAGTGTCAGGAGGCACTATACATCAGCTGGAGAAGGAGGGCATAGCATAGCGGAAATGAATGTCTGAAGCTTGTAGTCCTGAGACGGGAGCCGGAGCGCATGCTGATCTGTCCTTGAAGATGTGGGAGGGGAGGAGATGTGAAAGGGTTCATTACTCAATAACTCTGGTGAGGTTGTCCATGCCTCCAATAGAGAGAGAGGGAGAGAGAGAGAGAGATGCATTTCAAAGTTCCATTGCTCTTGCTTTTGCAGTTGCTCACTTCTCTAACAGAAATGTTTCATCTCCACTATAGTAGACATCACTCTATTTCTTGCACCTTTTATCCAGCTGATGAAAATAACATAAACTCCCATTATGGGGAGAGATATTGCTTAATTTTCCAAGGACGCAAGGACGGAATAGCAGCCAAGGTGAATTGCATTCCAGGATTGATGCTGTGCCATTCGAGCATGTCGTTTAGCCCAGGCCAACTAAGGGACACAGAATGCCATTCAGCCAATCACAGAACATTACTTGGCTATGATTAAGTGTTTGATTTGTATAGATGTAATAACCAAGTCGAGTAAAACAAGGAAGGACCCATTCTGCAATGCACCAGTCAACAGCCCCCGGGGCTTTTTATGTGACATTTGAAATGTGCACACTAATCTCGAGGGTAGCCCATTAGGAGGGCAGGGGCTAGTTTGTTCTGGCCGGATGCATTGTGTCTTGTTTCCGTGTCGTTTTAGGCAGTGGACCTGCCCTCTGTGCCTCCTCTGCTGAGCAGCACTGGGGTGACAACGTGTTGGGGTGACAGCATGGGGCGCTGTAAACAAATCGCTTCACTTCTCCCTCTCCTCCAGCTCTACTCTCTCTGTCATCCTGACAGCCACTGGGCTCTGGCAGCCTGGCATACTGCTGCAGCCAGGCGCAGTCTCACAGCAAGGACAAAAGCCACCCAGCTACCAATGCAAATGAAAGCTCAGCTCCAGAGATGCTGTTGTTTTCCCTCTCCGTTCTCAAATAATGTTATTTTTTTCAGTGACAATAAATGGGCTGTCATAGCTTTTCTCTTTTTTTTTTTTTGCCTCCTCAGCATGGATGTCGGGTCTGTTTCCTTCGTGAGCAGCAGGGGTATGAGTACGCAACAGCGAGAGAGAGACACTGAAAGAGCAGAACCCCAAAGCCAGAAGATATTTATAAAGATCTACTCTTTTTTGGCAGGGAAGGTGAAACAATAAAACAGAACAGAAATGAACAGTAAAGCCCGGGATAGTGTTTCCTGACATGTTACTTTAGTCTCACACGCTGTTTGTACCAGCAAATTACTGTTTGTTCCAGCAACTTACTCAACTGAATTTCTATCCTGTTTTCTCCTGACTGCACCCTGACACTTCTCTGCTGTTTGGTATAATAAGTGCCAGTGCATGCTGGGAGCTGTGTGAGGTTTGTTCCAACTTGCTACATAAAAGTGAGCTCGTGAAACACCTGCCAAAAACAGATGTGCCTGCATGAATAGACACAATTATCAGGGATATCATTACTTTGATTTTTGGATATTTGTATGCTTAGTGATATCATGTACTCTGCTTATCCTTTATGGTTTCTGTTGCTTGTTCTGTAATTAATAACAGTGTGGTGCTACATAGGGCTCTGACATCAAAACTAATTATTCTCTCAGATAAAAGCTTTGTAGACTGTGCTTTGACTATGCTGGAGACTATATAATAATAATGTTTAATATATTTCACAGAATTAGCAGAAACTCAGAAGCTTAAGTGACCCACTAGCCAGCTCTCCCCTATCACATGACAGCTAGCAATCAGGGAGGGTGAATGCTAACATGTGCTTCATCTGAGAAACGTGTAGCCAGCCAACTGCATCTTTTTAAACTGCTGCATCACACAGCAGTCTCATGTGTCTGTGCATAGAATGCGATTTATCAAGTTCTTCTTGTGTGTATATTTAATCGTGACCACACATAAACAGAAACTTCTGGAGGCAGAAAATTGCAATTGCAGGTAAACTGATGTGGAGCTCCAATCCCACTTATTTTCAGTCATGTCAGCATAATTGCCTGAGTAATTGCTGACTTTGATGCTTACATTCAGGTTCAGACAGATGAAATGTAAATTAAAATAATATAAAAAGCACATCTAGACATTGACTGGAATGACACCTTGCTTGAAGATTAGGCACACGCAGTTTTGCACAGAGAAAGTGTTTTTAAGGACTGCAGGAACATCTTTGCTGAGATTGAGGAGTGGCCCATCAATCGATTTCATTTTGTGCAATGCAATTTAAGTTGATCTCTGCCAGCAACTTGCCCCACTTTTGGAGAGGCCAATAGCATCCCTGTGCACACTTAAGTCCTTTCTACTCTAGGGTTTTTAGCCATGGGTACATTTCAATGAGAAACCGGAGACAGGTCTGGCATTTCCCAACTAACCATGAGCCAAATTATTACACATGTCCTCCATGGTTTGGTATCACTTTTCAAATAAAACAGCCAAATAGACACTAATGAGAGATTTTCACACCATCAGAGGTTTTCCAAATGTAATTAGGGCATAATCGAGTGCACACGCATTGCCATAAAATCATCATTTTCAAAGGAAGTTTTTCACCATATATTGCATCTTGATTTGGGGCGTTTCTGTAAATGAGTGTGGCCATGCATTAGCAGAGCAATTTAGAATGTGTAGGATTTATCAACACCCATTGCATACAGCTGAGTATATGTGATAAATGGCAATTTATAGTGTGTCCTGGCACTGTGTTCTTACACACAGAGTTCGAAATTGTTTTACAAACATTTTGATAAATGAGACCCCTACATCCTAGAGGAAAGTCAGAGCTTGCTGAATTGACAGGCACCCAATTTATTAGTCCTCTATACACACTCTAATTATTCACTTACATCATTAACCACCTGTCAGGTATCTGTCATTAACCAAGCTATCAATTAATTCTAATATATACACAGATGGGTGACGAATTAAAGGAGAAACCGGTGGCTTCGTTATGCTGTGGCATTTTGCTGGCATGTCCACTTATCCCTTCAGATACAAAGTTATTCTGACTGATTATCTTATGATGAAACATTTCTATCCTGTTGGGAGTGGTCTCTTCCAGGATGACTCCGCCCCATCCACAGGGCATCCAGGGACTCACTGGATGGTTTAATGATGAAAATGATGTAAATCTCATGTTATGGCTATGACAGAGCTCAACCCAGTTGAGCACCTATAGGAGGACTCTCTAGCACCATCATCAAAACACCAACTGAGGGATTTTTGTTTTTGTAAAAATTCAACCCTCCAGTACGATTTCAGAGTAGAATTGATTCCAGGGCACACAGAGTTGTTCTGGAGGCTTGTGGTGGCCCAACACCTTACTAAGATAATTTATAATGGTTTTTCTTTTCATTTATGACCACCTCATTTCATGTCTCTCATTTGGCATGAGAGATTTTATACACACGTCTCAGATGGCACCATCACGGCCGTCGTAAAAAAAAAAAAAAACATCTAGAGAAGATTCTTTTGGAAGAATGGAGTACTCTGCCCCTATTCCAAGGTACATTTCCTCATCTACAGAGCTTTTTTTTACCCATAAATCTACAAACCTAGAAAAAAACATCAGAATCATTTTATTCGCCATATACATTTATATGTATTAAATTGCTAACGTAACCTTTATATCTGTGTAAACTCGATTCATCAGATTTTGTTGAATGTTGGCTGTTACTCTACTGATGAGAGCTCATTCAGATATCTAGACTATCAAGATGCCAGTGTGATCCATCCATTCCCTAAATGCATTGTCCCATTGGGAAATGCTTAGAAGAAAACAGGTTCAGCAGAAACAAAGGGCAAACACACACTTACATACGTGATAATGATTTTTGCTAATATGTTGTCACTTCACTCTCAAATCTTTTCTCATCACCAGGGGTCAATCAGGATTTACTTTTTTGTCTTAATGAAACTGGTGCATTTCTGTATGCACTCATAGAAGGGTGCAGTGTGTTTCTGGGCTTTTGGTAGTATACATCATTGGTTTGCCTCCATTTTTGTATTAGTGTACAAGCTATTTCTTTCTCTCTGATCTGAAAACATCACTCATGCATCACTGTTGGTCTTTTTTCCGGCTGTAGGATGTTGGCAGTTATTATATGGGCATATGTTTGAGTGACTGAGCTGCCTAGGGCAGAACAAACTCACATGGGTCACTGCTTCTGTGATAATGCATTCAGTTTCAGCGTGGCATTGATGGCGTGAGTGACAAATATAATTTGCACTGATGCCCTGAAGGATTCTAATTGCATGAAATGACAAAGACACAGGAAACGAGAGACTCAAACAGGGTGAGGAAGAGAGGACAGCTTCAAGCTGCTGACAGGAGAGAAGCTGATTACCTGAGTTATTGAATTTAGATGCAAATAAATGACATTAGGCATGTACAGTTGTGCATTCCTACAAAAATGCACACCCACACACACTCGGTACTGTATACGAGGCAGCTTTCATTCATTGTTCTAAGCAAGGCCTTTTTATATAGTTCTTGGTTTTGTGCTCTGAAATAGAGCATTCCACCAAGAGGATATGAAATGAGCTCTGTGACATTTGAACTATTAGCATATTAGAGCACAGAGGCCTCTTCAGACATCAGTGGTCTTGCTCTTCACCCACAGTTCCCCATTGTTCACCAGATTTTGCTCTCTTTTCTCCTTTATTTGCTGGTCCGTTCCATAGTTTCCCGCTTGGTGTGCTGGGAAAGCTTAAACAAACGTTCAGTCCATTAGGAAGCCGACAGAACAATGGACAGTCGCAGCACATCATTAGTTTCTGTGAATGGAAGACACCTTTTAATTACACGTCCACTCAAACCAAATGCGACTGGTGAAGTAGGCGGACTTGCTTTAATGACCACTTTAAATGACCCAGATGAGCTCATTGATCGAAAAAAAAATTAAATAAGTGCTGTGCTGTACACTGTTCTGTGACAGCCACAGCAGATTCCTGATTGTTATAATGGGTTTCTTAAAAAAAAAAAAAAAAGGAAAGGATATACAGTGGCTAATTAATTGGCCTTAGTGTAAAGCAGATTTTAAAAAGATGAATAGGGAGAGTGTTGTTAATGTCTAAACCGTTCATAGATCTCCAGTAGATACTGCACTCCTCCACTCTCTATCTGTTTAGTCAGTTTGTGTGAGGGTGTGCATTTTTCTTTGTGCATGTAGGGTTACATTTGAGCTGCAAATTAGCATATTGTATATTCATTAATGCTGTTTTAATTGCAGTGGAAATTATATAAATGTCTAGTAGACACAAAGAAAGGAAATAGTGCAATCTTAAGCTTTAAAGCAATTTAAGGAGTTTCATATGAAAGCAGATTAACATTCTTTATTCTTTAAAGTTCTTTTTCTTTATTTTGGTGCACAGGAGATTCTGGGTGTTGGAAAGATGATGCCATACAGGTCGAAGAGATCCCTGCTGGTGCCGCCCATGTTTGTGCCTGAGAACCAGCGCGCACCGTTTCCCAGGTCCATCGGAAAGGTGAGACCGTGAACACACACCTACAGGAGTCATGAGTACTGTACTCTGTATTACGCTACTATCTACAGTGTAAATTGGAATTTTGTGATTTTAAAACAGATTAAACAATTGTAAAATAATTTACACAGCACTGTTGAATTCTCGAATCTGATTGGTCAGAAGGTACTAACTAATTTTCTATAAGATCAGCTCTGACAGTACTGCTGGCTGTGATGATAGGCTAACATTAATGTGCTGAAAAAAACAAAACATCCTATTTAACAATGAAAAATGTTGAAACATTGATATGGTGAAGTTTTCTGTAAGAAGCAGCTTTGTTTATGGAAGGAGTCTCCAGTGTCAGTGCTTAAAGTCAGTGCTTTAAAACAAATGTTTTTTTCATTAAATTGTTGGTAATTTGCTGTGGGATATATATATATAATATATATATATAAGTGGGATAAAACATTGCAGAACATGTAGTTGTAGGAACATGATCAATTTGGGGTGGTAAACATAACTCTATAACATTTCAGGCCACATTACACCACCCCGTCATGGACAAGTTTCCTGAAAAAAAAAAAGCACACCCTGTCGTGCTTTATTCCTTACTTACTGAATCAAACATCTAAAAGACTACCCAAGATATCATGGATCATTTGAAATGTCATGTATTTATTGCAACATTTGTTATGTACAGATCTTTCCTGTCCTGGTCTATTATATGCTTTAATATGGTCTTTAAGTTTTTCTAATGTGCCTGAAAATAATAGGAGTTTAACAGTAGAGTAGGCAGCTCAAATGACGCTCAGATATATCTGCAGTGATTCTCATAAAACCAGAGGGTACTGTTGTACTCTGGTCACCTCTGAAGAAAAAAAAGAGAAAGAAATAGGTCTCATTTGATTCCCATTGAGTATTTCTCCAATTTTGCAGCTGCCCTTGTTGGCCGTTGTCATAGCTTTTGGGAAGAATGAGGGGAGAAAGAAACGAGAACCAATCTGAAAGCTTCAGAATGAATGTTTCTCGCAGGAAAGCCATCTAAAAACGGGGCTGTGCTTTACCTCATTTTTTGCTTTAGACATTCCGCTGCAGGTCTTTAGTCATTAATGAGACCATTTCTAGAAATGATCAGCTGTCATCATTAGCTCCCTCAAAGCTTTTCTGGGTCCAGGGTGGGGGATGACCTGTTTTTCATTCAGATCTGATGGAGTCCAAAAGTCTGAGGCCACATTAAAAATCTAAGGTTTTGTTTTTTCATTTAAAATTTGAAAATAAACAGAAGGTTTTAGAGTTTTGAAATATTTAAAAGACAGAAAGTAAATTTTCAAGATTTTGAAAATTTAATATTCAAGATTCTGCACTATTTCTAGGTACCAAATTTGTGATACAAATTGGGATTTTCCTTATGCCTTATGCCAGCATTGAAGCATGTATTCAGACACTCTGATGGATTTGATCTAAAATGAGGTTTTGCAAAAATTTGTGCCCACTTGAGTCCATGCCAGCTCGAGTGCACAATAAAACAAAAAGCGAGCATACCAAATACTAAGAAATTCTGAAATTCATTTAAATATTTCAAAGATTCTTTTCAATAATTTGTTGTCAATAATATAATTTGTAATGAAAAGAATGCAAAATAGGAGCATTTTCACTAGTGCTCTCAGACTTTTAGACCCCACTGTATGTCTGTGTCTCTACATACATGTTTGTGTGTGTAATGAAGAAGCAGTGTGTACTGTGTGTGTGTGTATGTGCGTGTGTGCACTCGCTGTGTGAAAAGATTCTTGCACTCATGTGTTGCCTTTGAGTCCAAAAGGATAAGAAAGAGGAAAAAAAAGCAATAAAAAGCATACATATGATAATGATATACTGAAGAGAAAAGGTTCTGTGGTCTTTCTGCCAGATTTTGTGTGTGTATGTGCCCTCGGGTGTTGTGAGCCTCTTTTGAGGGTACATAGAGAGTGCACTTGGAATGTACTCAATAAGGCTTTCTCTATAGCAGCTTGCAATAATAGCATTAGAGAGAAGCTTGCATAAGATTGGGCCTAACCATTACACAATGCCTGATGGTCCCGTAAAAATGTAATAATATAATATAATAATATATTAATAATATAGAAGAAAGCATCCTTTTTTTGTTTAGTGTATAGGGGTGTGTGTGTGTGTGTGTGTGTGTGTGTGTGTGTGTGTGTGTAGACTAGTGCTCTAGGCAAAGTAGACAACCTCACAGCTCTTCCCTTTGTAAAGCGTGCTATCTGCCTGTCAGATTAGAAAGGGTCGAAGATGCTGTTTTTTTTTTTTTTCACTTTTGAAGTAATTTTCCAGACAGCGCTTATGGCAGGGACAAGACCTGCCGTGCGCTGTCTTAAACCAGCAGGAGGCCTCCAACCAACCTTTCTTCTTCTTCCAGTGCATGGTGCCATCAAAAGATAATAGAAGATAGCAAAAATAAATAAAACAAATAAAAGTAAATCAAATACAGTGGATATAAAAAGTCTACACACTCCTGTTAAAATGGCAAGTTTTTATGATGAAAAAATGAAACCAAGATAAATCATGTCAGAACTTTTCCCACCCTCAGTGTGAAATTACAACGTCTGAAAATTAAGTGAAAAACAATCAGAAACTTTTTAGGGAAAAATAGCAAAACTAAAAAAGTTACAATAACCTTGTTGCATAACTTCGCGCACCCTTTTATAATTGGGGATGTGGCTGTGTTCGGAATGAACCAATCACATTCGATCTCATGTTCAAAAGTAATTATCATACAGCTGTCATCACTGAAATTATTCTGGTTAACCCCAACCAAAAACTTACCAGGGAGGCTGCCAAGAGACCAAGGGCAACATTAAAAGAGCTGCAGGAATATCTAACAAGTACTAATTACTCTCTGCATTTGACAGTAATCTCTAATATTCTTCACATGTCTGGGCTATGGGGTAGGGTGGCTAGATAGATGCCCTTTCTCCCAAAAAAAAAAAAAAAATCATCTAAGCCCCACTAAACCATTTGGCAAAATGTGTTATAGTCTGATGAGACCAATTCCAAAAGGTATAATATTTCTATAATTCTAAAAGGTATGTTTGGTGCAAAAAAGCACATCAACAAAAGAACACCATACTCACAATGAAGCATGGTGGTGGCAGTGTCATGCTTTAGGGCTGCTTTTCTTCAGACAGATCTGTGGTTTTAGCGCAAAACATTCAGGTGTCTGCTAGTAAGCTGAAGATGAAAAGGAATTTCACCTTTCAGCACAGCAATGACCCAAAGCATACATCCAAATCAACAAAGGATTGGCTTAACCAACAGAATGTCAATGTTTTTGAATGGCCTAGCCAGAGCCCAGACCTGGAATCCAATTGAAATTCTGTGGGGATCTAGAATGTTTTTGCAAGAAAGAGTTACCCAAAAAAAGACTGAGTGGTGTAATAAAATCAAAAGGTGCCTCAACAAAGTATTAGTTTAGGGGTGTGCACACTTATGCAACCAGGTTACGGTTAAGTTTTTATTTTCTTTTTTCCCTATAAAAGTTTCTGCTTGTTTTTCACTTTGTTTGTGTACTTTGAAATTGCACATTAAAGGTGAGGTAAGATCTGACATGATTTATCTTAGTGTCTTTCCTTTACTTCACAAAAACCTGCCATCTTAACAGGGGTGTGTAGACTTTTTATATCCATCGTATTCTCTTGTAGCAAACAAGCAAATGACACTCACAGCTATATAACTAGATATGAAGCTACTTTTGTAGCTAACGTAGCTATTCAGCCTGCTCCTGAAGGAATTCTGATGAATCCTGTTCACTTTCACAGTTTAACCAGTCCCATCCACTCTCACATTTATTTGTTCTTGTACCAGCCCGCTATATTTTCTATATGAATTTAGTTGGTTCTGTTTCCTGAAATACGGACAAATTAGTTATCGAAACCACAGCAACTATAACCAGGATGAATGAATGCAGCAAATACATGGCACAGCACCGTGCACATATTGGATATGCTCTCGTGTTAATGAATGTGGCCTTTTTTTTAGCCGTTTCTTGGTCATTTCTTGCAGTATGTTATTATATATAATATACCACCCAGCACTAAAGACCTGTTCCTAAGGACCGCTGCATGACATTTCTGGTATTAAATGAGTTTAAAATCATCTGTAACTACCTGTTTAAAAAAAAAAAAAAAAAAAAAAAAAACTCTTCTGGTTCTTTAGGTCCTGAGTAAGAGATGCTCAACACAGTTGTGATGGAACTGACCCTCTTTAACCCTCTTTAACCTTCAACTTTCTATTACTCTCTCATGCGTCTCTTTCTGTTTGTCTCTCTTACTCCGTCTTTTCCTCCCTCACCTGATCTCTTCTTAGTGACCCTGCATCAGGAAGCAGGCTAATGTGGGGTATTTTATCTGACCCTGCAGCTATGCGCTAGAGATGAGAAAAAATGGATTTTCCGCTCAAATAAAACTCGCTTGCTTGTGCACTCTGATCATCACTAGGCACCTTTTCAAGTTTAATGATTCCTGCTTTTGTCTCATTGATGAGGAACAGCAGAGGAAATGTTACATCTAAAAATAATCGACAGCAATGAACCTGCTGGCTTCCTCTGCTGTAGGAAGTATATGTTTCATTTATTTCACACTTACATCCCCAGTCTGGGGAAGAGCTCTTTTACTTTTCAGTAGATTTGTCTTGCCTACAGCCTGGTTATGTGTGAGGGTGCCAGGAAAAACCTTTCACATCTTCAGATTTTGACATTTTCTACATTATATCATTTTAAAAACAATCCCTGAATTGTTTCTCTGAAATGTTTCTCCCTCAGTCACATTTCTAGCATTGTAATCTCTGGCTGTTTGAAAGTGAAAGGGAGAAAATTACATTTAAAGATTTCATTCCAGTTCCACTGAAAGATGCCCCATCTACCTCTGCAATTATAACCTCATCTACTTATGGAAAAACAACAATAATGCCAAATGTTAAAGAATTATAAGCAGAGATGGCACCAATCTAATAACCAATATCAGCATCAGGCCCATACCAGAAAAAAAAAAAAAATAAACATGGTGCAATTGAATCATGTTTCAAATGGAAAAAATGGATTTGGAAATGTTTACGAATAAAGAGAGCTGACTTTTTTTTCTTTTGTTTGGAATGATTTTATTATATTTATACATTAAACTAGTATATTTACAGTGTAAGTGATTTTTGTATGAAAGAGTTTAACTGTGAAGTGCTTCAGTTAAAAAAAAACCATTTTAATGCTTGGTAGCTTTTAGAGAAAACAATATCAGATGGCATCAGTATCGGCTGATAATTTGTCAGGTATGCAGGCGAGGACGCAAGTGCAGGTCGACAGCTTGTTATGAATCCAGGCAATCAAAACAAGAATGAGATTCAAGGTCAGGGTCAAGATGCAGGCAAAGGTCAGGCGATCAACAAACAACATAAACAAGCCTAGGCAAGAGCAAGTTGGGGAAACCAGAAACCACGTCAAAAACCAGAATAGCAACAAACAATCAAACGCTTGGTAATGACTGGTGAAAAAACAACAAAGAGCGTACACTTCGCAATGGTGCGTGTGAACTGTGACTGCTTATATATACTGTGAACGTGGCTGTGGTGGTTATAGAGTCCAGGTGTGTGCAGTCAGTGATCAGGTGAACGTGAACATGAGAGTGTTTGTGATGGCAGCGTGTTGTAGTCCTTGGCGGCCATGTTTGTAGACCGCGCTGTATTCTGGGAGTTCCGGCATATCCATGACATGACATGACAGCAGCGTTGCAGACATATTGACAGCTGGTATCTGATTACATGCTTAAGTAATTCTGTTTTGCAACACCGTGTAACTATCCAAAACCCTGATCACATTTTGTATTTGTGAAACTGACTCCTTACACAACATGATTGCTGCAGGCAGACAGCCAAGGCGAGCTTAGAAAATAAATACAAAACTTTTCCACATCATTTTGGTAAAATATATTTATGTGTTCTTAAAGTAGAGATGTCAAAGTATATTATTGGTATGAAAACCTTTTTTATTTTCATCTTGTTTTGGCTGTTTTCCAAAATTCACGGAAAAGGGATTTTCCAGACCACATGACATATCACATCACAGCAGTGTTTTTTGAGAGCATTCTGAAATAAACTTCAAAAGCCTATATAAAGTTCAATTTTCCATAACTGGGGTTCTTAGCTTTTTGGCAGCTGTCCATCAAATAAAGTTGAGGGATAGTAAACAGAAAGAGGTAATAGGTGAATGCAACCCTTTCATTTGTTACTACTAACCAATTGCTGTGTAGTTAGGCAGCACATGTGAAGGTTCATTCATTCATAAATTCATTTTTAGTATGAATAAATGTTTTATCCTAATCAGGGTTGTGGTGGATCTGGAGCCTATCCTGGGAATACAGCCTAGGTGGGATGCCAGTCCATTCCACACCAGGGGCAGTTTAATATAGGCTGTCTACTTGCTGGTATGTTTTTGGGAGATGGGAGGAAACTGCAGAACCCGGGAGATCATGTAAAAGTACAGACAGTACCCTGAGCTCAGGATCGAACCCTGGAGCTGTTAATGTCCAATGCACCACCATGGTGCCCATTTTCTATTTCAGAGAGTGACTTTTCTGAGCTTGTTTAGTCATTCCTCACTTTACATTCCTCACTTTACTCAACTTTCATGAACTTCCAGCTCCTTACCATTCCTTACGCTACTCTTTATCCCCCTTCCGCTTTACCTCACACATGAAACTGTTTGCTCATCTACAGATCACGTCTGTGCCTGGTGTGTGTAGCAGTAAATCTCTCTGTGTGTCTCTGCCTCGGGCCTCACTAAATGATTGTGTTAATTATGCTCAAACAGACACAAAGGCAGCCCTTCATACCTCTCTGTTCTTCGATGCCTTGATCTCGACTGTTCTCCCGAGGATGAGACATGAGGTATGGGGCAAATCGAGTTACTGCAGCATTTTCCATGGTGAAGCTCCCCAATGGATCACGCTAATGTGAAATTCATGCTGATAAGAAGAGCTGTAAGGAGGGAAAAAAGCAATAAAGGGCAGATTTGCCATGATTTCATGCTTGCCATTATATGACTCTTTGGAATTAGAAGAGATTTAACATGGGGCCACGCTCATGTGTCACGATGCACTTTTGCAAATGGAGTGGCTATTCACCTCCTGAGGTTCCTCATTGCTGTCCTGTAGTGCAGCCTGTCTCTCTGATCTTGTGGTTAATTATAGAAGTCACTCTTGCAGTTGTTTTCTTTTTCTGCCTCTCTCTGCAATGCTCTCAGCAGAGATATTAAATATTTTATTTTTTCTGATACACATTTACATAAGGTGACCTGGAGAAGATTTTTTTTAGATTTTCTCAGTCCTTTCCACTGGACTGAGTCTGCTTTAAGTCCATAATGCAAGCATATTCCAACTATTGGTGCTCATTTTTGTCAAAAAAATTTTTTTTTTTTTGAAGTGTTACTCTTTGCCATTCTCTCCAATCAGGGTCAGAATATGAATCATTTCAGTTTCCTCTCAACATCTTAAACTGATTTCCAAATTGCTTAACCAATCAGCTGGACTAATTCCCCAATTGTTCTAAACTACTGAAGAGTTGATGAGGGTGTGTGTGTGTGTATGTGTCTGTGTGTGTGTCAGTGTCATCAGCACAGTGGAAGACAAGGCCAGTGCTCTCTTCCCTCTGCTGTCCTAATAACCATACACCATCTGTGGATAATCAGAATCAACCAGCCTTTACTGTTGATTGCCATTAGACTTCCAGCTTTGACCTCCTCCTGACAAATATGTGGGGCACAGCTGTGTGTGTGTGTGTGTGTGAGAGAGAGAGAGAGAGAGAGTCTGCACTTAAGGAAATAGTAAAATACTTGTAGTGAAATACTGTCAATTACTGAATCAATAGTGAGACAGTTTGAAATCTTTTATCACAGTTTATCTGAGATGTGTTTATCCTGCACATTACGGGACATTCCAGCCAAAACGTGTTTTTTTTTTTTATTCTATTCTGGATTTTTCTCAGATTTACAAACTGATATACAGAAAAATAAAAGCAGCCTGGTCCAGTGACTTTGTTAGCTGTTCTTTTGACTTTAGAACATTTTCATAATTATTCTTTTGCCATGAATAGGATATTTTTTTTCTTCAAAATCAGCTTGGACCAATACGTCTGTTTGCTGTTACTCTGACATTATAACATTTTTGAAAAAAATGCTATAATGTAAAATGATTATTCTTTTATCATAAATGGGGCACCCTTTTTTGATAGATCATTATGGTTTGTATACTGGGAAACTACTGATGGTACATCTTGGGCGCCGTATACAGTACTGTGCAAATGTCTTAGACACCCTGATTTTTTTTTTCATACAAATTTTGTTATTCTATGACTTCTGCATTATTGAGTCAGCCCAAAAACATTCCCAAACATTACTTTTCCAACAAAAATAAAATGTTACAGAAAAATGTTTGTATGCCAGTAAGGAAAGTAACATATTACATAATAGACCACTTTCCAGACAAAAAAATTAAGAAGAAGAAAAAAAAAAAAACATAATGAAGGCTACCAGGGATTACCTGCAAAAACAGAAACAAGCGTGATGGTCAGAGTCTCCAGAAAAACTGTGGCAGATTCTCCAGGATGCTTAGAAAAACGTACCAGCCAATTTCCTAATAAAACTGCACAAATTGTACCTGAGACTACTGAAGCTTTTTTAAAAAGCAAACAGTTGTCACACCCAATATTGACCTTTTTTTTAGTTTATTACTGTTGACTCTTCTTTATAGTATATTTGTTAATGCAGAAATGTTTAATTTCATTATTTTTGAAGGCATCTTGCTTCAGCATTTCTTTGCAGGCCTTGCCTAAGACTTTTACACAGTACTGTACACCTTCTGCTCCTGGAGTAATCACATCACAAGTGGTCAGTGCTAAGTACAAGAGGTCTCAGAGACGTATTGCGAGCCCTCCGCTCAAACCACATTGAGAGATGGCCAGGGACACATATGGGCCCATTGCATGTGTAATGCAAATGCTAATGCAGCTCGATGCATCCCGGAGAACAGCAATAGACACGACCAGGTTCATGGTTTTCACATGGAATTGAGATACTTTTAAAAGATCCCAGCCATGCCGTCGTCTAGGATAGTTTTTTTGCTTTGATTTTTTTTTTTAAATTTTCTCTTATTTATTTACTTATTTATTTTTTTGTCTGTGGGTTGGGCGTTTTTAAATGTTATATTAATTAAATCTCAGTAGGCTATGAAACCATGCACTACTAGCCATTCCAGTCTTTTCTGTGCATTAATGAAATTGTCAGTGAAATGGTTTACTCAGTCTCATGAGATAATAGATAATGAGATAATCAAGATAAATGGTGAAATATTTGGTGAAATAACTATTTATGGAATTTTTTTAATGTTGCTTCATAAAGATAAAGTTACTTTTGAATATGAATTTTGGACTTTTAAATAGTGTGTGTTTTTATATGAAGTAATATTATACCACTTAGAAATACTTTTACAGATTTGATACAGAGTACTGCTGCTTAAGACTTGATACTTTTATTACTATGTTTGCACCAGTTTTACAAAGGGCTATAGCTACAGCCTACATTTGTTTTGTTTTTTTTCATCCACTTTGCTTTCTTTTCGTTAAGAGCACCTTTCAGTTCATGTGATTGATGAATAAAGTGTTTAGGTGAGCTAAGGCTGCACAAAATGCCATGCAGACTGCTGCCGACAGTAAATGTAAAGCTTTTATTGACAAATCCATGGTCCAGTGCTTTCATTAGAAAATGTCATCTGACAAGTAAATATATGCTTTGTGTGAGTTTTGATATTGAGTGAGTAGCTTTGAGGCTGGTTTTGAAGACATCATGTTGCTTTTGGCACAGTTGGCAACTGATTGTAATGAAAAGGGGTCAGTAAAGAGGCATTTAAGACACATCAGCTGACCACATATGATCCAGTTACCCAAAACACATGTAAATACCAGATGTGAACGGAGTGTTAAAGATGCAAATAAATTTTAAAAAGACTGAAACTACTTTGGGCCAGATATCTGGGGGAGGACAGATGCAAAAGGAAACAAAGATTAATGGTACAGATGGCAGCTGCTACAGAGCCAAATATCTTACTGAAAAATAATTTTGCTAGCTTTTTTCAGTACAGCATTACAACAGAGAGCATGAATTACTCAAGCGATCTAATGAATAATAAGAGTGTTTTTGATTTATTAATGCATGGCAATATCCAGGCGTACATCGTTCAAGCCAGAGTGCACAGAAGGACTACAGCATAAATAAGAGCAAAAGGAGGCAAATTGAGCTCAAACAAATGCCTCATTTAGCTTAAAAACATAATAAACATATAATAATTAGCAAGCCTGCTCAAATTATCTGAGCCCCTGTTATAGCAGGATACATTTATAAAATGATACAATTACACACATAAACCAAGCAACATGGCAAGCAAGCAAGGAGCTAATAGCAAGAGCAAGCTAGCTAGATATAGTATCATTAGCTAGCGACCTTTACCTCAGTTTGACGCTCACTCTTGAGGCTAAGAGAGCAAGGAACTTCTCTCAAAAGGTTTTGTTTGGAATATAGAATTGCATTTTTTTCTCAAAAACCTCTTTTGCTAACTTCCTCTGTTATTTTGTTTCTTCAGTGTGTTAGCACCTTTTCCAGTAGCCACAATTCCCCCCCCTGGGGAACAGTGAAAAATGTGCCTTTCAAAACCTTTGTGTGTTTACCCCAACTTGGTATATTTATAAATGTCCAGTTTCAGTGAGTCTGTGCTCACTTTATCCTCTGTCTTGGCTGACAAGAGTAGAACCCGATGTCCTCTTCTGCGTTTATAGTCCACCTGCCCCAAGGTTTGAAGTGTTTATGTGTTCTGCAATGCTTTTCTGCTCACCATGGTTATAAAGAGTGGCTATTTGAGTTACCGTAGCCTGCCTGTCAGCTCGATTCATTCTGGCTATTCTCCTCTGACCTCTTTCTTTAACAAAGCAGTTCCACTCGAACTGCCACTCACTGACATTTTTTGTGTGTCTTTTGCACCATTCTGTGTTAACTCTAGAGCCTACTGTGTGTGTGAAAAACCCAGGATACTAGCAGTTTCTGAAATACTCAAACCAGCTGATCTGGCACCACCAATCATGCCACAATCAAAGTCAAGATCGGATTTTTTTTTATGTGAACATGAACTGAAGATCTCGACCTGTATGTGCATGACTTTATGCACTGCATTATCTTTATGTGCGTTCCATACTGTTATAAACTGTTCGGAATATCTAAATATGAGCATATCTGCATGGTTACAGTGAGCTAAGTTTACATGGAGTGTTAGTGGGGAATGTGTTTATGTGCAAGCATGCGTGTGTGTGGTGTTTCCTCCTCTCCCTTTGACTGCTGCACTGCATTGTGTACAGCATCAGTGTTTGCAGCTCCTCCTCGCTGTCATACCCCCACAGTGACAGCAGCCTGCTTCTCTTTTATGTTCTCTCTGCTTCTAATGAGAGCTGATAGAAATAGGTGAGCACTTCCCGATAGACTGCACCAGGCATGCCTTTAATAACTGAGAAGAAAGCTGAACAACACTGTGTGTGTGCGTGTGGCACGTGTGTGCACTGTAAATAGTACAGCAGTGCAGGAAGTGACAATTGATCCTCCTGTGATCAGTTGCCACAACATCTCAACACCTTCTCTGTACCCTGCAGCTAGCCTTGTTCACTCTGAACCTCTTCTCTCATTTCCATCCTGTCTTCTTGGAGTTTGAGCTCACCTCAGCTCTACTCTTCCCTATATTCTTCCATCATTATCACCTTCCCCTCCTTGGTGGCATCCCATCAGTCCTCCTGGGGCTTGGTGTCTCTACAGCTACAGCTCTGACTCTTTCTCCCGCTTGTCTCCTCCGCCTACCGCTGCAGGAGCTCATCGGGTCTTTAATAACTCTGAGAAGAAAAAAAACACCTCTAAAAACTTTGTTTTTTTATCGTACCTACAAATCGATAGCATGGTCATTTGCTGTGTACAGCAAAACGGAAAACAAGCTTGTGCAGAGAGCAGACTTCTTCAGCGACCACTCTTGAGACAAGCACACGGCCACTGTGAGGTCTCCTGGAGGCCAAGCTGAATGGAAAAGATAAAGGAATAAGGAGATGGGAAGTGCTGTGAGACTGCTGCAGTCTTGGGTGTTAGTGTTATGAATGGCAGGCAGAGATGGAAAGGTACAAAACGCACTGACTTGGGTAAAAAATACTGCTACCGTAGTAATAAATAATATAATAGCAATCAAGAAAATTATTCAGGTAAGAGTAAATCTGGTGAAAAACTATTTGAGGAATTACTTTAGAAATTACATTTTATATGTAATTTTATATTGACATAACTAATCCAAAAATCTTTCAGAAATATATCTGATGAATGCGTCTTTGAACAATTATGTTAACTAACCAAGTGAGCTATGCTGAAGTGAACAGCACCTTCATTATCAACAATACATAAAGAAAGGTAACGTTAGCTGGCTAGCTAACTTAGCCAAATGCTTTTGGGGATTCAGCATTTAAAACTGATTGGGCCAACGATGTTCATGTGTCTTCACAGTCTTACACATTGCTGCTGCTGACTAAGAATTTTGCGCTCAAAATGGCTCGACAGGAAACTGCTTTATTTTGATTGGGTTTCAAAATTGAATTAAAATTTGCACAATGATTTTTAATTGGCTTACAATCATTTGGGGTTGAATGCATTATCATTTTTTTTTTACTCTGTAATGGTAATGAGAAACCAATGTAGTGAACTGAACATTTTATTAAAAAAAAAAAAAACCTCAGGTAAAAAGTAAAAGTACTATGATTTACTTCTACTCCACAAAATGCTGTGACAGTCATCCATGTACTTAAGTACATTAATGAGAGTGCATGTAGTTTTTTACTTTCCACCCCACCCATAGTTCATCATATTTATACTTCCTTACGACAGATCTGCACTGATTTTCCTGCATCTTCTTGACAGCCCAATGCAGGAGAGCATAAGCTGCACAGCCCTAATGGAATGTGTGAGCTCTGAAGCTCCAGCTATCCAAAGCAGATACTGCTATACTATAGATCTCTGAGCATACATTCTCTGAGTTACATTTACAAAATATATGTGTAAGTTACAACTGCATAACCTGCTCTACACATTTGTGAGGTTTTATTATAGCACTATAAAAGTGCTTAGCGAGTGTTTTTCAGGATAATAAAAATGTTTGCAGAGTATATAATTAATTGTGATTAGACTAAAAGTAACCAGCATTAACCTCACACAAAGCACAGCCTGTCATTTTACCCAGAAAACAGAAAGTGTAAGCGAGAATGAGAGCACTTACATCAGAGACTCCTTCCATAAAGGTTAAATAAACATCTCCTAACAAAAATCACTTTTTAAATTTGTTTATTATTAGTGTTAGATGTTTTGGTTCATCCACTGGACACGTCCCTGTGTAGGAGCTGTTACTATAGAAACAATAATGTACTAGAATAAGTGCATTAAAATTAACCTATTTTGTTACAGCTGGAACTACTTGTGCTGTTATACGAAAATAATCACATCTTCTGACCAATCAAATTCAAGCATTCAACTGCGCTGTGGTTTAAGTTTATATTAATGCGGTTTCCATAGTAACGGCTCATTTATTACAGGGACTTGTATGGTGGACGGTCCACATAATCTAAGGCTCATAATACGATTAATAAGACAAAAAATGTGTTGTTATTTTACATAGCAAAAACTATACTAATTCCTATGGTGAGTTTTCCACCATGTGAGAGTCTTCAGGATGGTGGAGTTTGCATTTTCTGGTTTCTCAGTAACATGACCAGTTGTGTCTTTTTTGTCTTATTGACTTGAAGAGCGAGAAAAAAAGACATATAGCTGATTATAGCTTGTCTCGTTGATGTTCCACAACATTAAATGGAACTATAAACAGTTAAAAAGCATGACGATTCACAATTCACAGATTTTTTAAAATTTAATTCACAAATTAAAAATTGGAATGGTTGGCAAATCACTGTGGTATAAGATGAATAAAACACTATGAGCACTGCTGTTACAGGATCGAGAATTCAACAGAGATGTGGTATTAAAACGTTTATTCCATATATCATATGTTGTGTGTTTATTACTGAAAGGAGTGTTTGTAATGTGTGTTTGTTCTGTTTTCTCCTTACCTGCTTCACCCTCCTGGAACGCTTCTGACCTTCCCAGTCACATGTAAGTACTACAGGTCACATATAATCAACTGGAATATAATACATTTGTGTTGTCACACACTGAGCCACAGGAGTAAATTGAGTGTTTAACCATCTTCATTAAAACCATAACAATGTCATATTAGTGTAGTTGTACATGCAATATAAACATGCCAGTATAATCACTCATCTAATCTAATTTGTTCCATTGAAATGATGAGACTAATCATTCCTACTCATTGACACTCATTCTTTACTGATTGAGTTATTATTGGATTGTAACACATTGCTATTGTTGCTTTTTTTGCTGTTGTTTGAATGTTGAATATGCATTTATGTATGCATCGATGCTGCAGGTGATCTCATCTGATATGAAAGAGGACCACATTTTTCGGCTGACGGGAAAAGGAGCGGATCAGGATCCGAAAGGTGTTTTCAGCATCAACAAACTGACAGGAGAGGTTGCAGTGAGCCGCGCCCTGGACCGAGAGGCCATAGATTTCTACCACGTAAGTATCAATGCACAGTTTTGCTAGATATCTTGTTTCGCATCATAACATCTAAGGTCATAATGTGAAAGACTGAACAATTTTTTTTTTTTTTTTTTGGAATATGTGATTTAAGCAGGAATGATTTTCTGCATTCTGAATAGCAGAAATCGCCATTTATTTATTTATTTGTTTCCAGGGTTTGCAATGAGCTTTCATTTGAAATAAATGGCTGGAAATGTTTGATTTTTCCATTGTAAGTGGACGTAAATACTGTAATTTAAATAGTTTCATAATTTTCCAACTAGTCAGATTTTACTTTGGTGTAATGCAGTGAAGGCAGTAACAAACATGGCATACACCACTCTCTTCAGTTTCTCCAGTTGTCATCTGCACTGAAAGCATCTAAGCCTTCTACCTTTAAATCATGACTGAACATTGCTCTTATGATAAACCATACCCCAGAGAGAAATCTTTGAGTCAGTAGTAATCTAACCTAACGTTTACCCATCCTGCAATATTCAGCATATACATGCCTGTACCAATATTCAAGCAAATTGTGACTCCAGCCTGGACAGACCAATTTAATTTGCTTACTTATAGTTTGTGTTATAGATACTCTGTCTAAAAAATCAGACTCAATAAATAAATCAGATTTGGCCTGGTGTATGAACAAAGCATAAGTGTTCAGTTTATTCTCATAGAATTTGCATCGATGTATCGCAAGCGGAGTCATGTGTCTTAACAGTGCAATATGCCGTGGCAGTGCCATTAATGGAAAGTTGTATTTTGAGGTCTGCAGATGAAGCCAAGTCATTTTACTCAAAACCAAATTGTTTACTGTAATGCCAGCCTATATATCCAACCAATTTCTGTGCAGAATTGTGTCTCTTTAGCGATAAAGTTAAGGTAGAGGGTGAATTGTCATCTGTTCTGTATGATCAGTAATCACTCAGCTAGATTCTGTGTGTAAGTGTCTGGTCTGTGTAACGTTCTCATAAAAAAAAAAAAAAAAAAAAATGTAGCCATTTTCTAAAACATAACACCCTGACAGAAGAAAGGCTTTGCCCCATGGCTACAGCAGATAACACGAAAGATAATGTGTAGCATTTGATTCCGCCACTCAGTTGATAGTTGATCGAACTACTTCTTTCATTACAGACCTTGGTTAATTGTTGCTTTCCTTCGTTGCTGTTCTGTTTTGGGGCATTCTAATAAATAAAGTGTTTGAGCAATCTGGCTCATGCTTGCTAGTCATAGTTTCTTTTTACTCTTATTGTGCTAAATATGCATTCGTATCATTCTTCTTGGCATTTATTTGAGGCCCGAGCACACATAAATGGATAATTTTGAAAATTTATTCTTTTGTCTCTGGGTTTTGGCCTCTGGTCCACATGATAAAATGCATTTTGTGTCACTGAAAATGAAAATTTTCGAAAAACTGCCTCCAAGGTGGAGAAATCTTGAATATATTTTAATTATTTTTGTATGGGTGGGAAAAAAGTTTGTTTTTGAAAACGCTAATTGCTCATTGCTGTTTTGTGTGTTATGAATGCACCCGGACTCCGTTTATCATGCTGACCAGGTTGTTAGTTTGTGGTCTGTAAGTACTTATTTGACAAAGTGTTTGCAATTTAATATTACTCTTTTTTTTTTAATAATTACACCCTTGTGTAGAGGTGTCAGAATATGATAAGTGCTGTACTGTTTTTGAATCCACTGCAGTGGAGCAAACACTTTTCGAAGAGATTTTGTATAAGATTTTGCTCTTCTTGTCTTAGATTTCAAGTGTCATCTGATGCAGCCGTTCCACCTCATGGCCAGTCCACACATGCTAATCCATTTTGTCATTTTTATTGTAGAACTTGTTGGTGTTTTTCTGCATTTTGTCTTTTCTATGGCTATGAATTCTCAATATGAAAAAACAACAAGTTTGTGTATCTGCATATCTGTGTGTGTGAGTATGTTGGATGTGTTCTCTCCTCCTGAAGCTGCCTGTGCTTGTGTAGTGTGTTGAAAATCAGGTGGGATCAAAGCCCCTGCTCAGCGCACCACTTGACATTTACATCTCTCTATTTGCTGTCCACACACACAGCTCCGCAATCACAGCCGCAACCAGCAGCACTCATGCATCATAGCCTGCCATATTTGCTGTGATGTGATGAATGAGTGAGGCTGACCCTGCCTGGCTTTACATGCACACATCTCCCTCTCTCTCTCTCTCTCTCTTTCTCTCTCTCTCAGCTGGATTGGCAGGTTTGCGAGTGAGTCATAAGCTGAAGCTCAGTTGTGGTTTAAAAAAAGCAGCACCTCTCCTGGAATGGGCTGAAAGCCCTGCTTCCTTAATAGCATGTTTTTGTGCTGCACTACACTCTCCCTGTCTAATCAAACAGATGGGCTTGTTCCCTTGCTCTCATCTTGGCCACCTGACGCACACACACACACACACACCTAATCAGACTGCCGCACATTGCCTAATTCTGTGGCAGCAGGAACGACTGCATTTTTCTGTCTGTTTCCTGTACAGCACATCAGGAATAATTACAGTTGAGCTAATTCCAACTCATTTTCCAGCAGCAGTAATCATCTTCATAGATGACGAAGCAGATCTGAGCCAGGCTGCTCTCTCAGGCACCGTGACGGATGCCATGTCCCAGTCCCTCAATACACATGGCTCCAGAAGCTCCAAAGCTCCAGAGCCTCCAGTGCAGTTCTTAATCTTTATTCTCAATACCCAGATGTGTGAGAGCTTGTGTGTGTGTGCACGTGTGTGTGTGCGCTGGGGATCAGCTTTCTTGCAAATCTGGACATCTGGACTTTAATTGATGTTTGCTACTCTCGCCCATAACTGAGATAAAGGGCATCACTGCTGATTTTTAAATAGAGGGAAGACAGAAGATGTGGGTAGAAGTGCTAATGTGTTTGAAAATACAGATTCGAGATCAAACTGCAGGAAGCCAACATGGTGCAACTGCTGAATTAGAATAATTTATATCCGCATTAAAGACAGGAGCTGGTGAATAATCACGGTTTTTAAATTTACAGCCCATATTTTCCATTCAGTACAGTAGCAGTGGGGAGAGCATGCACATAGAAATCCTTTTAGAGACACATCCTGTAGTGGAAAGCGGAACATTTTCGACTGAAGGTCTAACTAACCATGCAATTGACATCTCTGAAGCGCTTTCTCTTCCTGGTCACTGTGTAATTATGCTCTTCACTGTGCTATTCATGGCCAGAGTGCTGCTGGACACTGGGCCGTGATGATAAAAGCCCCATTATTGCACTAGTCTGGAGTCAGGCGTCTATGTCATGCCTGCTTAATTCCCTCTAAAAGCTCCTGCTGCATGTGGTCTGCTTTGTTTGAAACCATAGAGGAGCGTGTAGACTGTAGAGCTTTAGTCTGGGCTTATGCTGTGTCAACGGTTGGAAGGAACATTCTGGCATCTAAGCCAGATCCGTGCATGAATAAACCCTAACAGTGAGCATTTATAGGTGTATGACTGACATATTGAGGGTGACGTTTCCTATATCATATGAGGCACATTTCCACTGAAGTTCCTGAATGTTTTGATGAACTAAAGAGTTCCAGAATTGTCTTAAACTAGAATAGTGCTCCAGTACTCCAGTACAGTTTCATGGACTTGTAAAATCTATGTCAAGACACATTGAAGCTGTTCTAGCTGCTTGTGTTGGACAAACACCTTACTAAGACACTTTATGCTGGATTTTCTTTTAACATGCTACTCATCTGTATTTAGTACAGTAGTATGCAGTTTGGGGAGTGCCTTAAGTATTCACAACTCTAATAAATAATCTGCTACCACTGGTATTACAGAAGTGTTCTTCTTTCGGCTGCTCCCATTAGGGGTTGCCACAGTGGATCATTCGTCCACATATTTGATTTGGCACAGTTTTTACACCGGCTGCCCTTCCTGACGCAACCCTCACCAATTTTATCCGGACTGGCACTGGGAGTGCACTGTCGTGTCGTGGCTGGGGTTGGTTCCCTGGCCGAGAATTGAACCCGGGCCACAGCGGTGAGAGTGCCGAGGCCTAACCACTAGTCCTCCAGGGACCCTATTACAGAATAATCATGAAAATCAAAAATGTATTGTGCACATTAACCTGACTCTGACAGTTATTGAATATAAGGTAAAAGTGCAAAGCCTTTTACTTTCAACAAGAGCTTGTCGGTTAGATCTCACGTTGGCATCAACAACTAGTGATATCCTGCAATATTTATAAAGAGCACATATCCTACAGACTGTGAGGTCAATCCCTGTGGATACCTGTACACATCTTAAGGGTTAATGTTAGTAATCATGTTAGTTACATGTTAGTGAAAAGACTTACTGAGAAGGCTTACTTAAAAGTACAGACAGCCAGACAGAGAAAAGTTTCACCTACAGATGTCAGAACAGATGTAATAATTAGCAGTTTGATTTACGGAATATGCCCTTGATTTCATAAGAATGATCATCATCATCATCATCATTCCTGTATTGCTGTCTAACTGCAAATGTCCTCAAAGATGTTATTATTACTCTTTGTGTGAGAAGGCCTTGAAATATATTGTGTATTTGACCTCATATATAAAATGAAACAGTGTGTTTTAATGTTTAAATAGTGGGGATTTGACTGTAGTCAATGAATCAGCTTAGAAGACAAGAATCCATTCAGCGATACCTTATTTACATACCTTATTTTGCATGACTGTGACACAATAATAATAATAATAATCATTATAATAATGATGATGATGATTATTATTATTATTATTGTTTGTTTGTTTGTTATTACACAATTAATTCAAAGTGAGATCTACGGTTCTCACACAGCACATCGTGACAGCACCAAAAAGTGTGAAGCCGTGTAAGAGGTGGTTGCTGCGAGTTGCACGGAGGTTCGGCAAGTGCTATTAAATGTCACATTTGCAGTACTTTGCACTAACAAGTATTCACCCCTTTTGAACTTTTACTCATTTTGTAGTGTTCCAACCTGGAACTGAAATAGACTTAATTGGGATTCATTGAGGTTATATGTCATGAATCTGTACACCAAAGCTCATAATATTGAAGTGGAGGGAAAAAAAATCAATATAGTTTCTGGTGTTGTAGTTTCCAACCAATGGCCAACAGAAAGCACTGTATATACTGAATACTGTATATCCCTCAAATGGCATTTCATTGTTTTCATTGTGTGTATTTATCCAAAAAAAAAATAACATGGTTGTCAGGGTGAACTATTGTTGTTACAGGATATTTTTAGACAGTGGCACTGGACTTAATACAGTTCATTACTGGAGTTTATATCACGGAAAAAGAAAAGCATTGGCTTTTAGTAGGTTTTTTGTGTATAAATTACAAAGCTAGTGTCATGATAGTGCCAATGGGGGGGTGGGGGGGTTAGAACTACACTTCCCATCAGCCCCAGCACGTCACATGTTTTCAATCACTCTCACCTTGAGTAGCACCACTGTATAAGTTCCAGTGCTCAGGCATCTTATTGTCAAGCTTTTGTTGTTATTGTGTTCATGTGTTATTGTGTATGCCACTCGCTCATAGGCTGCATGTTTTTGCCTTGTATCCATCGCTTAGGTGTATGGGTCCTGTTTTCATGTTTCTAGTTGTTGTGTTTGCACTTTGCGTAATAAAAATATCTGCACTTGCATCCGTCTCCTCTGCCATTCCATCAGCGTGATGGAATGATAGCTCAGCATTTACACACAAAGCTTTCACATTTCATCACCTGATTCAAAGAGGCCAAGATGAGATTGAAAGAATAAAAAGGGATTTTGATAGCAACATTCATTTATTTGTCACAGAAATAAAATAAAATAATAAAAATAATATTCAAAATGAATTGCCATTACAGTACTAAAATTTTAGTTACTTTTCTCTTTAGACTGATTTTGTTGAATGTACAGATAATGAGAATGGTTTAAACACAAATTAGTGTTGGTAAATAGCACCCAAACGTGTTGATTGCAGAAAGCAGCAGTACTTAAGTTGAAAGTTAGTGTCATAAACAAAAAGCAGATGAAAAAGGAATTGTTGTCAACAATGAAAGACTATTTGTAGTAGAGATAATGCACATCACTTTTCTTAATTTGGATAATGTTTTCAAATTCCGTCTTAAAGGGAAGCAAATCTCCAAAGAGAAAAAGTAGAGAGAACAAGAAACATGTTTTTTATGCCAGGGTAAACGCCTGCATTCCTGCACAAGCTCTTTCTCTGTCTGTCTGTCTGTCTGCCAGTCTCACAAAATACACTTCCACACACACAGCATATAGACAAAGTGAAAGACATCACATGGAGGCAGATGTGATAAATAAAAAAAGACAGGAATCATCTATCTATTCGTAAAGAACACATGTATGCTGGTAGTGGAATAAAGATGAATTAGTACTGATAGTGGGTGCTACACTGCTGTAGGCATATGACAGCAACGCTTCACTGCCTGCTGAATAGAGCTAATGGCATACAGGGGTGTTCTCTGGTTTCAACTCTCACTGCAGGTCCATTCTCATCTGGCCTCCAGCATGATGGAGTTATCACAGCGGTGCGGCTCATCTTCAACTGCCCCAATGCTCAGAGTTTGGCCAAGCTTGCTTACTGCTGGCACAGGCAATGTTTTGATCCACCGTAGGGAGGTAATGGAATCGCGGTGTCCGACAGCTGTTTGTCTTCCATCGATCCGCCTCACCGTCTGCAATCCTCAGGCACTGGCACATTGCTTGGAATTATTGCATGTGCTGTGTGTGTGTGTGTGTGTGTGTGCGTGCGTGTGTGTGTGTGTGTGGACTGATATTTATCTGAAGTTAATTAGAGACAGTGTACTGTGTTACCACTTTGAAACGAGAAACCCACAGACTGATACTGCGCAGTAAAGTAGCAAGAACAGATTGGAAGGGCTGAGTGGTGGGTAGTTACAAGCTTGTTCATCCAAGCCCATTTTTTGTGCCAGTATCCTTTCCCTTATTTGTTCCAGCAAATCATTTGGAGCTCCCACATGAAGAAAGACGACCAAGCCAAGCGGATATGGCTTGAGGCCATGTCATATTGTAGCATCCATTAGAGCTCTCATTTTGGTCAACCAAGCACTAACTGGTGCTTTACACACTAAAGTCATGATCCATGTAGTGTCTCCAGATGACTTCTTAATTGTCTATGAGCATGTAATGGCACTATCAGACCCTGCTTTTTTCTCTCCAAATAAAGAGCACTAATTGCGTGTGTAATTTAATAAATTGGGTGTGAACTTAGTGGATGTGTTATGGGGAATTTACAAAAAAGAACTGCCTGGATTTGCTCTGTGGGGTTACTCCAATTGCATTGGGGGCACCAAGCTCCTGATTTGTGTTTATTTTCATCGTCATCCGCTGCCTATCTTGGGAACACTGGGCGCAAGACGAGAATATTCTCTTAATGGGATGCCATCCTATTCACACACACATACACACACACACACACATTTACGCCTATTTAGAGTCTCCAATCCACCTACATGCGTGTTTTGGGGAAATGGGAGGAAACCCGGAGAACCCAGAGAAAACCCACAAGGCCACAGTGAGAACATGTGAGACTCTGCACAGACAGTAACCCGAGCTCAGGATCATACGAGGAGACCTGGAGCTGTGAATTGTAGTTATTCACAAAGCACTGAATTCAGAATGATGACAAAACTTCACAGTTATATAATTATGCCATTATTATTATTGGTCTATTGCGATCTGTTCGTTTTCCATGTGGGTTGTTATGCTGGGTTGCTAAGTAGCTAACAATAGTGATTTTCAGTGAGTCAGCCCAATTTTAACTCAAAGTTAACTCCTTTCATCAGTAAGCCAGCTTTCGCCTCCAAAATCACTCTGTTCTCAAACTCATCCAGTTAGCGATATCATAACCACTCATTTTTAACTGTTATTAAGTGAAATCTAATTCTACCTTCTACATCTGTTTTCATTATGGTAATGATTAAAAAACAATAAGTTAAACTCTAAATAAATAAATAAATAAAATAAATGAACAATAAATAAACTCTAAATAAATGTAAAAAAAAAAAAGCAAGATGTTACACATTTTACAAGATGTGGCATTTTAATTAAATAATGTAAGTTAAAAAATAAACATAGAACAATGCAAACAAATTAAGCTTACTTTATTGATTTTGATTGCTATCTTGATGTGATATAATTAACTACTACTAAAATAAGAGATAGAAACCAGTGACAAAAGCAGTTATTACAGGCATTTCTCTTCCTTATACTGTGGTTTGTAAATGTATTCAGTTTTTTGTTAATAAATGAAATCATGATTGATTGAACAGATGATAATATCTAGGTACAGTTTGTGCATTTATTTATGCTGACAGAGGAAGAACACATTTAATTCACACATTCAGTTTCGTTCTTGATAGCGGTGAGGAGTTCAACTCTCAAAAAGACTGCTGGAAAAGTATATTATTGCAAATTATGTCCAGTATAACAGTAAAAATCAGTATCATGCTTAAAAAGAAAATGCAATATGAATGTTAAATGAAACAGCGTAGACATAATTGTGTGTCTTTAAGGCAAATACTGCAAAGATGTGGCCAATCATCTAATATGAAACCACCATTACACCAATATTAAGTCGTAGCTTGAAAAATTTGATTTTATCTTGTCTGGGAGTGCACAAAAATCGAATTCATTTGCTCGCACATTCGATGACTCCGAAGTGACCATCAGGCTTAGTAAATTACACCGAGAATATAAAATAAATCTAGTTGCATAGACCCTGTCCTGTGTGTTGCGCTTAAGATGGCGTATGTTATATCAGGACCTCAGTCTCACTGCCCTTTTGGCCTCTTTTTAGATAATGTTGTGGAACTGAAATGCAAGCTGGGCGGCCGATTGGTAGTGCTTTCTAACAAGCACCAGTCATGAACCGCATAGAAGCAAGAATGAACCATTAAGCATTTAATGGTAGATTGAAACTCTTCATTAGGCTTAAGAGTGCTAAAAGGCAGAAACGAGGAGCTAGCTTTCCAGGAAGAGAAACTGGTTTATAAGAGAAGATCTTTGAGAGTTAAGGGAGAGTTTTATTGATGAATCATATGTTTGTACATTGCGCAGATGTCCATCATGATTGGATACTTGTTTATTAGACCTATTAGGCCTGAAAAACAACTTGTTTTTGAATGTTTTGTTGTGATTTTGCAGCCATGATGAGATGAATGTGGCAATAGAAATTTGTTCAAAGCTGGAAGGTGGGTGAGAAGAGGAGTGAGAGCTCCTGCCCTGTGGGTTAATGATGATGGATTACTATTAGCATAGCATTAACATTGTAAATGATTTGTGCCTGTTTAAGGTCACAAGAAATCTATTTGTTAGTCATGTACAGTAGGTGCAAACCAATATGTAGTGTATTGATGTATTTTATTTTAAATTGCATGGAAGGAATGCAACAAGAGGAAACAGAAGCAAAGATTGTACTAAAATAAGAAATTAAATAAATAAAGTGATTTATTTCAGGGAAATTAGTTGCTTATGCCATACCTCTACTGGGCACCAACATAATCCCTTAATTAGAACTGGCATAAAGCTACATAAACATTTATAATGGCTTATTCCAACGGGCATCGCCTGACACAAAGATTACTTCAGTCAGTTTTAATTTTGTTTACTTAACACTCAAGTCAACTGATAGCAAGTTTTATGACACTTTTCAGTTCGACTTACATAGGGCAGCATGGAAACTGACTTTATAGCTCAGTTATTCTTGTATATCAGAGTTACATAACGGTGATGAAGTGTAAGATGCAGAGCGTAGAGAGTGTGGCATGGTAACATGTGCGTAGACTCAGTAGTAGTCAGAAGCAAAGGACTAAAAGGCTTAATACAGGGTTATCCATACTCAAAAACGAGGAACAGTAATGGTAAGACTTCACAACAATGATACACAGAGTATATAAGAAGGCAAACTAATCAAGAACTAGATACACTGCAGGTGAATGCAATAGGATGGGGATGGCCATTTCCAAAAGCTGCTCTGCAGTATCTCCTGAACTCGGTGATGAAATTATTATAAAATTGAAAACCATTTTGCCATTGACAGTCATGACACTGACAACAACAAAGCATGTATACTTTATAATGTATATAACATATACTTAAGTAATGTACATTTTCTCTGGCCTTTAAATGAAGTGAGCCCAATGACACTTTTTTAACATTTTTATCAATACTTATGACAGAGCTATAACACCGTAATATTTTCTCTGACATAAATTAGAGTTTAGTTTTGAAGGATGACCATTATGGGACACCCAGTAAAAAAAAAAACAAACAAAAATAAAACATGGAAAGTCAGCTTTCGTAATGTTCTAACAAAAGTCAGTGTGTTCTAACACATATGTCAGCAAAACTCTGTCACTTGACATGGGTGTTATACCATTGAGGAAAAGTAGTCTTTATGACAATTGATGCTTTCTGGAATAAACCTTGATTCTGACACAAAACCCTATGAACACAACCCTTAATTAAAGTATAACCCTAATTTCATATCTATCAATACTGGGAAGATTACAATTGGTTTATTTTACTAAGGGGGATAATTCAGTGCGCTTGTCTATTACAAGAACAAATGTTAAGCCCACATTGTCCCTGATAACTATAATTTTCCAGCTTTTTAATAATCTATTGTCATGTATATATCCCATGTCTTTAATCTTTACAGTATTATACATGTATTAAGATGGTAAATATATATTAATTGTCACCACTGAAAAGAAAATATGTGTACAGATCATTTAGGATATTTCAGAAAGCAAAGTAATGTACACACTAATGTTTGTGAAGATGGGTGTACAACTTTCTTCATGTCTTTTATCACTGCATAAATTATTCTGTGCCAGTTAACACAATATCCCAGCCTTTGAAGTACAAATGACTCCACTTTAGCAGGCAGCAAATTGTGTTTGTTATTAAGTCATACACACAAGTGTGTGGGCAGATACTGTAGAGAAGTGGTGTTCATTATAACAGCCACACATTTTAATAACTGATGTATTATTCATTAAGGTTTAGCCAGAGTGTCACACTTGAGTCTGAATTTTGACAGGAGCTAAAAACGACAGGGTTTGGAGATTAAAAATGAACCTTGTTTACTGGCTTGACATAAATTCTGTCATTTTACACCCTAACAAAATTCTCAACTGATTTTTTGTATTTCTGCACGTTTCTGTGTTTGCATTCTCACTGACATTGTATTTTTATAAGCAGTAACATCTGTTTATAAATTTTTATAAGTAGTAACAACTGATCAATTCTGGAAAACTGCCAAAAAATAATGAAACATTGGGTTTTGACCAAAATTAGTTTTTCTGCCAATAATATTACTTTGACATCACCATTTTAAATAAACATAAATGTATGGGGTTTTTTTTACGTTACTTTCTATCTTTGCCTTGGCTGTCTGCCTGCAAATATCATGTGTAAGCAGCCATTTTAACAAATGCAGTGGTAAATGCAGTAAATCTGCCTAAATATGTCTACAACCTTGCTAGCTTTGTGTGCTTTATCCAAGTTTTTGAATAGATACTTGCCAAAGTGAAATAAACTTAAGCTTAATCAAATCAGATTGTGATCAGCTACCATCTGTCAACATGTCTGTGATGCTCCTGCACCATCACATCATCATCAAAACACAGAAGAGCGCTTATACACTCTTTACAGGTGACAGATTTAAACTGTTTAAATGACTTAATTAAAATATGGAAAATGTAGCCAACAAAACAGAACTGGCTGAATTGATCAGTGATTATTTGCCCACCGGTGTGAACAGAGTTCAGTCGAGTAAAGAGGTGACCATGAGACTGGTGTTTAAATGTTGCATGTTACTTTTTTCTCAGGTGATGAGTCAGAGAGCTGATAATCAAAGCGACACTCATTTCCCATTGTAAACTCACAGTCAAATTGCAACACACCCCTGATGCAAATTGCAGTAAAAAAAAAAATTGAAACGGAGATAAATCTGTCAGATTGGAATTTAACTCTGTGGATATCTTCTGCACAGCCCCCTGCAAGTCATTCCACAGGTTTTTGATAGATTTTAGATTTGGGGTTTCATGAGGCCACACCAAAATGCTGATCTTCTTCTTCTGAAGCCATTCTTTTGTTGACTAGTATTTGTCATTGGACAAATGTGGCTTTGGAAGGTGAATTTTTTCTTCATCTTCAGCTAACAGAGTCCTGCAAGTTTTGTGCCAAAATAGATTGGTATTTGGAGTTCTCCATGTTTCGTTCTATCTTGACTAGAGCCCCAGTCCCACCTAGTGAAGCAGCCCCATAGCATGATACTGCCACCACCATGCTTCACCGTGGGTATGGTTTTTTTGTGTGATAAGTTGTCTTGTTTTTGCACTGAACATATCTTTTAGAATTATGCCCAAAAAGTTCTATCATGGTTTTATTAGACACGTTTTGCCACATGGTTTGGGGTCATTTGGGCAGGCTTGGATGTTGTTTTTTTTTCCCATGAGAAAGGGCTCCCATCTAGCCTCTCTACCCCATAATTCAGCCATGTTAGGAATACAAGAGATTGTTGTCACATGCATGGAGTAACCATTACTTGCCAGATATTCCTGCAACTCCTTTAATATTGCTGTAGGGTCTCTTGGCAGCCTCTATGTTTTCTTCTTGTCCTTTCATCTATTTTTAGGGACATCCTTTTCTTGTCACTGTGGTGCCCCAGTTTCTCCACTTTTTGATGAAGGCCTTCATGGTTTTCCATGGTATATCTATTTTTTGAAAATTCTTTTACCTTTCTACAATAAGATCCTGTACATGCTTTGTAAGCTCTTTGCAGACCATGACTTCAGCAGTCAGATGAAATCAAGATCAAGAAAATCCTACAGAAACAGCTGATCTTTATTCAGGGTTAATCAGAATCACTTCATTGATGACAGATGCATGATAATTACTTCTGAACATGAGCTGAATGAATGAAATTAAAATTGGTTAAGTCTGTGTACAGTCACATGCAGCCAAGTTATAGTAAGTTTTTTTTTTCTTTTTTTTTCTCTTTTGTTTCTTCCTTTTTTTCCCCTAAAATGTTTCCAGTGGTTTTCACTTCAATTTTGTTGGTTGCTATATCACATTAGAGGTGGAAATGGCCTGACATGATTTATTTTGGTTTCCTTTATTCATTTTTTTCCCCATTTTTTTATATCACAGAAACCTGCAGTTTTAGCAGGGGCGTGTAGACTTTTTATATCCACTTGGCAGTGATGTTGTTTCTGTGTAAGTAGATGATGTTATGGATGTTGAGGTAGGTGGTGTATGTTGAATTAGAGCCAAACGCAGGTGGATATAAATGCAGATTTCTTTATTGAGGCTTTTTGGAAAATCTGAGTGATTAAGATGTGGCCAAGTAACAGCTAAGCAGGTCTAATGTCAGCAGGTCCATTCTCATGGTCAAACCACATGCAAGAATATATACATATATTTTGTGTACATGCAAAATACAAGCATGAGTGAATAAAACAGGAAGTGTTAGTGACAGTGTCTGGACAACCAGTAAACTGAAATATTCAGTTTAGAGGTAAATATCCTTTCAAGCCAACCTTATAGATAATGAAATGTTTGCAATTCCTAAACAATATGTAAAATAAATGCAAACAACAAATTATCTTTAGAAAAGAAATATAGTCTTTAATATTGCCCCAGGAAATTTGTTGTTTCATTGGACCAAATGTGCACATGAGGTTTTGCACATGTAACATCTCTTTGTCCTCCATCATCATGGGGAAAGCAAAGAGCTTTTAATACGAATGAAGCATGTGGTTGTTGACCTGCACAAGCTGATGGATGTAAAAATGCATAAATAGGTAAATCTAGCATTAAGCACAGTTTTCCAACCTTGTTAGACAGTACAAGAAGTGGCTCAGTGATGTTATTATCTCCAGAGGAAGCTTCACCAGAAATTCATGTTGATATTCGTCAAGGTACCACTAATCACTCATTTTCACAGAGGGTGCCAGTGATTCAGATTATGTCTGACATGTTCAGATGTCTTTACAAGCATACCTACACTGATACAGCTCTACAGAGGCATATGAGTCATCAGGGTCTATTTTTGTGCAGAGATTTGATGAGTCATTACGCACAGAACATCATGTAATAAAAAAAAAATCAATAGGATGTCTAACATAACGTATTAAAATACTAGGAAAATCTAATCACATATACAACAACAAAAACACATGACAAAAGTGTGACTATACTAAGTTGCTGGCTTGCTTTTTTAAATGGAATGAGAGGAGTTGACTTGATTGGATATCATATAAAGACAGCTCCTGATAATACATTCTAACTCAAGCTATTTTATTTCTTTTTTTGCCAGGTTACTACCTGGGCCGGTGGCCATAAAATTATAAAATATATTTCTACACTGTCAAAAGACGGGCAGCAGGGGTGCCAGTGGCAAACGGTTAATTACAGTCATTTACTGTGTGAAAATCATTATACACTGCCAGTCAAATGTTTTTGAGCACCTGAAGTTTCTAATTTTTTTTTTTTTTATCACATAAGAAAATAACAGTTAAATAAGGAAACTTTGTGGAAGTAAAGTCAAATGATAAAGTCAGGCACACTTGGAGGGTAAACTTCTATAAGCCTATAGATAAAAAGACTCACAGACATTTCTTAATTTTAAAATATGAATATGTAGTGTGTAACAAGTGCCTAAGCAGCGTGATAAAGATTTTGCCCCTTTTTCCAATTAGAATTTCTCCAGATCCAATAAAATATAAAATAAGTTCTAACATTTTTTTAATTCACTGACTTAATTTGCATTTCATATTAAACATTTCTCATTATTTCTATTTCTTGGTTCATGTTTAATATTTTAGAGTATTTAAAATTAGGTCATTTAAAAAACCTAAGATATAGATAAGCCATATAGTAATTAACTTTCCACAAAAAGCTGGAAATTTATTGTTATTATTATTATTATTGTTGTTGTTGTTGTTGTTGTTCTTGTTCTTGTTCTTTTTGTTGTCATTGTTTAATTCAGTCAAATTAAACAAAATCAAGAATCATGCCAAATTGTCATCTGTGTTGACCTTTTAATGCTATCAATTGTAGTTAGTGCTATAGCTATCTTTTTGGGTCTGAATGTGGATAAGCCACAAGACTGTAGTGCTGAACTTGAGGATGACTGGCCCTACCTCAGTAAAATGTTTCAGTATGCTGGAGTAAGCAATTGAGGTGTCACCTTTGCCTCCATCGAAGGCATGTTGAGACAAGTTTCACTAATTTGCTAATATTAATTGGCTATATTTAACTAAGTTAATTTGTTTTGTTTGCTAATACCAGGTTAGACTAGCAACAATTCCAGCAGCTAACATAATTGGATAATTAACTTAATTTCATCAATTAAAAACATTTACTTTTTAATACTTGAGTATATTTGAAAGTAGCAACATTTTTAGTGTTCACAGCTTTTCACTTTTATTTGAGTAAGATTTTGACACCTACTTTCACGTATAATTTCTCAGTATTTTACCTCCTCTGCTAGTACTAGATTCTGTCTCTGCCTACGTCAGCGCATTTATAGATTGCTTGACTCATCGCCTGTTTTCTGGTTTTGATTATTGCCTTGCCCTTTTGGTTTGTCTGCTCTGGTTTACTCAATAAATTGAACCCTGTGCTTTTATTTATTCAGAAATGATTTATTCGGAATTCAGAATAGAGCTGTGAAAGAGCATAAACTTCATAGTTCAGAGTGATTGGCTGGCAGGGTATGTTCCAGTGAGAGGAAAGCTCACTGTTCTTGCAGAAAAAAAGTGGTGTGTTTGTGTGAGGACTTTGATTAATCCAGGGAGCAAGCATAGGGCTCAGCAAAAAAACGGCTCGATAAAAGCGGGAAGCCGTTGCCCGTTGACCTCGTCATGGGTGCTGGTGCAAGGAGAATAAACAGGCAGTTGTCCACTTCATTTATGCCTAGCTTTGGGGATATGGGCAGGGACAGGTGATGCTCGTGTCCAAATCCCGCTCCTCCTTTCTGCTTGACTGGATAATAATTTACTGGGCATTGGAGAGCCGGCATTCTGGCCTGCACACAGGAAAACCGCCCATCGTATTTTCATTCTCTCCCTCTTCTCCTCAAATCCCTCTGTAGTTGTGTGTTAGAGAGATAACACCTGTCTCCTTCTTGCCCTTCACACAAATTGCAATGTCAAGCTGCAAATGCTTTCTTTAAATGTGCATCATGGTAGGAATACCAGTATGAGTTTTACTCCTGAACAAGCTCAGTGTCTTGGCTTGAACATAATATTACCTGTATTATTTTACAAAAAATTTTAAATCACATTATACAACAGTGATACTGAATTCTCTAATCAGAAGGTGTTGATTAATTTTATATAATAGCATGGCACTGACAGTAGTTTGTTACAATGCGTACCAGAGGTTTATATTAATGTGTTCATTTCTATACTTCCTGCTTATTCACAGGGACTTCTATGTATATAATCTAAGGGTCCAGCTCACTTTAAGATGCATCACACCACCTCCTCATGGATTTTTTTTTATAGCTCACACTGTCATGGTTTATTCCTTACATTATTCGTAATTACCTTCATTTTGGTACCTTCATCATACCTTCATCTCTACCCAAGACTGCAAGTTATTCTTGTGCACAACTCCAGATCACTGGGTTAGACCTGTGTGTGAGGTTTCCTGTGGTCAGATCACATGAGAGTTAATAATTCAGTGCCAGGGCCAGCTGTTAGACCTATAATGCACTCTGCATGAGGTCCTCCAAAGCCTGAGCAGCTAGACAGAGCTCCAGAAACTACACACACCCCCTGATGTTTAGAGAAACTTTTATAGCGAGGGATGACAACGACTAGAGACTCGAGGAATGAAAACGTAATTGCTTCTTTGCAGAGCATTTATGGTACATACAGACTTAATTTGTTTTGTCAAGTGCACAAAATTGCACGTTATTGTTGTTCAGAGCTTCTTTTAACAGGCATTTTGATGTGCAGTTACAGCACTTCCCACTGAGCGCAAGCCCAAACAGCATCACTAAGTTTTCAAACATCTCCAAAAAGGGAGTTTTGGGGGTTTAAATCTTTTTGTTAATGTTTGTCAGAAACGTTACTACTGCAGTCTTGGATATCATTAGCTTATACTATATACAGTAGCAAAGATAGTCATGTGAAAACTATGCCTTTTAAATATTTGGGGAATTAATCTGTAATATCCTTTTGTTCATTAGATGTGCATTTGCCAACTGAAAATTCAGCATATTGTTGTATATGTAGCAAATAATTTGCTGTTGTTTTCTCATAAAAGGATGGAATGAATAGTGTTATTGGCAGTGGGAGAGCAGTTCTCCTGTCAGGAGGTCTACATACCGAGATCTGAGCTTTCCTTTGAGGCTGCTCTGCTGCCGCATCTGCCACATAAAGGCAGATAAATAATACCTTTTGAGAGAATATGGCCGTTCCTGCAGCATGAAGCTCCTTCCAAAGCCCCGGCGACGCTTTCACCACATTTCAGTTGGGGATTATTTTTATCTGGCCGCTCCCATAAAAGATCTCCCCCAGTATCATTATCTCCCTTTTTTTCTACCCTTTCTTTCCTCTCACTTTTCTTTTGTCTGATTTTCTTTTATAAGCTCTCTTTGCTGCCTTTAAAACTATTTATATCTATACACATCTGACAATTTGCTTTTATCTTTTATGTATTAAAAAGTTTCAGATTAATTTTGCCTCTCCTCTCCATTTCATGTGCCATAAAAAAGGATCTGCATATCAACTGATAACATCACAGATATCATTTGAGGCAGAAAAAAGTTAATACAAAAGTATCGTGCAAGCGAATATATTTCATAAACTTGATGCATATTTTAGAGACAATGGAGATTAATGTTATCAATATCAGCAAAATATATATACAGTCCCTTGCATAATTATCCCACCCTTTGAATGTTTCCACATTTTGTAGTTCTGCAACCTGGACTAAGTGGACTAAGACTGATTATATATCATGAGTCTACACAAAATATCCAATAATATTGAAGTGTGGGGGTAAAAAAACTATATAGTTTGCAAAATTATTTTTGATTATCCCCCATTACCACTGTTTCTGTGTGACCCCTACATTAGTTCTGGTGCAAGATGTTACATGACAACAACAATAGACCAGACACTTCACAAAAGGGGCTTTATGAAAAAGCGTCAAGAAGAGGGAAAAAAAAAAGCTATATGAGTGTGGCGAAGGGTTCTCTGTTCTTAATTTGAAATTGAACTTCTTGGCCTTGGCACAAAGTGCACCACTTGCCAGAAACCCACCGATGCTCATTACACTGAGAACACCATCCCCACAGCGAAGTATAGTGGTGGTAGCATCATGTTACGGTGCTTCTCATCAGCAGGGACTGGGGTGAAGAAGGAGTGGTGTTAGTAGTCATGTGGGTTGGTTAGGAGTAGAATATCCCTAAATCAGACTTTTCTAAAAATGAAATTTATTTTCTTAAGTTAAATCAGCAATTTGTGCTTAAGGTTAATGGAAGGAGGGATAGAAGCAAACCCTAACATGATATAAATTGCAGTGATTTGCTTTGGTTCAGTAGTTTGTCAAACATCTACCAGGCAAACATCTAGACACACCTGGTCATAGAAGAAGATTCAAGACTATACTATATATTTAAACTGTATAAAGCTTTTTTAATGTTTTTTCTACCATTTTTGGTAACTCTACCTTGAAAATACAAGAAGAATTGAAATGATTTGAGATGATTAACTCAAAGTAGCATAAACTATAGAAACAAGGACACTGAAATATGAATGGAAGTCAATGGCTTGAGGAGTAAATGAGGGGTGAATGCTGAAAAGGAACTCGTACTGTATAAGCTGACCAGGTCAACAGACAATCATCTGAACATTACACCAAACAGTTAACAAATAACAGTATTACTGTGTTCACATTCAATGTCAGTAGTTACTTTTCACAATGCCCTACAGATATGAATCCAAAAACAATTTTCCTAGTCTGTGTGGACCTAAATCTCTGCTCCTGCTCAGTGAAACTGCTTTTAGAAACAGACATGTGCAGCTATTAAGTGAGACTTTAGCACGGGTTCTGTTTACCGACCCATAGGGTAATTCTTGCAGATGGTGAGTCTGGAAATCCGGCCTTTTGGGCATATTCACTTCTATAACAGTGTTCTTGTCTGTAGGGTTGAAAAGGTTAATCAAGACATTTTCTGTTTTTTGTATCTTAACTGTAACTTTAATTCACAAAACCAAATGAGGGAGGAAAAGTGTTCATTTTTCCTTTTATCTATTAATACTTTTCAATACTTTGCCTTTTAATTAAAAGTGGCCAGAGCAAGAATTTGATTTGTTGAATCATTTACCAATAAGATTAGAGTGAATAGAGGATACATTGAACTTCATAGTCTATTATACAAATGTAAATGTATTATTTATTTATTTGTTTGTTCATTCATTTACATTTTCACCCCCATTTTCCCCAATTTGCTAATTTTTCATTTCACACCCACAAGCCATCTCTCATCATCACATGGGGAGGGTAAGGGCTAGAACCCACTTCCTTCGAAACACATCAAGTCAGCCTCCACATCTCATCGGACTGCTGCTCACGCTCCATCACTGTGCAGCTGAACACACTCATGGGAAAGTGCTATCTACCCTCTTCCACATACACAAGCTCACAGACACCTGCAATTGGTTATTGTCACCGTGATTGACAGGGGAGAGAGTAATGTTTCTCCTTCCACCTAGAGTGCACAGCTGTTTTACGCTCTTGGACTCCCAGCACGGATGTCTGTGGCATCACCGGAATTCAAACAAGATCTGCTTATGCTTGGGTGAATTTTTTTTTTTTTTTTCCCATTCAGGAGCCCAATTGTTCAGCCATTGTCAAAAATCTAGCTGATACATTTTGGTATTTTTAATTGCTATCTTTGTCAC
>CM075008.1:9658325-9696819 GCA_037576675.1 Pangasius sanitwongsei | reverse complement strand
AGTTTAGTATTTGCTGACATTTGCTGACAAAGAGCTCTGGTAATCATATAAGTGTTCAAATCTATAGAAATCTTAGAGTACTATAGGAAAATATGGGAAGAAACTGGAAAACAAAAAAGAAAGTTACTCAAAGATGCTGCCACTTTCTCACACACTTATTCATCCCATAATAAAATAGCTCATGCAGAGAGGGAGAGAGAGAGAGAGATATGTCTCTAACCTTCTAGCCTCAATTGTACCAATTTTACTCATGGGTGATTTTAATATCCATGTCTGTTGTCCATAAACCTCAGGTTAATTATTTTATTCAACTTTTTGATTCATTTAATTTTATTCAGCATATTAATAGTCCCACCCATGTGCAGGGACTTACACTTGATCTTGTGTTCACCACTGGAGAAACTTAGGAGGCCATTTTTTTTTTATAGGTCATTTGTCTTTAGTACAGCTTTAACAGGGCACTTCCCTGCCCCTACTCCACTGATGTATATTTAAATGCTCTGAATATTTTAACTATTTATGGTTTGGCACCTGTATGTGTAGATGATTTAGTCACCTTATTTTATTCCTCCTGTCCAACCATTCTTGATTCTTTTGCTCCTATGAGACTTAGATGATCCAAATCCAAAGTCCAGACATGGTTCAGTAAGGCAAGTCAGACTATTAGGCAAGCTTGGGCAAGTGGAAAAATGATCACAAGTAAGCCATGATATTTTTAACACCTGCTTAGCTGACTATCAATCGGCTGGAAATTTTCAAATATTAGCTCCTTTTTAGCACAATTAATATGCAATATTAGTAAATATTGGTTTTAGACACCATGTGTCCTCTGATTCTTGAGAAGATTTTGATAGCAAATTACATTTCGTCGTATACCTTTGGCCCTGGATTTTTCATTTTATCAATCTTGCTGACATTTTAATCACTGTTTCACATTCCCTGATCTAGAACTGAGTACAACTTCTGATCTCCCTTCTTAATGTCATTTCCTTACAGCTATTTTATACAACAGGCCCTTCTAATCCATCTGTTATTAATACCTGCCTTTGACCTGGTACTGTTTTTATTAGTTGAAAATGCTTCATAAAAGTATAATCTTGACAATAATATTTTTAGTAGCTATTAACCAATTTATCTAAAAAAATCTACATTCAAGAGTTGGCAATTTTAAGTAAAAATTATATTTTTTCAGTTTTGTTTTAGAGCCAAACACAGTATAGAATCTGGCTCTCTTAAGGTGACAAATGATGTACTTCTTAGTGTTGATTGCTGGTGAAAATTGTGCCATTCTCATGTTATTGGATCTTAGGTGCACCTTTGACACTGTGAACCCCAATTTGCTTACTGACCATCTAGAACAATGGTTGGGTTTATAGTTTGTTACCCTTAAATGGTTTATTTCTTAACTTAAGTATAGGACATTCTCAGTCAATATCAGTAATTTCCTCCCCTGTTCTGCTTGCATAAAGAAGCTTATAGTCACGATTTCGGAGGCAAGAGGATGTAAAGATGAGCTTAGTACAATCGTGGGCAAAACAGGCAGAAATCAAATGTTGAGAGAATCAGAGCAAAGTTTTAATATTTGGATAGTTTTCCACTTATGCCACTTGGTTATTGTAACTTTTTTATTTTTCCTCTTTTCTCTAAAATGTTTCTGATTGTTTTTCACTTAATATTTATACGATGTAATTTCACATTGCGGGTGGAAAAAGTTGACATGATTGGTTTCATTTTTTTACATCACAAAAACTTGCCATTTTAACAGGGATATGTAGACTTTTTCTTTCCATTGTATGCAGATGTATGTAGAACAGGGTAGAGAGCAATTTCTTCAAAGTGCGTTATGCTGCCTGGTCATGCATTGCGAGCAGCGGCAGTTTGAAAAGATATGAAGATTAGCTTTATGTCTATGGGAGGAAACACGTTTGCTAGTTTGGTAGAAATAAATGGTGAAAACCAGAAAGAAAATGAGGAAGTAATTCTCATAATTGGAGAAGAATGGTAAAATCTCCCAATTAACTAAACAGAAGGATTAGATTGCCTGAAAACAGGAAACAGGAGCAGTATATTTCAAGTGAGTGTAGTAAATTGGGACTGGTTTGGGATCGGGATTTGGGCTCTTTGAGGCCTCTCATCAATTGTCTTTTAGCTATTAAGAGATGGATAGCTCTCAATTTCCTCCAATGCAAGTCAGAATTTTTTTTTCGTCCCACTGATCTTATGACGATACTTTTAAAATTCATATGAAAAGTCTTGGCAACAGTTTTGACTCAGACCTGGAGATTTTTGACCTGGAGAAAACACTTTTTTTCTCCCTGTGTTGACTGCAAATTACTGTACATTGGTATTAATCAGTCCTTAATTTCCTGTTTACAGTTAGTGCAGAATATTGCTGCCATGGTTGTTCACTGGTACAAAGGAGAGAGACCAATTCATTATACCACTTCATTGGTTCCCAGTCCATTATTTAAAGTGCATTTATTTGTATAAGCTCTTAGTGGATTATAGTCACTGATATACTCATGCTTTCAATTATTTAAAGATCTTTACGGTCTTCCTCTCAGAGTTTGTTGGACGGTCCAAGAGCAAGGCTAAAACTTAAGGGTACACCCCCAGATTATGGAACAGCCTACCAACCACTAACCACTAACTAGCAAGCACCTTCCTTTTCCATTTTTAACTGTGTATAATCTTGACACAGTTGCATTTTATCTAGACCAATAGGGGAGAGTTTTTTTTTCTTTCTCCATAGTACAGTTGTGTATTGCACCATGTTGGTCTTACTTTTCTTACATTATTTTGATTTCTCTCTTTGTTTTATTCTATGCACATCACTTCAGTCAGGGCAGGTTGTTGTAAATGGGTTGTTTTATATTGTTTTAAATCTGACTTACTTTTTAAGGGATCAGTTAAATGGTTTGTTCTGGTAATGTAATTGCAGACTTCTTTCTGAAATTCTTGCCTTGATTTAAATGTATGCTGATGCACAATTATGCCAAATTACATCCAAAATCACTGATAAACTATATAAATATTTAGTTGATATATTTCCTATATGTGCAAGCAAAGTGCTGTCACAACTTGAGAAAGATAGAAAGAAAAGATTATACCCTGTTCATCCCAGATTTGCAGGGTGATATGCAAATGTGCTGATAAACATAGTGTAAAAGTGCCTGAGTGTTAATTTCCACTGTGACAGCCAGTGATGTTTGCTGCCTGTAATTTGCAGTTTTTTCCTGTCTATGTTTGATCTCTGTTTTTCACTCTGCATTTAATAAGTCATTTCCAAATTGAGCCACGCTTGAATTTAGAGACACATTAATTATTGTCTGTTTGTAAATTGCCAATTTGATTCTAATAGAAATGACTTTTTTAACATTGCCTGGAACTAAGAATCAGAAGACTTTATCATGAGCCTCATTGCTTCAGATATACCAGTCACAGCTCTGATAGCTTGCTGTAGACCTGAGCATTTAGACCAGGCTGTGGTGAGGGATACTTGGGTTTTTCTTTCAGGGGTTATATTGGCATGTGTCTATAAGAATGTGTGCTTTTAAAATCTGATGGACTTCTAGGCATTATGAGTTGTTCAATTTTATTTATTATTTGTTTGTTGTTGTGTGACTAGACCTGTAGTGTAGTGATCACCTATGTTCCACACGTGCCGTTTAAACACTGGTTAAAATCAACACCTTTCTTCTCCATTTGATGCAGAATAGACCCAGTGCTTCAGAAATGCATTGTGTTGCATTTAGTGTAATTCACAAATTCACTCCAAATCCCAAAGTACAGTGCATTATATAAAGACAAGAAAGATATAGAGCAGATATATACTGTATATATACAGTGGATATTAAAGTCTACACAGCCCTGTTAAAATGGCAGCTTTTTGTGAGTTAAAAAAATTAAAATAAGTTAAACCATGTCAGAACCTTTTTCACCTTTATTGTGAAATTGCAACATATAAAAATCAAGTGACAAACATCCAGAAATGTTTTAGGGAAGAAAAAAAACATACACTTCCAATACCCAGCTTGCATAATGGTGCACACCCTTTTATAATTGGGAAAGTGGCAGTGTTCAGCATCAACCAATCACATTCAAACTCATGGTAAATACTAATCAGTATACATCTGCCATCAATTAAAGTAACTGATTAATCTCAAACATATATATATCAAATCCATTGTGGTGGAGTATAAAGGCAAAATCACAAAACCTCTGTCATTGTCCAAATACTTCCGGACCTAACTGTACATATATACCCCGATCAGCCATAACATTAAAACCACCTGCCTAATATTGTGTAGGTCCCTCTTGAGTCACCAAAACACCCCTGACCCCTCTCAAGGCATGGACTCCTCTGAAGGTGTGCTGTGGTATCTGGCACCAAGACGTTAGCAGCAGATCCTTTATGTCCTGTAAATTGCGAGGTGGGGCCTTCAAGGACCGGACTTGTTTGTCCAGCACATCCCACAGATGCTCGATCGGACTGAGATCTGGGGAATTTGGAGGCCGAGTCAACACCTTGAACTCCTTGTCATGTTCCTCAAACCATTCCTGATCAATTTTTGCAGTGTGGCAGGGTGCATTATCCTGCTGAAAGAGGCCACTGCCATTAGGGAATACCGTTGCCATGAAGGGGTGTACTTGGTCTGCAACAATGTTTAGGTAGGTGGTACGTGTCAAAGTAACATGAATGCCACGACCCAAGATTTCCCAGCAGAATATTTCCCAGAGCAACACACTGCGTCCGCCGGCTTGCCTTTTCCCATAGTGCATCCTGGTGCCATCTCTTGCCCAGGTAAGCGATGCACACGCACCCGGCCTTCCACACGTTGTAAAAGAAAACGTGATTCATCAGACCAGACCACCTTCTTCCATTGCTCCATGGTCCAGTTCTGATGCTCACATGCCCATTGTAGGTGCTTTCGGCGGTGGACAGGGGTCAGCATGGGCGATCTGACTGGTCTGCAGCTACGCAGCCCCATATGCAGCAAGCTGAGATGAACTGTGTACTGACTCCTTTTTATCATAGCCAGCTTTAACTTTTTCAGCAGTTTGTGCTACAGTAACTCTTCTGTGGGATCAGACCAGATGGTCTAGCCTTCGCTCCCCACACACATCAGCGAGACTTGAGTGTCCACGATCCTGTCCTGTCGCTGGTTCACCGTTTGTCCTACCTTGGACCACTTTTGGTAGGTACTAACCACTGCAAATCAGGAACAGCCCACAAGACCTGCGGTTTTGGAGATGCCCTGACCCAGTCGTCTAGCCGTCACAATTTGGCCCTTGTCAAAGTTGCTCAGATCCTTACGCTTGCCCCCATTTTCTTGCTTCCAACACTTCAACTTCAAGAACTGACTGTTCACTTGCTGCATAATATATCCTACCTCTTGACAGGTGCCATTGTAACGAGATAATTAGTATTATTCACTTCACCTGTCAGTGGTTTTAATGTTATGGCTGATCAGTGTATATATATATCTGGTTTATATAATCACTAGCAAGTTTATATCACTGTGAGTTAAAAATCTCACTTGCATGATACAAACCCACAACTGCAGGATAAAAAGTTGCAATTGTATGATATAAACTCACAACTGCAAGATAAAAAGTCATAGTTGCGTGATAAAAATTACATATGCACATATATTCCACTTCCTAGCATGACTGTGTGCTGTAAACCCAGTGAAGCCAAAAAAATAAAAACATTTATGGGGTCAAATATGCTGATATTTAACATAAGCACTTTTGTTATATGATAATAGGAGAATAACACAAAACATTAGAAGAATAGAATATGAGGCTTTGAGTTTTATATAATGTACCTGAATGGACTCTTGAGTCAGGAATTATTTTATATAACATAAGCTCTGTGAGAGGCTGCAGAGTGTGCAGTGCAAAAATGGGCTTGTGTTTGTGAAGCATATCAGAGTAGCACTTACGATCTCACATCGCAGCTCTCTTTTTTCCCCCTCATTCTAGTTTCAGTCACTGAGATGTCAAAGGACTGGAGATAATAAAAAAAAACAGACCTGTGTGAAGAAAACTCATTATCTTGCAGGACTCATGTCTAATGAATCACCCAAACAAAGATAATAGGCAGGCCCAAATTTAGGAGCAGTATAAGTTCTGTTAGAACACAAGCCTGATTCATATCTGAAAATGAGGGGGAGGAGAGGAAGATAGAAATAGAAAAAAACAGAGAAAATGGTAAAATAGAGAAAGAGGGGTGGATCAAGCGTGACTATGTGGCCTACAGTGACAGTAACAGTAACCATGCCAGTGAGATTGTAAATGCAGATTCAGAAGGCTGGCGGGACAGATAGCAAAGCAGCTTGTTGGCTTTAACGGGCTAGCGGAGTGTCGCTGCTCGGTCTTCATGCTCTGATGTGAAAGGCAAATTGCTGTGTCTTTGCACCTCTGTTCATGACTGCAGAGCCAGGCTTAGAGCATGTAGTGTAAAAACACTGCATGACCTTGCTAGTCCTGCAGGCCAGTCGTGCCTTGAAATGGAACAATAATGCGAGCACAGTTTTGTGGCAGCCCACCTTAAGCCGTCGCTGTCTCTCTGTGCCTCTGCCTCTCTCTCCTCCTATCAGCACCTGTGGATGCGCTCTGAGAACACGATGAGTGCAAAACACACTTGACAGGAATTTAAACACTCCTCAGATGGGTGTCAAGAGGGTGAGAGAGAAAAAACCGAGTGCTGTAAGAATAACTTAGGATGGTGACTAGACACCTTCAGCAGAGAGGGAGGGGCGATTCATCAGCCATATCAAAAGAAGTGCGATGTGCGAAAGACTGATGCACTTGCAAAAGCTTTAAAGTTTCCAGCTTCCCTCAAAGCCGAGACGACTGCACGGTTGATGCAAAGGATGATTATGTAAGGAATAAAACACAACGGAGAGTGCTATCAAGACATGGGTGGTGTGGTGCGGCTTGATGCAAACACCTTGAAATTCCTCTATCCTGAACTTCATCAGGAAAACTTACTGACCATTATAAAGGACTTGACAGTCCTTATAAATGACTTGTTACTATAGAAAGGATAAAAGAATAAACCTGTTACAGTAATAAAAACCTATGATTTGTGTTGAAGCCAGCACTATAGTCAGAGCTGCTGTTATAGGGAATTAATCATCACCTTTTGACCAATCATCCATGTATGCAACAGCACTGTGATATAAATAAATATATATCTTTTAAAAACTAACATTGGAAAGAGCAAATACTTGACAATTACCTGATGTGACTATGTGTTTTACTAACAAGCCTCACTAGGGAGACGGAGGGAACATAATGATACATGATCACTGTGATTATGTGTGAGGTGTGATGTTTAAAGTGTAATTTGCTATGTTTGTGCACGCAAGGGTGTTTCATAGTATGAACAGACATGTTGAGATGTTTGTGTGTGTGTGTGTGTGTGTGTGTTGGGGATATGTTTTTATATCTTAGTAAGAACCAAACGCTCCCACAAGGACAGGAATATTTGACAGGTTCGACCTTGTGGCTGGTCCCAGCAAGGAAAACTGATTTTTTAAATTAAAAATATAAAAATCAGCTTTTTACTTTTGTTACGTTTCCTTTTGCTTACTGAAGTTAAGGCTGCGATTAGATTTATGTATAGGCAAAACATTAATTAGCTGCATTAATAATGATAACTTTCATTGTAAGTCCCTTGACATGTTGCTAGAATGCAACATTTCTCCAAAATATTTCAAATTCTTGAAAAAAAATCACATTTTTGAGTAGGAATGAATAAATGTGTAAATTAGGCATCAGAGAAAACCTGTTAATGAGTGTGAATGCATCAGCCATAGTCCTCAATGACATGTACAGTGATCTTCACAATTTTGTCTGAGACATAATAGCTCACATTGTGCAGAGTCAGCACTCTGTCTGATGAGGATGAAAGGGGGAATGAATTCTCATAAATTCGTCCTTTTCCCATCTGCCCATAATAGTAGGAAAATGCAGTGGATAATGTATAGGCCATTAGTAGCATAACCCCTGATGCAGGGACTTGCGGTACATCTCTATCGTTGGGACCATTAATCATGTTCAACAGGCCCAAGCCTGAGTTGGCCAGAGCCAAACGGTGCAGCTGACCCCAGCCTTGGAATGATGGAGAGACAAGGAGAGACAGCAAGAGTGATGCCATGCATTATTGATAGTGATAGCAAGCTGTGGTAATGTGTTGGCTTGCCTAGGAACAGCCGCACACAGGCCACTCGGCGTAATGGAGCATTCTGGATGGGCTCATAAGGTAATGCATGATGGCAAGTGCTATAATTGGTCATTCCCGCTCAGGTGAAAAGGGTGAGGAGACTCATCATGATCGTGCACAGCACCATGTCTAAAATCTTGCCAGTTTGAAGTTTTTAATCTCTTTTTTGTTTTCAACTTTTATGTTCCAGTCCAGAAGTGAGTGATTTGATCCAAGTATAATAGGTATATCCACTCACTGGCCACTATAATAGGAATACCTATACACCTGGTAATGTTTTTCCCAATCTTCAGCTGTCTAGTTTGGGTGAGCCTGTGCCCCCTGGAGCTTCATATTCCTGTTCTTGGCTGACAGAAGTGGAACCTGATGAGGTCTTCTGCTGCTATAGCACATAAGCGTCAAGTTTCAATGTGTTCTAAGATGTGTTTCTGCTCACCATGATTGTAAAGAGTAATTATTTGAGTTACAATAGCCTTCTTGTCAACTTGAACCAGTCTGGCCATTCTCCTTTGAGCTCTCTCATTAACATTTTTTTTTCTGCCAACAGAACTGTCTCTCACTAAATGGCTTTTTTTTTTTTTTTTTACACCATTCTGTGTAAATGCTACATAGAAATATCAATAGATCAACAGTTTTTGAAATATTCCAACCAGCCCCAACAACCAGCCCCAACAACCATGCCACAGTCACCATCACTGAGATCACATTTTTCCCTTTTCTGATGATTGATATGAATATTAACTGAAGCTTTTGTCCTGTATCTACATGATTTTATATATAGTGTTGCTGCCACATGATTATCTGATTGGATAATTGCATGATTTTTCAGATATACAGATATACAGTGGATGGTGAGTAGAAGTATGACTTTGCCTTTTTGCATACTGTACATCAGTACAAGTAAAAAATAAATCTACAAACACACTGAAGTATTTTGAAGGCAGTTCTCAATACCTAGCTTAGCACTGGCCTGAAGTATTGCATCCACTATGTGAGTTAGCATTTGTAAATCAGATGAGGAGACAGGCTTTATTTTTTGGTTGGCTCCTGTTGGCTGTGTGAGGTTGTGCTGATACTGCAGAATAAATGAATACATGATTCAGTGTTTAGCAGGTTCAACCCACAGGCAGCCCATCCTGAGAGAAGAAGAGCCACTTGTAGATGCACATTTGAATTGGTTCCGTCTCTGCACTCAGACTGTGTAGATACGGTGAACGACAGATAAATCTTTCTTCTATGAATCTGTGCTTTCCTCTTTCTAACTTTCTTTCCCTATTTGGCTTCCTTCAGTGTCTTCTTCTTATGCTGTCACAGCAGTGTTTCATAGATATTTTGGTTGATGCATATGACCTAGATTTCCTATTTGTCTCACACCACAGTTGGATTAAGAGAAGCTTCTGGAATGCAGCTGAGGCTTAAAGAGCTGACATTGTAGATTGAGACACAGCACAGTAGAGGGATGTAGTACACACTTGTCACAGATGTCACCTGATTTAACTACAGAGGGCTGTATTCAGAGTTGAATGTAATGATGACTGAAATTGCAAAAATAATTGAAACCTCAGTCATAATGAAGGATTTGAGTGAGTAAAACAGATTGTCTCAGTTATGTGCAATTCTGATCTTAGATTTATATCAGCTCAAGCATTGACCGGTATTAAGTCCAGTGCCATTGTCTGACAATTTGATGTAACCACAATATAGCATGTCCTGCTGACATTTATGTTCTTGGCTGTAAATACACTCAGCAAAACATTTGAATACCATTCAAGGCCAATATTAAATGCATGAGTAACTGTCGGTTACAAAATATAAATATATTCAAAATATAAAAAAATAAATTGCTAAATAATTGGGTTTGCTGGATCAAGTGCTGTTTTATAATCTGTTGGAAGGTGGAAGGACTAGCTAGCAATATTCGTGCAGCAAAATATTGAAAATTTGCTAGACTCCTGTTAGACGTTTAATTCTTTCTTTACATCTTCTCATTCATATATCATTGTATTCATCTTTTTTATTTAAACTGTATTTATTTTTTATTTAGTTTATAAATTGGTTCTTGATTTTATTTTGTATTGTCTTGCTTTTGACAGAAAAGTGGAAAAACAATATTTCCTTCTTCAGTCCTTATTTTCTATCCCTTTTTCATGCTTAAAGGCAGGCACTTGTGTTTAATCATGGCGGTCTGGACACTATGGAAAAAACATGTCATGGACACTTCTACTCAAGATAAACTTGGCACAACCTAGGAGGTGTGAACTACATGTGGGTAAATTTAATAATCAGAATTGGCTATACAGAAAATCAACTTTCCCAGTGTAAATATTGAGGTAATTTTTGGACTTGGACCTAGAGAGTAAAACCAGGTTGGTCCAAAACCACTAGGCCACACTACGCTAAATATTAGCACAAGCTAAACAACACCTCTCTCCATTTCCTGCATGTAAGAGCTGCTTTGCACAGCCCTAATGTGTTCTGTCATTGTATCTCTCAGTCACTCCCCCCTCCCTCATTCAGGCAGATAAGGCCTTGTAAAACAGATCTGTGACAGTTAGGGACAAGCACTCTTGTGTCCGTGGCTCACTTCATAATGAATGCCAAGCACAGTCAACAAAAGGCAATGATTACCCTCACCATAGGACAGATGCCTCCTGGTTAGCTTTAGTCTCTTGCTCCCATAGAACCATTCTTTTTCATATTTTGCACTTGTCAGTTAGGATGAGATAAATGGCACTGGCATAATTTGTGCGTAAATTACAGTCATTGGGCGTTGTCTCTGTCCGTCTCTTTATTATCATTAATGTTCTGGAGTAAAATGTATGTGGGACAGGAGAGAAATCATTTGTAACTTAGTTTGTTCTGTTGAGTTTCCTTATTGCTTTGCACATTATTGTTGAAATGTTGTGCCTACTGAGATTTGTTTTGTACAGTATTACTTCTTTGAATGTTCTGTGTCATGTTGAAATGTCTAGTCAAGACAACTTGCTGAATGGATGAAGCCTCTCAGACGAGGAGCAAAATGCCCCAAGCTTATACCACAAGTCCAATATTGCACTATATTACATGAATATCTATATAATATTACTTTTGCGGTACTTGTCCCCATTGAATAACCCCTGTGCATGACAAAAGGGGAACATCATTCACCCTGACTACAGTTACCAGTACCACAGGCTTATTTTAACGTTTGACCCTGCTCTGTCTCTCTCTCTCTCTCTCTCTCTCTCTCTCTCTCTCTGTCTTTATCAGCTCCAAGTGTCAACCACAGACATGACTGGCAGGCTTGTGGAGGGACCTGTGGATCTGGACGTGTTTGTAATTGACCAGAATGACAACAGACCCATCTTCAGGGAGACTCGCTATTCCGGAGAGGTTCTGGAGGGCTCCCCTACAGGTATGAACTATTATCTCTCTCTCCTTCCCTCCCATTCTCTCTCTCTCACTTGTAAGTGCATATAAATGGTTTAGAAGGGAGGTGATAATGATGTTCTTTCCATCTGATTAAGCTTAATGCTCAAGTAGCGAAATGGAAAAGTCCTGGGACAGATTCTTGGCAAAGTAAAACAGGCCGTGCAGTCAGCTCAGTGTCATTTTTAAAATTCCCTTTATTTTAAAAGGAACAGAACGGCTTGTTCCTGTTGTTGTTATTTATTTATTTATTTATTTATTTATTTATTTATTTATTTTTTGTTGTAATGCTCAAGTAAAGAAACAGTGGACACTGAGACCTGAGAATTCAACCAAACAAGTACCACTTGCACAAGCAGTAATCATAGGAGTCCAAGCACACATAACAATTACTGTGATACCACCCTATAGAGCCAATGGGACTTAGAATATATGTCTATAGTAGGTTATTTGAAAACTATAGGATGTACTCAAGCTCTTTATAGCAACTGCTTATAAGCCAGTACTGATAACTTTTGAGAAAAATGGATGAACACGGAAACAAATAATTTACATTTGTGGGGGGAAAACAGCAACAACAACAAAAAAGACACAACAAAAAACTGAAAGAAGTGTAGTCCATATGCTGACAGACGATTTAAAGCTGCTTGGATGTATGATTTTGGAATTTTGTCCTCTCTGGTCGCAAAAATGTTACAGCAAAATAAGTGCAGAAGAACGTTTTGTAATATGGGTTATGCTTTGCCCTTATCCACTGCACAGATTATTCTCAGTGCTGTGAGTCAACACACATTCAGAGAAGATTCAGGGCTGCATCCCAAACGGCATAATGTGCACTAAATAGTATGCCGAAATAATAATTACACCGGTGGTGTACTGACAAATGTAATATTATGCTACTGAGGATATAGTTAAATGCTGCAATTTCCTCACTATTACAGAAACATTATGAGAGAGGGGGAAAAATGAGACAAACTTTATTGTGCACATAAAATTGGCTGTCACAGTTACTGAGTAAGCCAGTAGATGTGAGTTAGCTTTTATTATCTAATCTGTGTAGTTGGTTCTCTAAATCCTATGATGCACTTCTGTTGTTGTATACACTCAAAGCTTGAGGATGAAAGCTTTTTCACGTTTGGTCTGTCCTGCTCTATAGAAATGGAAACCCTGTCAAACCCTCTCATGTCCTGTACCAGCATTCTGACTTCTCTCTTGTCACAACTGTCACATAAAGCCATCAAATCATTGCTGTGACATTTGTCGTACACAAAGAAATTTATACACAGAGTAGTCTCTAGTCTCAGTCTCTCACTAATCTATCATTGCTTTGTAGCATTCTGTGTGTGATGAGTGTGTGCTGACTGTGAATGAATGTATGTAGCAAGTTGCATAATGAGATGAATGAGCTCACATCGTAATGACAGTGTCAGTAAATATTTTCTGACTACAGACCTTCCTGTCTGTCTGTTTCTCTTTTACCTCAACTTGAGGTAAAGTTCTAGCATTTTATAGCATATTATAGCTACATATTTATTTAATTTGCAATAAATTTGATATGTAATTACAGATTATAATAAAGTCCAAACTATATCTATCTTCATACCAGCCTTTATTCACAGCCTTCACACTGATAGGCTGTTCTGAAGTCATTCCGTGTTTGTGAATAATATTATCCCATATTTACATTATAAACTAGGTTACGAGTCCTCAATTACCCTGTTGTAATCTCTGTATTATCCTAGATGGAATTGGCTTAACCTGATTTAATATTATCCTGAGCTGACAGGCTAGAGAAAGCAAATGCTCCACTTCCTCTACATTCGTGATCTAATCTTCTTACGGAAAAATAGCATTACTGCCAAATATTAATGAATTATAAGTTTACAATGGGAAATGAGTTCTCACTTTGATTATCAGCATCATTCGCCTTACTCTCTGTCTCATCACCTGAGGTAAAAGTCATTGGCGGTATTTAAATTAGCTTTATCATAGTCTCTACTTTCAAATGATTACGCTAATATAGGTGAGGAAATATTTGCTGATTAATTCAGTAAGTTTTTCCATATTTGTCCATATTTTATAAGGTCCGTTAAACATTTTAAAACTGTCATCTGTACAGAATGTGTAAGCACTCCACGCTACAGTTTTGATAACTGTAGAATCCGATGTGTATATGTGTGGAGGAAGATTTGGGAGACAGGCAGAATTTTAGCAGAGCTCCTGGCTTGCATTTATTTAAAAAAATAAAATAAATAAATAAATAAAGGGGCCATCACTCGCTTGCGGTTTTTTCCCCGTTCAAGTTCAGGGCTCAAGTTCAGTTCACACATAAGTAGCCTATCGGTAATATGGCACAGGTGAGAATCATCATATGTTATCTGCCGGTTCAACCCGCCTCCTCTCTGTCCGCAGCCAACGCTCGACCACGCCCCCACTGCCACAATAATATTATGACAATGCAAGTTGACAGTCGTCATGTGATTACAAACTGAATTGCGTAGGCTTATGGCTGTTTCACTAAGCCATTTAACTATCCAGCAACTTTATTCACTGTGTGAGCAAATTACACTTAGCTAGATAAGACGTTTTACAAATCTTTAGAGAGAATGACTGTTTTTATTTTAAACCAGATGATCTTTGCAGTCATGCAGCCAACACAAGATTAAAATGTAGCCTAAAAAACATTTCCACTTTGTTTGTGTATTTTATATTTTCTTAAAGTAGAGATGCCAAAATACATTATTGGCTGACAAATCCAGTTTTGGTCAAAACCCATTTTTTTGTATTTATTGTCTGTTTTCCAGAATTCAGCCACAGCGACATCCGGATGAGTTTTCACAGGCCACTACACATATTCCAAACAAATTATTACAAACAAACACCCATCAGTCTGAAGCATACAGATAATACACTGCTTTTACGCTGTTTAAGTTCTACATTAAGGACTTTTTCCTGCAGTTTGTGTACAACACAGATAAATTTAGCCCAATGAAATGTCGCTGCCACTGCAGCAGTCAGGAAAGCAAAATGAAGTGAGAGCTATAACAGCAGGATGCTTCCATATTGCGTGTACAGCTTCAGTAACTTGGTTAAGCAAAAGGAATTTATCTAATAGCCAGGGGAGGAAATTAAATTTGGCCTAAGGGCTTAATAAAGTTAAGAGCCAACCTCCCCCCTGTTCACGGCCTGAAATCGGAGATGTGATAAACCCCCACAGGCCTGCGACTGTTCTGCAGCCTTCAGCCAAGCTTTGCTCTGTATGTAGTGTGTGTGCCCCAATAATAATAGCAACATTTGACAGTTTGACCTTGTGGGGACATTTGTGGGGTCCCCACGAGGAAAACTGCTCTTTTACAAAAACTGCAAAGAGCCAAATGGTTCCCATTACGTTACTGAGGTTAAGGCTTAGGTATAAGTGTAGGCATAGCATTTTGTGCGTTTATATAATAAATACACCTTTCTCTCTACCAGTTTAACCTAACAGGGGCATTGCCTTAGTAACATAGTAACATTTCCCTTGCCCTTTTGCATAAATGTGATATGGCATTGTATCTACCAGCCATGCGTTTATGAATCGTGAAGTCAATATCATTATGGCATATTGTCATTGTGATTCTACAAGCTGCTTGCTTTTGTTGGCTACCCAGATAAGTGTGTCCACTCACAAAGCTTCCATGGTTTCACTGTCACGACTGTCATTTCACCTCAGAGATATGCATTTTGGTCATTTCAGCAGGAAAAATGAACAAGTACTTGTCAGGTCTTGAACTTACAGCATCCTCATACAGCACATTGTGTTTGTTTCAATGATAGAACCTAATGGCACAAAACCTTTTATTATATTTGTATATACTGTGTATTGGCATTGCATATACACCTATTGAATTCACCATACAGCAAAACGAGCAGCTTTATTGTATCTTTTCTTATTTCACTGAGTGTTTTTTTCCAGGTTAGTCTGATGGCTGCTTGGAGGCTGGCAAGTGCCTTTACTTCAATTTAAAGGCAATGTGATTGCTAGTGGTAGAGTTATATGACAGCTGCATTTTGTCAGCTTTTCAGTATCACTGTGTGTTTTGATTTGATATCCCAGGAATGCTGGGCATGAGCTGGAAATACACCCTGAATTGGATGCAGGGCACTTTGCACACACGTTTGCACCTAGGGGCGATTTAGCATAGCCAATCCACCTACTGGCATGTTTTTGGGAGGTGGAAGGAAACCAGAGAACATACAGGAAACCACACAGACAGTAACCTGAGCTCAGGGCCAAACCAGGGACCCCGGAGCTGTGAAGCAGCAATGCTATTCACTGCACCACTGTGCTACGCTTGTGCGTGTGTATTGTCCTCTACAATGCTATGATATAAAAAAAAAAAACACGAGGGTTGAAATTTATGTCAATTGACCAAATTACACTCAACAGCATCTGTGCTTACAGGAGAGCTCTGTGAAAAACATATGTAATGTCACATATTGCTAATTGCACACTCTGTGTTAATACGAAGCTGAGGCAGCAAGGTGCCATTGGGGATACATCTAGCCCTCCACCACTGCCACATTGTCTGCCCTCCCTCCACTGTAGCAGCCAATGAAGGCACAGCTCATTATCATATAAAATCATTACTCACGTGTGGTACAGTGGAGAATAATGACAGCCGAGAATACACTAAACTAAAGAAAGTGATTTTCTTTTTAACTCTTCACAGATCTTTTAAAGAAAACAAGGAACTGATTTGCATTGTAAAAAAAAATATGTCTCCAATGAGCTAATGAGTACGTTTACACTATTACACTCTAAAAATTTGTTTCTCGTTATCTCTGACTCTTGAGTCCCATAATAGAGCCACTTCTACCAACACGAGTTGCTCACCAGAGAATGACTTCTTTGAAATCCACCCTTGTACAGGTGTGCAGTGTGGATATAATATACTCCCACTTTGTGTGAAAGGGTTGTGTATTATGCGTGCAGGTGTGCACAGTGGGTACGTGGGTAGAGCTTGGCCTTCCTCTCTTCTTGGTGAGAAGGATGCTTTTTTTCGTTGCAGATGTGCGCAGCAGGTTTCATCCTGCTTTCAAAGCCATGCCGAGGGGACCGAAGATGAATCGGCACTCCTTAGCTACTTCTTTTCAAAGGTCCCATTGAGAATGAGCGAGCACCTCTGTGTGCCCTGGGGTAAAACGGGGGACTGTAAAACTGAGAACTGAAAAGCTTAAAGTGTTTTTTTTTTTTTTTTTTTGCACTATTCCGTTTGGGCCCTTACTGAATCTGTACTCTGTTGGCTCGACTAGGACCAAACCTTATCAATCAGAGGATGCTGCATGAAGAATTTGGACAGACCAACTTTGCCACAGTATCTTTATCTGGTAGTGCTCCAGAGACACTGAAAAAAAAACAGGACTGTGGGAAAAAGAAATTCAAAATAACTTCTTTCAAAACAGGGATCTTTTTCAAAACAATGTCTTTCATTTAGGGAACTATGACTTTATTATATTCCACAAAGACTAGAAAAGTTTGCACGCTATCAGAATCTACTATAAAGCTAGGACACAGTGCAGCTGCTAGTCAAAATGGGGTCCTTTAAGCAGCATTTCATTACAATTTATTTATTCATTCATTCATCTTCAGTAACTATTTTTCCTGGTCACGGCTGTGGTGAATGCTGTATGAGTTTCATTTCATAATGGTGAAGAATGACATAAAGCAGAGGTATGCTGCCCTTTACACAGTGTGGTCTGTGTGGGCTATATGGAGTGGCAGCTCCATAAAAAATAAAGCATATTTCTTTAGTGAATTTGAGCCAGTTTGTATAAAAATATGGTAGAAGTATTGATTTATTTTGAAGTGGTATTTAGGGCAGGCTACTGGAGGAAACGAAAAAATAGTGCATAGTGCATATTCATATCTGTATTTGTATGTGTTTAGAGCATGTTATCTATTCCAAATAATTCCAAATTTCCCACTAGTATCTTCCCACTCCTTTTTTCTTTGTAAATTATAAAATCATTAAAACAGAGACAGTGCTTTAACTGCTGGGTTGTTTGTACGTTTTTTACATCACTATTAGCTGACTGACAGCAGTGGCCTTTGTGCTTTTCCCTGATAGCAAATAAGTAATGAGTTAGTGCTAGTTTCTTATTTACCATATTTTCTTACCCACATACTGCTGTGGAATGATGTGATGAACACAGCAACACTTTCATCTTGAAGAGATGTCTCAGGTGTCATATGTCTCAGTTTTACAAAAGCACTGAATGCACTTGGCCATTTTTGGTCCATATTTCAATATTCTCTATATTCGCCCTTAAAATTTAAGGCCACTTTCGGCCCACAACACACAAAACTGCCTAAACTCAACTATTCTTCAACAGATATGGAGGCATGATTGTGTTGGGGAACATATCGCCTTTGTTATATTTCTTTCAACCTTATGGCTTTTCTGTTGGTTAACTTCATTGCCTGTGTATTAAGAAAGTGAATCAGTGTTTTGCAAGTGTTTCAATCCAGAATTCCATCTATTGATAGATAATTTTACATTACATAGTTACATGGTGTAGAACGTGATATTTTTCACAGAAAGAGGCTATTTGACTGACATGACCAATGAACAACCATAGAGTCTTGTTTTTGTGGGGTGTAAATGCCATGGTTTACTATGGCTCAGCGGAGATTGGAAAATGCTGGGTTGATAATGAAATTACTGGATGACGTTTTTAGAATATGAACAAGTACTGTTCATTAAGAAAGGCAGTATGGATCTCAGAAATGCTGTTGACAACCTAAACACTGTGATATAGTCACAGAAAAAAGTTGCAATATTCATACTTTATGTAGTTTAGTTTAAATCAGTTAATAGGTAAATGAAATATCCTCTTTTGGAAGTCTCACTGGAAAAAAAACAACTCTTATTTCAAGAATGGCTAAACGTCTGTAAAGTACCAGGCCTCATGAGTCATCCCGTTTTGCTGGTTGTCTTTCTCCTTGTATCTATAATGGAAGATCAATTTCCTCCAATAAAACTAGAAATGCTGAATTTATGTTATGTATCTTGATGTATTTGTTGATAATTTTCTCGGTAAAAAGGCTGACTACAAAGTCTGCACATGTTATCAAGTAATTTTTTTGGTTTTCCACATTGGAATGATAAAAAAGTGCATGAAAAGCTGTACACATGGAAATGGGATAGTCAGTGAAATTTTTTAAAGGCAATATTCTGATAATAGTGGCTAAGTGCACAAATCACCTCAGATGGTCCGTGGGTGAAGCATCTGTGGCTGAGGCCGATGGAGCAGTAATTGCATGTGCAAGGTTGCACAAGGTTTGCATTTAGAAGATACTTTATAAAGAGCTTTGACTTTGACTGAAAGAATGAATAAAATACAGCAAAGCACTGAAGTCCAATCCATAATGCTCCATATTGTACGATGCACCACCTTGTTATATTCTCTGTGATCGCTTTAGTGAATAAACACTTACATAACACAATGTAGTGTGTTAACATGACCTTGCAATGATGCTGCTCAGGTGTTTCTTCTCATAGCAGTGACCTTAATCACAGCTTCTTCAACCACAGTTTATCTTCTTTCTTGTGGTGACTGATCACTGCCTGCAACCCTTGTTTTTTTTCCCTCACCTTCTGACAAGATCCCTCTCTTGGTTCAGGTGTGAACGTGTGCGTATGTGTGTGTGCGTGTGTGTGTGTGTGTGTAAGCCTGTACTCTGTGCTGCATAACTGACTGGAGCTTCAGCCTCAGAAAATAAAGGGCTAAAAAATCAATAGCTAATTGCCAGGACAGGCCCCCCAGAGGAGAGGCAGCTAGACCCCAGCTCTGATTGATCCAGCCGAGAAAATGATTGGACTGTGGGTGACACTAATACCAGCAGGTAATTTGTAGCATAATGCCGTTTTGTGTGCGCTAGGATTTCCCAGCTTTCACACGCCGACCCCCTGTTCTCCTCTCAGCATGGCCTTTCACTCTAACAAAGCCTCATTATCTGTCCTTCAGGCCAGCTCCACTAGCTAAATTAAGGGCCATCACATGTGCTGAGAAATATCTGAGTATGGACGGGCTGCTATGGTTACTCTAATGGTGTATCTCTTGTTTGGCTTGGCTGTTGTATAACTCTTGCTCATTTTCAGGGTTCAAAATCTAGCCTTACATGGGGTTATGTGATGATGTGATAAGAGCTATATTTGTTTTATGGTACTTTAATTTGTTCTATTGTATTGCAGAGTTTTCAACGTCTATGCTTTAGCCATAGTCTACACGATTTTTTAACCCATTGCTACTACAATATGGGAGACGCCTGAAATCTCAGAATTTATCCTTTCTCAGAAAAAGCAGCAGGAACAAATATTGTGAGTCACTAGTAAGCAAAAAGGCAGGGATGTGGTCTCGCTGGTCGATAACATCTTATCAAATGTGCATTAGGCAAGATTAGTCACAATTTGTCCAAAATAGGTCTCTAGTGGTTAAGTTTAAAAAACATAAATTATTATTTTTTTTAAACTTCTTGAACCCATCTTCCATTCCTGCCATGTACACAAAGCCACGCCTGCAGAACCTGCAGCCACAAAGTTCAGTGGGAGTTAGCGATACCGAATATTATCATGACATAACTTTCAAGCAATGAAGAAAGCTGTTTATTAAGGGCAGGAGTTTTGTTATTTAGATTATAAAAGAATCTTGTCGAGAGTGAATAGCGTGGCTATAGACTAGTTTATATCAGGGAAGTTAAGCATCAAAGGGCTTCAGCTCTGCTCTTCCCTTCGCTGATGTCCATTTATTGCATTCCGTATAACTTATCCAGAGTGGCGTATCGTCTAATCATGTTGCCCAAGTGCTCTTGCTAAAGCAGTGTTTTTACTGGAGAAGGGATCAAACTCCAGTGTCTCCTGGTGTTGGCATTTTAGCATGACCGGTGGTGTTGCACTCTCAGCCATTCAACTGCTTGATTGCCAATTTATAACACTATAAACACATGAAATTCACCTTATATTGATTTATACGAATGGTTAAGAGTGCCATCACTGTCCTGTTTTATTCTGTAATGAGCACTAATGTGTATTTCTGTCCACTATTCACTTTTGGTGTTAACTAGTTGGCATCATTAACTAACTCCTGTGCAGCTAACAATGCTAACTTCTGCTGTGAGAATGGACAAGTGTGCCTTCTCTTTTCTGATTTTCTTTGTAATGAACTCTCATGAGCTCTTAAGCTGACTGCCACCTCTGGTGTTAGCTATCTAGCGTCATTAGTATTGTTAGCTGCATGGTCGCTAAGTAGAATTGCATACATTTTTGCGAAGGTGAGTCATCCAAAACATCACCTTACCTGGCTTTCTAAGTAAGAAAAAGGTATCTACTTGATTTGTAAAAATTGACAATCAAACCATCAACTTGGTATACAAACTTCCTTTAAATACCTGTTTAGGAATAATATTGCTAATTTCGTGTCCAGTTCCATTGCTAGTAATTAGTTTCTCCATCATGGAAAAGCACTACCAATGTTTATTCTAGTTTTACTGCACAGCTTTTGCTGTGTTTTTTTTTTGTAGTGAAGGGACATTGGAAAATGTCTATAAAAAGCATGACAGAAAGCCCAGGTCAATACAGACAAGCAATCCGTTTCCGTTGCTTTTGATTGATTCCATTACTTAAACAATTTTTTGGCATGTTCTACATCTTTTCTAGGTTAATATTTTCATATTTTCTATTGCTCCTTTAGGTAGTGGTCACAAAGAACTATTGCTGGAGCATATATAGAAAAAAAATCTAGATAACCTCTAGATTATCGAACATTACCTCTACGTTCTCTTAAAAATAATGTCTTTATGATGTTAGGATGGATCCACTCGGTCCAGTGACATATGACTTTGTGGTAAAATTCTTGTTTCTCTGTCTCTGTGATAGGATTTTCTTGTTAGCAATGTTCGCGCCTCTGCTATTATAAAAGTATTATAAAAGTCCAAAATCTTTCCTGGCTGCTTCTGTATGGCACAGTGCTACGTGATGTTAACTGAATTACTCTCACCTGGAGGTAGTCTCGTCTCGTTTGTACTTGAGTATGCTTTCATGTCGTAAATGTCTCACACACATCTGGTCGGCTATTAGTCAGGACAGAAAGAGAACTTCAGCACAGCCAGGGGTCTGTTCGCATACTCGATCGGAGCTTACATTCTCATTCGCTGTTATCAAGATGCAAACGTGGCCATAGCAACTGCGTTGAACATTAAATCTGATGAAGCACCGAGCCATTCATGCAACTATATTTCACTATTCAAAGTATGTACAGTATTTGGCTTTTTCTCCTTCTTCTTTAGATTCCATTCTCTCTAAATTCCTCTTCATCTGAATGTATTTTACTGTTTTGATGTAAATCAGATCAGTGAGTTTGATGGGGTGGCCCGCTTCACTTTAGAGTTAAATTGCATCATTATCGTCCACTCAGATAGAATCCCCGATTCACTTTTTCTTTCGCTTTCTGTCTCTTTCCTTGCTGGTCCTGGGTGAGTGCTAATGCAAATGGCAGAGGTACTCCCAGACTAGCAGACGACAATCAAGCAAGCGCACTGCGCTAGATGTGAGCGTTTGTTCAGCGGGTCTCTCCCTGCGGGGGTTCCGCTACACAGGCGCTGCTAATCTATTAGAGACTTTCTATTCTTTTCTTATCCCAGTATCCACCAGAGCGCTGAACATGTACTCAATTAACCTACCCCTTCTCTTTTCCAGAGAGTGAAGAAAAGTGAAAAGTGGAGAGATATATAATGAGAAACCTATCTGGCTGTCCCTTTTAGTCCTTATGTCACATGTCTCTGATGCCACAAACCTTTTTAAAGTCTCTTTACAGTCCCTACTTTCCACTTTACATTATCCCCCTTCATTGTTTCACAGAAATGTTCCCAGACAAGATAACTAGATTAAATGTGGACCAAAGTCCCTGCGATGACTCTTAAAAGGTTCCGGATGAAATGGAAAGAGAAGAGCAGACTCCAGAGAGATAAAATTCCCATTGCCTGGTCTTAACTTTGAAGTGAGGTAGTACATAATTTCATCAGCATGGCAGGTCAGGAAAGAGGTATAAAGCATCCTGTCTCCCACAGGTACAGAGGTTTAACTGGACTGTGCTGTGGGGAAGGAGGCCTTTAACGCTCCACTGAAGCTTGCTAAGGTTTTCACACTCTCAGCTTTTTCCTGGCTGCCTGGCACCACCTACGGATTATTAAGCACTCCCCTGGGAAGTGCTGGAGCATTAAAAGAAATGTGCGATCATATTGGAGATGGAGTGAAGTGAGACCATATAGAAATGATTGCACAAGTTCACACTAATTCATGCACTCAGTGCATCTTACAGCACTAAGGGTGCTAAAGAATCTTTGAATGGCAGAGAAATTTTTCTAGATTTTTTTTTAACCGCAAACAAGCTGGATGTAGAATGAGGACATAAGCCTGCTGTCACCCACTAAAATTCAGAAGCTGAGATTCTTCCGGTTTTTGTGTGTCAGTTCAGATGTCAGATATGACACTCAGCTAAAAGAAAGGCCTCTTAAAAGAACTATAGCTGTCAAGATCGCTTTTCAGTTCTCTCCTCCTTCTACCGATGGATCCTCCAACTCCCTCTGCAGTCCCTCTCAACCATGCTTACACTTCTTCCTGTCTTAAACTACTCACTCAGTATATGGGATGGTACAGTAGTGTGAAGACAAGCGTGATTGTCAAACTCATATTGGAGATTGTTCAGGGTCTATGCCACCAGCTGCCTACAAGTACTTATTTCAAATTGCATCAGCACAGGTTGTTTGAACAAAGAAATGATCATAAATAAACCAAATGAGTGCTTCATGTCTTGCTTTAGAGAGTGCACCGCTGTTGGAATGTGATGGGATTGCTTAGCTCCTGAAGCATGCTGCATGTTTTCCTTGGGGTGTGAAGACTTTGATTGAGTATTGATCCAAAATGGAAGTTTCCCATGAATGTGAGATGATTTCTTAAGGGATGATGGAGAAGGGTTTTGTTACTGCAAGTTAAATCCACCCTGCATGGTGGTGCAGTGGGTAGCATTGCCGCCTCACAGTTCCAGGGTTCAATCCTGAGATTGGGTTCCTGTCTGTGTGGAGTTTCACAGGTTCTCCCTGGGTCCATTTGTGTTTTCTTCTTGGTTCTCCAGTTTCTTCCCACCTCCCAAAACCTTGGCTAGGGAACTGGATATGCTAAATTGTCCTAGGTGTGAATGAGTATGTGCTTGGTGTCCTGTGCACTGGTGTCCCATTCAGGGTGTATTCCCATGTCACGCCAAGTGTCCCAGGGTTAGGTTAGGGATCCATTGCAAGGATAAAGTGGGTACTGATGCTGAATGAATGAATGAATTAATTAATCCACCTGCTTGATAGGATCATACAAGCTTAAAAAGTAAATGTCATAGATAAATGTCATGGATAAAATTTAGATGTTTATCCTATATGATTTATATGGAAGTATATAGCCACTATATTTTTAATTTATTACCATACCAAACACAGCTGAGAGCATTTCTATCAGGCCTGGTAAGAATTGCTCTGTCTTTTTTCTGCCTCTGTTTATTAGGCTATAAAAGGAGTTTATTAATTGTCTGTTAAGCCCACCCACTGAGCTGCTGCAGAATAAAGGAGTTCTAACATGCTGGGAATTGACAGAGGAAAGCATGAGGCCATGGTCTTGTGAACCAAGAAATGAAAGAAAGAAATCAATAGGATAAAGGCTTGAAAGAATATACACTCACTGGCCACTTTATTGGGAGCACCATATGAATACTGGATAGAACCCCCTTTGCTCTTAGAACAGCCTCAATACTTCATGGCATGGATTTGACAAGGTTTTGGAAATGGTGCAACTATCACATATCCAACTGGAAGTACCCATCATAAGATGAGCAAATTGTGGCCATGAAGGGCAACATGTGGTCAGCAACAATCCTCAGATGTGGCATCCAAGCAGTGATCTACTGGTATCAAGGAACTGAGTGTGTGCCATGAAAACATTCCCCACACCATTACACCACCACCAACACCCTGAACTGTTGACAAAAGGCAGATTGGGTCAGTGGATTAATATTGTTGATGACAAATACTGACCCTAGCATTTGCATGTCGAATGGAGATTGTTCAGACCAGGCAACCTTTTTCCAATCCAAACTATTCTTCGGTTTTGGTCAGCCTATGCCCACTGTAGCCTCAGATTGCTGCTCTTGTCATCAGTGAAATCTGATGTTGTCTTCTACTGTTGTAGCCCATTCAACTCAATGTTTGGTGTGCTGTGCCATCTGAGATGCTTTTCTGCTCACCATGGTTGTAAAGAGTGGTTATTTGAGTTACTGTACCCTACCTGGCAGCTCGAACCAGACTGGCAATTCTCCTCTATCCTCTGTCCTCAGCAGTGCGCTTCCACCCATAGAACTGCCACTTACTGCATGCTTTTCATTTTTCATACCATTCTGTGTAAACACTAGAACCTGTCATTTGTGAAACTCCACAGTCAGAAATACGTACTCAGACCAGCCCGTCTGGGACCAACAAACATACCATAGTCGCTGTGATCACATTTTCCTCATTCTGATGTTAATGTGAAAAGTAACTAAACCTCTTGACCTGTATCTGCATGATTTTATGTTTTGGCTGATGATTAGCTGATTGAATAATTGCATGAGCGGGTGTACAGGTGTTCCTAATAAAGTGACTGGTGAGTGTGTTTATATACAAAACTATGAATGGCTGGCGACAGATGAAGCGGGAGAGGTGCGCAATGGGACCCCAGCACAGGAAAGTCAGTACTTATAAGTAAAATGGTTTTTTTTAATTATTATTTAATTAATTAATTAATTTTTATTTCATGACATCTTCCCTGCTGCTTTAACAGATGGTAGGATGGATTTTGAAAAAGCACTCAAAGGCACAATCAGACAGAATAAAAGTGGAGACCTGCCACAACTGTATTTCCCTAATGTTTCTCACTAAATCACATTGAACTGCCATTGCGTCTTTCGTTTGTCAAGATGCGAGTAAGTTTATTTGTTCCCCTGGGGGGACGGGGATGACAAGTATGCCATTGCAGTTTCAGACACAAGTGAAAAAGCCTCTTAATTACTTAGTGAGCCTTTTACAGTTTCCACCATCATAGTTCTGAATGTCAAAAGTGATTTCCAGACAGCTCTCCAGAGAGAAGCGAAAATCCTTGCATGAGTTAGTCTATGTGTGGAAATGAAGAAAGAAAAGCAATTTTTCAGTTCAACTGACAGTCTCAACTGTGACAAAAGCAATCTAAGTGGGTAACATTTAGATATTTTTTTTGCATTAGCAGCATGTATCAGAGGAGGAATTGTTTTTAGGTGAAGGAAGTGAAATGTCGTCGCTGTTTGATGCAGAGCTGTGTGGGAAGATGTGCACTATACAGTCAGGCAGATGAGTCGGGATGTACTTTCCTGAGCTTCACTTCCCATTCAACTCTAAACCGGCACTGTACATCTCAGGGTTTGATAAAAGTGAATGAATAATACATAACCAAGTGTCAGCAACTTCAGGTTGGGATTTATGCTGCCTCAGCCTTGACTTTGGTGCACTCTGAATGAATTTTGGGGCACGACAAGATGGAATTTTTTCAGATTAGGACCCTTAAAGCATGCCGTAGAGACCCCAGTCTCCTTCTCTTGGTCCTGGGTCAGGCACTGCTAGCATTGCAGGTTTTGCATCCAATGCAGCATTATTATTAAGGTTTTGTTTTTTTTTCCCTTCCTGAAGGTATCTTTACCTTTACCTTAGGGCAGTGTTTTCCAGACTAGTCCTCAGGATCCCCCAGACTGTCCAAATGTCTGCTTTCTCACAACTGTCAACATATCTGAGAAAATGTTAAATGATAATCTTTCAGAATTTGTTTATATATTGGTACTTCTCCACCAAAGTGTGTAATTCTTTTTGAACTTCTGCACAAAATATTCAGTACATAGAACAACCTGGACATGTAACTTCTATTTATTATAAAAGTATGGTTAAAATACACATGGAAAAAAAACAACAACAACAAATCACATAGTTTACTTATAAGGAACAGATGTGGCAAATTAAATAATTTAGAATCAAATGTTTTAAATGTAATGGTGTATTCTTATTTAAAAAAAGAACAAGTGCATTTTATACATACATACATACATACATATATATATATATATATACACATTTTTATATATATATATATATATATATATATATATATATATATATATATATATATGACATTCTTCTACTCTGCAGTGAAGAGCATGAGTGATATCTGTGATTGACATCTTTCTTATCAGTTTTATCTAGATGAAAATACTATATGCATGAATTATGCTGTTAGAAGCACCTTTATGGCCCTGATTTAATAATATCCCAAATAATGTGTGCTAATTTGTGCTAATTTCTTGTGCTGATAATCTTCACAATGCACCGTGACTATTACAAAGTGCTTACAACCGAGACTCCTTGCAAAAATGTTAAATAAATGTCTCCTAACAAAAAACAGCACCACATCACCGGTCATAGGTCTTACTTTTTAAATCGTTTCATTAGTCATAGATTATGTGAAGTGTTCGCCGAACAAGTCCTTGTGTATGAGCTGTTACTATAGAAACAAGAACGTGCGCATTAATATAAACCTATTGTTCATGTTACAGCCGGAGCTACTTATCGAGCCTTAATTCACACCATCTGACCAATCAGATTTGAGAATTCGACCACACTGTGGTATAAATTAATGTATTTGCATAAACACTGACTTGTATGTAGCACTTTTATGTAGACATGCCCCATATTGCATATTTGCAAACTTGCCAAACTGGACAACACTTTTGATAGTTTGAAAGACACAATCCTCTATAGACCCTGTTACTAAATCATGATGCATGCTTTTTGTGGGTGTTGTGTGTTCCTACACACACACATTTACCCTTTGGTAAATCAGGGCTTTATAAAGGCACTATTCTCCCATCAGATACATCTGTTACACAATGTGAACTCATGGCTATAATGGACAAATATTATAAGTGAACTCAGTCAAGCATGTTACCAGAAAAGAAAGTTCAAAGTTAAAGGGGAATCCATGCCTCTTGGTTAATAAATGAAGTTGGTCTCATCTGTCTGTGTCCCATTTGACCTAGACTGAAGGATGTAATTGAGCTCTTGTTACACTGCCCTCTGGCACTGTCTCAGTGATGCTTCTACATCATTGGTTCTCAGCTGACCTGTACAATTATGAGACTACCTTACTCCCTGCACACCTGATCCAGCTCATTACGATCTTGATAAGTGATGAGCAGGATCGGGAGTGCTATGACCACTGCTGTGTCACTTACCTGCATAGCCTAACTAACATCTTCTCTACGACTCGAACAACTTAGACATGGGTCATGAGGTATGCTCCCCGTAGGGATCCTCGCCTTCCTGTTCTTGCTCGTGTTATTCGGCCAGCTGTTTCGACAATATGCATTGTCACCTGGCAAAAATCTGAATCTGTCAGGGATGTAGAGCTATGGCCTACTTTTCATGTGCACTTTACACTTTCTTCAGGTTGCATCATCAGGGGAAATCAAGTCACACAATGCAGAGTGAGGACAAAGCAACAGAAGGTTGACTATGAAATTTCCAAAGCAGGATGCTATTTGTTAATGGGGACTTTCATCAAGTTTTTTTCTAATGGAAAAATGTTCTAACATTCTGCTAGACTACTTTTATACAACCCTGTCTGATTGTGGAATGATATTCCCATTTATGATGTTACGCAATTTCTAATTACTTTGTCATATTTGAAAAAATTTTAAAAAAAGTCAGACTGCCACTCTAAAATAACATTCCTCTTTGATCAAAGAAAAAGATCTAAAATATCAGAGAAAGGTGCATAACCAAAATACTAAAAATGGGGTAAAAAGGATACATTGCCCATTACTCTGTTTCCATGGCACCTGTAGTCAGAGAGAACTGCCAAACTATTATTTCCATATTCTCAAACTTTTTACTCAACATCTAAACTTCTGCATTAGCATCTATTTCTGTTTACTTAACAGGGCGTAGCGGTTCACCCTCAGGATGCGTAATGGCTCTGCAGTGAAGAACAGATCTTGTGAGAAGTTCTGCAGAGGTGTTTTTCCACAAACTGCAAAGGCCATGGTGTGTGGGAGTGGGAGTGGGAGGGAGGCTGTGCCCAATGTGAAACAGAAAGTAAGGCTGACTTAGTCAGTGCAAGCTTAAGAGCTCTTCATGTAATCAAAAGTACTTAGACACAAGGCTGCTTTGGCTCACCAAAACAGGTGGGTATCTTTTTTGATTGTGAGAAGGACCCTCGCATACCAAAATAAAACACTTAGGCCCTCATTCGTTAACATCCCAAATAATGAGGACTATTTTGCATATGCAATCAGAGAAATTGCGTGTGCAGTTAGTGGGTGTATTGTGAGTTATTTACAAAGAAGAACTGTGTGAATTACGTCAAAACATGGGGAGGAAGCAATATGTAAATGAGAGTTAATGTGTGCTGTTTGTTCTTGATAGTTCTACAAGTTTGGATCTCAGATAAACTCCAAAATATGTTCAAATTATGATATCTACAACTAGATAGTGAAGTTCCTGCAGAACTTGAAGTGTGTTGCGAAGCAAATCTTCAACTTGGCCAATGGAGAATTGGAGGTTGTTATTTCTAGGTGTTAATGGACAATACAGAGTTGGAGAAAAAAAAACTTTCATGTGCTCCTGTACATTCTCAGCACTAAATATTTCCTTACCTAACTTTATTTATTTACCTAATTAAAAGACATGAATTAAAAAGCTGTATACAAGCACATTTCAGTCAGACATGTCAAACTGGACATGTTAAGGGGTTTGGTTTGATATCTCAAAAACTGTAGTCATGCACAGTAGTTAGGAAAATCAGGTGTAATAATAATAAAAAGAAATCAGATAACAATTGTTGCTGCAGAACACTAAAAAAAGGAGTGTCGACATGGACATGTCCTCTGTTTATAACAAATATGTGAATAAATAGCTTTTCAGTTGCAAAGGGGCAACAAATCTAATCTAATCTATCTAATATGAAGCCAAATTTGACTTTGTAATAATAAGGCAGAATTTTAAGAAAATTTCTCATTATGTTTCACTTTACCCTGCGAAACCATTTTCATTATTATTAAGACTTGGTTTTATTTTGTCTTCAACTGGCAAAAATGGTCAAATCTAATACCTGCCCTTTGGTTGTATAAATGTGTGCATATAATCAGCATTCCCAAAGGCTTTGTAAATCACATTGTTGGTGCAAAATAAATCTATTTGCCTAGACCATACCACTATTAGGTAGAAACGCTCCAAAGCGCATATTCATTAAGCCAAGCACACAAAATGGACTCATGCTATTTTGCTCATTTAAAAGACACAACCCTCTATAAACTCTGTAGTAAATTAGGGCTTTATTGTCCTATTGCCCTGAGTTGCTCCACATGTAATGTTTTATCATTTTTAATAATTTGCAGAGCAGTATTTGTACAGTACACATTATTTGTATACAGTATTTAGTAAATATTATAAATATTCTAAATATTATAACAACCATCTCAAGAGGTTTCTAATCAAATGTCAAGTGGAGTGGATTTTATTGGCATATAAAACCAATATAATATATCCTAAATAAATATATCCTCCATATAACTTTTACATTTACATTTACATATAACATATACTGTACATTTGAGATGAGTGCAAAATACACAGTGAATGCACAGGGCAATAATTACACAGAACAGTGCACACTAATTAGACAGGACAACATAACAATATTGGATGGATTATATGACATAGCTGAAGAAGAGCTGAGCATGGCTGTGCAGTTGTGCAGCATATGATTATAAACCAGTGCAAACAATAGTCTGTAATCTCAAGCAATTTATGTGGAAATCTGCCCCAGTATGAGCAAGATTGAGGGTAAAAATAATCCCATAGCAGTATGTTAGTATTGTCTCTGAGTGCTTAATATAGTTCAGGAGATAATGGTGTGATTTTTAAACTGCAGGCATGCAGTAATGGTGGATGTTAGGAAGGGTCTGGATTAGTCCAGGTGGGGGTTTAGGGGCCGCAGTGTGTTGTGTAGTCTGACTGCCTCAGGGAAGAAGCTGTTGCATAGTTTGGTAGTAGTGGCACGAATACTTCTGTACCTTTTGCCAGACAGTTGGGTGTGAGGGTTCATTCACAAGAGCGCTATGGCTGCAGCTCTTGTAGTCAGTAAGATGTCTGCTAATGTTTGTTTCTCTACAATGTTTGTTCATTCTGTTCCTAGGAGAAAAGCCAACCCATATATTATATGCTGGCAAGAGCTAGTTGGAGTAGTTTAGGCAAAAAGAATGTATGATCACTGCATTTATTAAAAGCAAGTACAAGGTCATGGTGTCTGATGAAATCTCTGTCTCTTTGGTGCCAGAAAGGCTCCATGGCTTGCTTAAATACTGGAATTTTATATTTAGTATATGTGTGATAATCAGGAACAAACATTTTGACTTTTTTTCCATTACAGAGAAAACAACAGAAAAAATTTACTCAAAATATATATTTGTAATGGAAGTCTACAGGCATTTGTTGGAATATTAGTAAACAATGATGGCACTTATTCTTGTAGAATGTTTTTTTTCTATGATTTCTTCAAAGGCATTTGCAAATTATACTATAATCACTGTAATTTATAATTAACGAGATTTAAGAGACTATGGATGGAACGATTTGTGGCTATGTATTTATGTGGTTAAGGTTATGAGTTTCCATCTCACAAAACCACAAAACCTTCACACCTTAATTTTATATAAGTGTAATGTTTATAGTTTTTTTTAAATTCTCATTTTAAATATTTACTGACTTTGTGAGTAAAGCTTTTTTATATATGTTTTCCTCCGTGCAGGAAAATGTCATGAAATTACCGTTTGTTGTAGCCACACATACAATACAAATATGGTAAATAGAGTTTAGGTTAAAAGAAGCTAGTGTGTTCTTTTAAGGCTTCAGAGTGGTAGAGAGAACAGTTATACATCATCTAAGAGCAACACACAAAAATCCAGGCCAGTCTGTAGTGTGGCAGTTTCTCCTTTTTTTCCAGGTTCCTCTCGTCTCAGCATTGCATGATAACTTCTTCGGCATGTGCCGTTTCTTTGTCTGCATTGTGTGAGCTCACATACATCCTCATGCAACTGAACGTCTATTATATGTCTGAGACTTTTATGTGGATGATATTTACTATGAGTATAAACTGCTATGATGGCTCATGCGCTGAACAGAAATGGGTAAGAAATGGTACCCGGCTTCAATAGCAGTGATTTATACCAAATGTGTATGACTGCATTCAGGTGCAATTTAAGATTTTATTAAAACAGGACATATTTACAGTTTTCAAGGCATCTGGTGAGAGATTGGGGTTATTTATATGTCTCATATTTTTACATCTACTCTAGCTGGTTTAGAAGAATAGCACTACAGAAAGCAATATATTTTCAAATAGGAGTGTTGTTCAAAATGGATCAAGTAAAAGATAAAGTAATTTCTAGAGAAGACTACTTGAATTTGAAAGTGTCTGATATATTTATTTAAGCCCTTAGCTATCAGACACACAAAGCAGTAGAATCTTTCCATGTTATTTTACATGTTTTATATCTATGAACAAAAATCTTTCTTCCAAAATAATATAACTAATATAATATATTTATATATAATATAAAATAATTAAGTCTGTTGTATTTAGTTAGTATTTGGATGAAGTGACCTTTATGTGTCGAAGTGAGGTGAAATAAATAGTGAACTTTCACAAAATTGAGTTGGAATATGAGAAAAAAGGGACATTAAGGGACATTAAGGGACATTAATTCATGAAAATATCATGTTCACCCTGTCCCTATGCTAAGAGAGGTCTTGGGAGGCAGTAATGCATGTGTATTTTTGGACCAAAAATCCCATGGCAAAAAATCAGCTGATTTTGAATGTTACATCCACATTTTTGAACAGCACGTTAATATATGACTCCACAAATGGCAACAAAGTGCCAAAATACAAACAAAACAATGTTAACTAGAGTCCTGGGGCCCATAGGCATTCACAGTATTCTGTTTACATTTAAATATCATGCTAAGTGTTGCATCCTTTACACATAGGAATTCAATCCTTTGCATAGAAGATTTGGTCTCACTTTTTATCAGGGTACACAGAGAAGGTTCATTAATGTGAAATAAAATCTATCAATCTATGTTTGACTTAGAACTTAGAACTTTAGAGAAGTACTTTAGACAAGTACCAAAAATCTTGACTGAAAGTAGACAAAAATGAGAAAAGAGAAAAAAAGTTTTTTTTTTGCAGAAAAAATAGATCAAATAGGCCTACAACGTAGTGTCAAATGTAACACTTTAAAAATCATTTTAATGGTAATAACAGTTTGAAGCTGATTAAAATCAGTGAGCACGGACTAGTTCAAACAGCAAGATCAAGCCTGCCGCTGTAGAAACTAGACTGCGCCTATATTAGGAATATTAGGAATTAAGAATATTACGAATATATTACGAATATTAGGAAAGAAAGTGTGCATGTAAGTGCACATTATTCCTCTTCAGGGTTGGTAGGGCTTTATTATAGACTGCCATTGTGAATAAGTGCGTAGTGCTGTATGTAATACTCGGACTTGTTCTTTAACAAATGGAAACAGTGTCTCAGCTCCCAAAAGCTCTAACCTCTTTCTTAAAACCATATTGCGAGCACAATGCTGGCTCCAAAACCATTAATGTTCCCTTTAAAATGAAATATTCGCATCAACATGCCAAGCACACTCGTCCAGTGAACAAATCTTGCACACTGCACTGATAAATTGAGTAGACAGATGTCACAGTGTGCACGGTTGCATTTATTGTATACAGCAAATAGAGAAAATTACATAGACGTGACATGAATTATTTACTGATTTATTTCCTGTAAGTAGCTACAAAATATCAAATTTTGAATAGAATAAATGAATTAAAGTATGAATGCATAAATGAATGAACAAATTAATGAATCAATGAATAAAAAAAATAAATTATTATCAACAATCTCAAATGTTCAAAACAGATAAAAACTATATTTTATAAAGATAGGCACTATACAGGATCCTTCCTCTCATATTTTATTCAGCCAGACAATGTTGTTTATATTATATGCAGTGTGCTCAGAAAATGTTGGGAAAAATGCCTGTCTCCCTCGTACTCAAATCGTGGCTGAGTACAAGGTCAACAAGTGGGAATTGAATTTTATTCAAGACTGTTTATCTCCATGAGACAGAGCCTACTCCCTTCTCCATAGTTTATGCTCTCTTCTTCCTTTTTCTCTTTCTCCCAACCTTCACTATTGTACGAGTTGGTAATTTTCATTATTGTATATATCATGTTTCATTCCTGATAGTCCTGTTTGGAAGCATATCAGCTGAGCCTGGACTGGCAGATGTAGCCCTTTTATACACGAGGCTTGAGTGATATTGATTTTTCCCTGCTCACAATATTCCATGTTAAAATATTGCTATGAACAATGTAATCGTCCAGAACTGATGACCTGAATAAGACAGGAAAACAAGCATTCCCGCCATTTCAGGTTTACGAAGAGTTGGGGTGGGAATAAGAATATGATCAACTGCGTAGATGGAACTGAGTAGTTTGGCGGCAGTAGCAACTGAAAAATCTCAGCTGGATGGTGATTCTGCAGTAATGCACAGTAAACAGAAAAAAAAAAACAGTACATTTTCTCAATTAAATCCATTTACAAATCTAATGTCCACATGACTGACATTTTCACTGCTCCTCAAAGTTTTTTAACTTGTGCAGTTACCTGCATAGGAGCAGGAGTTTTTCTAATCATTATCACCATTTTTATCTAATTATCTAATCACTACACTTTTCTAATCATTATCACCATTAACATAATCTCTAACATGTTAGATCTGACACTTCATTGTAGGCTTATTTGGATCAAAACCTTCCCCCTTTCGGCTGAAAACCAAACATACAGTTTTTGACCATTCTTGGCCAAAAGGGGGCATTTCTAATAAATACAGTTAAGTGATGTTAAATATATACTTGTCTAATGTTAGCTAAGTCGAACATGCACTGATAGATTTTATTTCACATTAATCAACTTAAAACATACCCGATTTACTTTTGCAGAATGAGTTGAGAAGACGTGAGATGAGCGGGAGGCGGGGAGCTCAAATCACCTGCACAAATCATTCCAGATTAATATGTTTTATCCATCTGTTTTCTGGAGGAGGAAAAAAAAACTGCTCTTTTGGCATATTTTTAAGCGATAACTCATACTAGCCTTCTCTGATATTAAATAGCTCCTTCGCAAAAAGTGTAAAAGTTGGCAGGTCTGGTAATATAATATAATAGGAATAAATGTCAGTGGATATCGTGGCTCTTTCATATTGTGTAGGAACAATAATATCATTATATCACACAAGCCTGTTATACAGTAAATTGTACAACAGCGCTGCTAAATTATTGAATCTTGTTGATTAATTTTCTATAACACCAGGTATGACAGTAGTTCTGGCTGCAAGATTAATTAGGTTGCATTAAGATTAATGTTCTCATTGTAATACATTATCATTGCTATAGTAACAACTTACATAGGGAATTGTGTGGGAGATGCTCCCAATAAACAGATTAAAAATGTGTGTAATTGTTGATATGGTGAAGGTTTCCGTGATGTTTATTTAGCACTGGAAGGAGTCTCCAGTTTCAGCGCTTTGTAACAGTCAGAGGTAAAGCTGTAAGTTTTCCGACACGGGAAAGTCTTCAGGATGGAGAGCTTTGTGGTTTCTCTGTAACATGACAAGCTGCATTTTATTTTGTCTTTAAGAAATAAAACAAAATGAGGCTGGTGAGGGATAATGTTATAAATTGAATGATGAAGATAAAATGATAACAAGAACTTGTTTCATGGATGTTCCACAACATTAAACATTACTATAAATGGATTAGAATTATCCATAAAAATGATCAAAAGTATGAAACTATGAATGGATAAAAATTATGTGCCATTCTTTCATTTAAAAAAAAGTTGGCAAATTGCTCTGTAACAAAATAAATAAAACACATCAGGATGTGTTGTTATTGAAATATAATCACTTCTGAGTAGTAACAGGGTATCACCGTATCCAGTAATTGATTATTATAATTATTTTTTTAATAACAGCATGTCCTGTCATGATTTATTCCTTACCTGCATTACATAGTATATTCATAGACACTTGGGTCCATCTCCATTGGGTCCATTATACAACTGAACTTTAGTTTTCTCATTCAGTGGTAGGAATGTGGAATAATTATGTCAGCCATTTTCATTTTCATACATGAGAGGTGATGAAATTTGTGAATAGATGTGAGAGTGGAGTTGTTAATGACAGTGAAATCTGGTAAAATGCATTTAGAGTTTATTATTAATGGCTAGGACAAAAGACTAGTGCACTTCATTTACTGAGAATTGCTTGACAGTGTGTAATACTAACGTATTGATGAAAAACTGTAAAAGAGATGTCAGTTACGATTTGTGCCAGATAGACCCAACACTAACTGCATGTTAGACTGTGTTTGCTGTAAAAGATGATCATGTTCTTTGCTCCTGGAAGCAGGTGCTTTTCTACCCACTGAGAAACCGTATTGTTTTCCTCATCACTGCTACCTGAGGCGGTTGGTATTTAACACACTCTGGTGTGTTGTGATTGACTTCAGGAGAAGAAAGCCCTCCATGGAGTTCTGTCTCTCTAATATCTATCTTTTCCCCAATTTCTCTCTCTGCTCTGTGGTTATTGCTCATCTATCTGCTTATAGTTTTCCCCATAGCATCTTCCTGCTCTTCTCCTTCTGTTTCTCTCTTCTATTTGGTCAAATGGATGCTTTCTAATAGGTTATCTGTTGCATTTGTGCTGTTATATTACTAACAAGAGGGATCTCCCAGTGGTAATTAATAGATACATCTGTCTAAAGTGCCCTGTCATTTTGTCTTGATCCACAACAACCCACTGTGGCAATGTTTGTTTTGCTCATCATTTGAAGCAATAACATGTATTTATTTAAAAGCAGGCAATAGAAAAACTGCATTTGAAGAAAAGTACAGTTGTCAGCTCATAGAGATATCAGGCTGCAGATGTTGCATTCACTTACAGATGTTGCAGCATGAGCCCTGTCAGTTCAGCAGGAAAGAAGCAGAGACTATGAGTAATCTCATGTGCCTAATGCACGTCTCACTTCCTCTCGCCCTCTGTTTCCAGCATGGCTCAGAGGCTTTCTTGTATGGTTTGGAATTATTTTGAATAAACTCTGCACTTGAGCTGTTACAAAGTATTTTTCCTGATGTTTTTATTTAGCTCATTTTCCTTACTTTTACATTGTGTACATTCAATAAGCAACTTCGCTGCTTAGGCTGATTGACTTGTATTGCATCTCCCCACTCATGAAGCTTCTGTTATATCAAATGATGTAACCTTGTATGTGTTTGTGACAATCCCATTTTTTCTGTTTATTGAGAGATGGTTATGTACAGAAGCATAGCCCAGAAAAAAGCTTTGGTGTTCTAACCAAGTGTGTGCCTGAGATCTGAAAAATCAGACACCCCTTTATAGCATGGCATTGAGTGGCATTGGGGGAAAAGTGGTAAAGTCTCGCTTCCATCTGTAGCTCCTATCACACCTGGAGTAGTGTCTTTATTTGCATTGACAGAAGGTGAAGAGCTTCTGTTATTGGATTTTTTTTTTTCAGGAGAAAAAAATTAGAAGAAAAGACTGTAATGTGCATAATAAGAGTGATTTGCAGGTACAGCAGTTTAAAGCAGGACACAGTTGAAGGAGCTTGATGTGTCATTTTTGGGGAAAAACCTTGAATCACAAACAAAGCCATATACATATGGCCTTACTCAGAAATCCGATAGACGAGACTAAACACTAGACTTTAGGAATATCAACAAGACTAAGAAATAGACACCTCAGTAATGCAGTAAATATACATATAACACTTCATACACATGAATACATTCATTTATTCATTCACTGAACTTCAGTCAGCGCTTTATCCTGGTCAGGGTCATGGTGGATCCGGAGTCTCTTCCAGGAGTACGGGGCATATGAGGCAGGAATACATGAGGCAGTATTGGATGTCAGTTCATCTCAGAACACCATGTACACACACATTCATATACTGATTCACACCTAGGGGCACTTTAGCATAGCCAATCCACCTACTGGCATGGTTTTGGGAGGTTGGAAGAAATCAGAGAACCCAAAGGAAACCCATGTGAACATGTGAAACTCCACACACAGTAACCCAAGCTCATGATTGAACCATGGACACTGGTGTTGTGAGACAGCAACAATACCCATATTCTAGCAACATATTATATTTAATACACATAATACAATATATATGTACTTAATACGTATAATACGAGGGTGAAAACCTTAAAAGTGCAACATAAATTAGAATTGAATCATTAATTCGAATTGAATCCAGACACTTGTTGAGCGCATTTGAACGAAATGTAGATTATATTAAAAAAATTACAGTTTCGTGACACCTATAAGCAATAGTAATGCAAAATATATACAGTGGATATAAAAAGTCTACACACCGCTGTTAAAATGCCAGGCTTCTGTGATGTAAAAAAAATGAGAACAAGATAAATCATTTCAGAACTTTTCCCACCTTTAATGTGACCTATAACCTGTACAACTCAATTAAAAACAAACTGAAATCTTTTAGGTTGGGCGAGTAAAAATAAAAAAACAAAATAATGTGGTTGCATAAGTGTGCACA
>CM075008.1:9611863-9658225 GCA_037576675.1 Pangasius sanitwongsei | reverse complement strand
CTTGGTCTCATTTTTTTACATCACCAGAAACCTGGCATTTTAACAGGGGTGTGTAGACTTTTTATATCCACTGTATACAAAAAAAAAAAGGTTTTCATTTGACTCACCCTCACACATATAATAATTTATACACACACCTAGAAGTGTGGGATTCAAGGGATAACACATAACAGATGAGACTAATTAGCTATCAACAGAAAACAGGAACAGGAAACATTGCCCATGTAAGGGAACTGGGGAAAAGGACTCACACTTGTTGCAAAGACTTTGGTCTCCTTCAAAGTCTTACAAAGAATTACAAATGTATTTTCAAGTTTATTCCATTGACTGATTGAGGCAGTCGCTACACAAGTGGCAGATAACCTCAGATGAATGAAGACACGTGACGTCCTCTGATTTAATCTCTGGTCCCCTGATGTGGACAGGAATGATTAATTAGGCTTGATGAACTAAAGCAGTGCTTTGCCACATCCTTCTGTAGATTAATTGTGCTATTTTTTAGCTCAATCACACATGCACTTAAAAAAATGTGTATGTATATATATGAGTTTGGGGAAATTTAATTGTTAGGTACAGTTAGGTGATTGTTAGGTAATGTGAATTCAGTCAGAATTGGTACACAGTTTGAGAAAAACCACAGCTTCCTGCTTCAGACCTCAGTACTATAGAAAGCTTTTCAAAGAACAAATTTCTCTGCTGTTTTTCACTGTACTCTGAATCTAATTATAACCATTTTATATAAAATATATTAAATATACTTATACCACAATTCTGTTGAATTCAGAAGGTGTTGATTCATTTTCTATAACAGTGCTCTGAAAAAAAGTCCCGGTATTTGTATTAATGCACTTGTTTTTATAGTAACAACCAATTCACAGGGACAAAATAAACGAATTAAAAAGCAAGAATAAGAGTATAGATCTTGATAAGGCGAAGCTTTCTATTTCAATTTATGGAAGGAGTCTCCAGTGTCAGAGCTTTATATGTTTTCCACCATGGGAGAGTCTTCAAGACAGAGGACTTTGAGCTTTCTAGTTTCTCAATAACAGGACAAACTTCCCTTTCTTGGTCTTATTAACTTAAAGTGAGGAGAAAAAGAGAGAGGATGGGGAGGCAATGACTGATTACAGCTGTCACAAGTGATAGCAGGAACTCAGTTTTTGTGGATGTTCCACAACATTAAATGTAACCATAAATGGATATGAATATATGATGCCTCATTTAAAAAATGGATTTATTGGTAAATTGCTTTAGTGTGAGAGAAATAAATCTTTCCTATAACATCACACCTGTCATGTGTTATTCTGACGTGTATATTATGAAGTGTGTTACTTAGAGTGAAATCCCATGGTCTTTTCTAATTTGGTCTGTTAAAATAAAAGTTTTATGTTTTATTAACTGCCTGGTGCTGCTGATCAAGTTTCAGGCTACTGTGATCAACAGAGGAAAAGAGAGAGACTCCTGTAATAGCAAGCACTTTTATACAGATACAGATTAATCTCCTGGGAGCCATACTTGTTACTTGCTTAAATTAAAGAAGGGACGGGAAAGGAGACAGATATGATAACAGACTCCGATCATACTCAAGAGGGCAGGCCTAAAGAAACCCTGTCAGCCACTTAGATTTCATTCAGCCCAGAGGACTGGGTATCACAGGACTACAGCTTTCAGTCATGGTGAGGTTTTGCTTAAGACCAATTGGTTAAATGAATCTAGAGAGGAGAAAAAAAAAATTGAAGGACAGGTACCTCAGAGCCACCAGTTCCTTTAAACTGCTAAGTTGTAATAAAAATCCTTACAGCAAAAATGCCTTGAGGTATAAAGTATCAGAGCTATGATAAGCTATGAATGACTGCTTGGATTTGGTTGCTGCTCACTGAGATAGCAGGAGGAGATGATTCCTCACCGGGCCCTGTCAGAGATTCAGCTCGAGATGGGGAAGCATATGAGGAGTGAAACACAAGGTAATGGCGTCAAGGCTTATTTATCCTTATGCTGTCTTGTTTATGCTCCCCTAATGGGACATTCCTCATTTATACATTCCACTCAAAAGCTGACATGTCAAACAACTCACCGTCTTTGCCTCTCAAAGTCCTGAGAAGCCCGTGACAGCGGTCTCAAAGATTCATCGGCTTTGGTGCGAGCTGCTGCTGCACTGAGAAGACAGGGTTTTTCATCTTCTTGAAGTGAGCCTTATATCTCAGAGGTGCTCTTTTTTGAATTCCAACAGGCTTGAAGTTGACAGATATTACCATTTATTTTTCTTCTGTCTGGTTTTTCCATATCCCCTTACGCGAAAGGGTTTTGAGATGTTGTTCTTTATGCTGGACTCAGAGCAACAGTAGGCCTTTCTGTATGTAACATCATAAATAACTGAAGGCACCATTGGCCAGCGGCACACTGCTGGATGTGTATTTGATTGGCTTTGTGTGTGTATGTGTATGTGTGTGAGCAGAGATGTGGCTGTGTGTATGAAAAGTGGCCCGTGGATTGTCAGCAAGAGAGTGTGTGGGTGAGTGGGGTGTGCCATCAGCACACACCGGGGAACAGATGTGAAAACACATACTGCAGGCCCGGCCTTATTATCCTTACTCACATTTAGACACGGTTCATTTGTAGCTGAAAGCTGAGACTATATCTGATTTTTGGTTTGAAATGATACAGCAGAAATCATGCAGCATCACAGAATTCTATAGGAAACAGGTGAATGATGCTCTCTCAACATGTAAATGTCTCCCAACATTTACATTTTTGACACACACACATCCATGCGTACATGATCTCTGGTCCATCTGTCGACACAGGAATGGAGTTTTTCACACATTCGTTCTTGATTGCACTTTGTGCCAGCATCTGTATTATTTATTATGTAATTGGACACAACTGTATTTAATCAAATTTGCTCAGCGACAATGCCATGTGTATACATTTGCCCAACCTTGTTTTGAGTAATGGCCATAATATTATGTGCACTCGATTATAATTGAAAATCACTCAAGAGCAAATTAGTACACAAAGCATTGTTAATGAGAGATGTTGTCTGGTGTATGCAGTGAATCCTAATATGTCGCTGCTGTTGTGCCTGCTCGTGTGTGTGAGTTCCACCTCTTTCAAGGTCAGTATTTGGTGGTCTAAAGTTGCTCTGTATTCTGAATAGGAACAAAGGGATCAATTGCCGACTAAATAAAACAGCATGTTGCCTGCTCGCCAGAGTGTTGCGTTCTGGATGACACACATGGTCTTGTTTGCTCCAGAACATCCAGAAGGGAGGGTTGGCTTTGTCTTAGATGTTTTTGTGCTGTTTGTTACAGAGGAAACAGCTGGAACAAGTAGAGAAGAGAGAAAGCAATGTGCTGAAGAGAAAAGATAATATTTCAATGCTGGGGCAGAGAAACGGAGAGGTTAGGAGAAAGAGCAGTGGGTTGCCGCCACCATGCCCAAAGGCGCTGGATGACCTCCATTCACCCAGGGGCAATTATGCATAGCCCCTACCTTGTAACTCTGACACACACACATACACACACTTTCCCCTGAACAGTTAGCCCTATATCTATCACTCTTACACTCCCTCACATTTTCTGCCACTGCCTCACCTACTCATCCACAGCTTTTCTTTCCCTTTTGCACCTTTCTTGGTTTTCTCTGGATGTTAAAACGTTACAGCTCCAGCACTTCACACTGTGTGAGCAGCTGCGTGGGTATTGCAGGAGAGCTATTTCATAGTTTTACATGCTAGCACAAACCACAGGAGGCCTGAAATCAGGGCCTATATTATTAGCTAACTGTTACACACACCGGTCCTGTTGATTGTTCACTGTACTGGATTTGAGGCGAGCAGTGTGTTATGCTGAGAGTGACCAGTTTACCAAGGCATTTTGCAGGGAAAGTGCAGCTATTATCATGTCATGAAGTCTATCTTACAGAGAGGAGTACAGCAGAAGTAGAGAGGGTCGTAGCATACTGATAGACTTATAAAAGTGTAGCAAATCAGAGAAACAAGATGGTTTGGACAAAGGTTCTTTGTCAGCTGTGCAGGCAAAGTGCTTCTGAGGATATACGAGGTGAAATCAGTTGATGTATTAAATGGTTGATGATTAAAGATGTGTTTTTTCCTTAAGCTTCCTCACTTTATTGGTCCTATATCACCAACTAGCCATGCAAACAGAGATGTCATTAACCTATAACTTCATAACGTCATAACTATGTCCATTGCTGTTGAAGTGTCTTGCTACTCGAAAGTCGTTCGTTCTATGATATGATGGTGCATGACAAAACAATCAGCCAGTCTCCTGCTGTAGGAGAGGAAGTAAACAACTCCTGTGGTGATGCATGTGGAATGATGGGTGACAGTGGTGGTGATCCTTGAGGGGCTATGCTAATAACTGTCTGTCACAACAGCCAAGGACAACATTCTCCACAACATTCTCCACAATTCAACACCACAACTTCTAGTTCACATCTGGTTCACTTCCTGTACCATGGACTATAAAATCACATGGTTTCCTCAGTTTTATTATGAAGTCTTGCCAGTCATTCCATTTGCCTAATTTCTGAGCATGATTGCTTTGTCTGTGTATGATTACGCACTATCCCTTGCCTATCTACACTTTTTGATCATCTCTAGATGTTTGAAGTCTTATGCCAGACCTTTGTCTGCATAATAACTACAATTTTGGATTGTGTTTAAAAAAAAAAATTCTGCACATGGATCCTCATGTCACTATTGGGTCTGATTTGTTGCAATAGTGTTGTAGATTAGACAGAGCATTTAATTCACTTCTGTTAAGCATGTCTTCAGTGTTTTTATGCCATCAGTAGATGAGTGGCGGTTCCTTAAAAAGGGAAGTACTCTCGTGATCATCCGGAAGGATTTTGGAGTTTTTAAGTGTAACTTCAGCTTTCGGTGTTATTAGTAGATTAGGATGATAAGTGAGCACCAAATTAGAAATTGGCTCTGTATTAGCAGTGGATTGTTTCCTCAGTCTGTGGCTTTCTTAGGAAATCCACAATTTTAAAAATAATCACACATTCCCTTACTTTTTTGGAGGACATTCTCATTCTCTCTGCAAATGCATTCCAGTGTCAGTGTAGCTGTGAATAAGGAATGGAATTTTTGTTTGGGATGGGACAAGTTGTACTGCAAGGAGGAATGAGAGTCTGTAGGTCTGGTAGTTTTCAAAGTAGAATCTTCCTTCTTCAATGATATGTCCAAAAAAAAAAAAAAAAAGTTCTGCTCGAGCCTAGGTGACGAATACTCCAAGCACACAAAGGCTGGAGCTCTTCAGCTGTGCAGTATAGTGTGGTTACTTCCTGCATTCTTTTCCATATATTATTTAGAATACACATTGTATGTATACACACACACACTGGGAAAATTCAGCCTTTCATTTGTTCCATCTCTGTGGTCATGTGAAATAAGCAAGGACTTGCAATTAATAGGTGAAAGAGAGACACCACAAAACATCCCTGCGAGGCAGAGTCTGACTATCGGCATTCAGCAGGCAGCTAACAGCTTATCCTGAGAGATTGTGTATTTCCACAGAGAAACTCGGACTCCATTCTGTCTTCCTTCCCTGAAGCGCAGCATGCTCTACTTTTGCAACAGGCAGGATACGAGCGTAAATAGCTGAATGTGGAGCACACTGTTTGATGTTTGTTCTGGCAGGGTTAATCTCTGCCAGAACAGTGTTCAATTTTAATTTGTTATAATTTGTATTTATTATTGCACAGTTATTACACAATATAGATAAAGTAAGGAATGACACGCAACAAACTATGATGTTATACAAAAACGATGCACGCCGGCTAGGTTGTGTTGCTACCCCCCCATGGTCTTGAGTGTGTTATTCCACTTACACCACAGCAATTTGTCGAATATTACAATTTATAGTTAGATAGTTAGAGAGTGCTTACAACTGAGACTCCTTCTATAAATGTTAAATAAACATCTCCTAATAAAAAAAACACTTCATCACATCAATGATTACCTCACATCAGTAAGAATTACCTTGTAAAACAACAACCCGTTTTTAAATCCATTTATTATTAGTCTTAGATTATAAGGAGCATCTGCTGTACTGTGTAAGTCCCCGTGTATGAGCTGTTACTATAGAAATAGCAAATCTGCTGTTATACAAGAGAATGTATACTGTCTGACCAATCAGATTCGAGCGTTCAACCACGCTGTGGTATAAAAGGTCCTGTTCACTCACTGTATATGGTGATAATACATCACTTTTGAATGATATCATTCTTGAATCTTGGAATTAATGCCTTGATGAAGGCTTCAGTAACTTCAATATAATTTAACACTAAATGGCCTTGCTAAATCTATAGTCTGCACTCAGCCAAGCTGGTGAAGTAAAAATTTCAAGAAATTATTTGTGTTCTGCTTTGCTCTGTTTGTCCTTCAGCTGAATAGCCAAAGTATAATAGATGAAATGTATTCCACGATCCTCTGTTTTTTTTTTTGTTTTGTTTTTTTTAGGAAAAGTGAATAGCCTAGTAAAATGTAAATGTTTAAATTGGACTGAGTTTTTCCAAAACTTGGCAGTATGCATTTTCAGCTGTGTCCAAAGGGGTAAGCATTTTTTTTACATGGCCCACACTGACCAACTTTTGCTGTCCTCACTTTCTCATGCCTGTTTTTTAATTTTTTTTTTTTTTAATTTTGGCAATCTAAATTCGGAATTTAAACAGTAGCATTACCATAATGAACCAATCTCACTGAGCTTTTTTTTCTTTTTAATTCAATATAAATATCCTAGACCTGTTTGACAGTTGCTGTCTACAAACAAGTTAAGCTTAGCTTTAGCCATCCATGTCAATGACAAAAGTTCATATAGGGGGATGCACAGTTAATAAAAATGGTCAGAATAATATTTTTGTTGTGATAGAAAGAAAAAGGCATTTGTCTGTCTGACACTGTCAGGACAACAAAATCTATTCAGGGTAAATTTTGAAGAAAATATAGCAGCTGTCAGAACTAGTTATCACATATCATGTAACCTCCAGCTGCTAAGCTCTAAAGACACGATTATGCTGTGTGTGTGTGAAGGAAATGCGCCTAGAGAAACATGAAGTGTTCCAACACTGAGTTTATTGCCTAAGACTGTTTATACATTGATCAGTTATTTCTTATTACTGATATTTTGGCTGTAACTGGAATTTTCACCCAATGTCTACTAAACTTTAAGAGTTTGATTTGAAATGGGAGAATCAGAGTTGTGTTATGACTGATGATAATAAGACATGGCAGTGTTGAGGTCCAGCAGCCAACTTCACCAGATGAACTTTATCTCTACTGTATCATAGTTGGAACATAAACAGTCACTACATTTGAGTTTGTGAATTGCTAAAAATGTAACAGTTGCACCAGGTAATAATTTCAATAAAGACTTAAATTACTACTTAAAACTTCCACTTACTACTTCCACTCAATTGTAATAGTCACTATCTACGTCCAGTTTCAGTTGTGTAATATTTTGACGCATACTTAAGTATATGTTCGATTTATTTATTTATTTACTCCTAATACTACCAAAGTGAGATGAGGAGAATGAGTCTCAAGATTTTTTGAACAGCAGTTTTGACTAAGTGCATTTGTGACAGAAAATGTATGACTTGATATGTATGACAGTTAGCTTTTTTTGACAGATCATTTGTAACAGAAATGTGTAAACCTAAATGCCGCTTTACAGATCAAGGTGAAGCTTGTATATGACTTGTACAACAGTCCAAATGTGGTTCAGCTGTAGCTGCAGTTATTTAAAGGATTTAAAAAAGCATTTTTGAATGATTTTAACAATTGTGAGGGTATTAAGCTTAATTAATTAATTCTTCAAGAATTCTTTTGGTGTCCCTTTAGCTACCGTCCTTTTAGCTGGAACCCATCGACCTGCAGAACAAGGGCACTTTGAAAGAGAAAGAGTGTGATCAGATTACAGTTTTGAAGAAACCTCCAAATCCAGGTTTGCATCTCTGTGAAAAACATGTGAGTTCTACGTCCTGTCTGAGACATTTTTTCAGTAAGGGAATGAGGCTCTCTAATAATCATCTGCAGGCCAGTTTACATTTTGCTGTGTCCAAATTAACATTTAGTTCATTTAATTGCAAGGAAGCAAGCACACAAATCTCATTAAGGATTCTCTAAAGGATTGAGTGGTCTGACCCTACAAGGTGAGCTGAAATGTTGTTATGGCCCACTGCTTAAATAGCTTGCTGACCTCCCCCCATCTAATCAATATCATCCCCCAAAATTGGGATTAGCAATTTATTCGATGGCACTAGGCAGGTGTTGGCATAGGTGTATCTCAGAAGCTTATGTTGCCACTATGGCTGAGAAAATTTATGTTAGTTTTCAGAAGAAAGCCTAGATGTGCCGTTTATAAGTGTGGAACTTTGTGACAAGTTCAAAATTATGTTGATTATGTTTTTTAGTTCATCTTTCTATTTCTCGCTTTCTATCTATCTATCTCTTTCAAGATGGTTTATATCTTTCAATCACATACATACACCTTCTCCATCATTTTCTCATCCTGCCTTAATCTTAGCCCTGTTCTATCTTATTACCAAGCCTATCACACAGATGCAGGGCCTCCCTGGGGTGAATGAGATCCGGGAGTCATATTGATTTCCCTAGCTGACTGTAATACATGATGTACTACATGTGGCACTGGCCGTGGTGCCAAGGTGCTGCTAATGTACAAATCAGACAGCGTAGGTAGGAGGCGGTTAAGGCACTAGGGCGAGTGTGTAAATGCTCAGATAATCTTTGCATTAGAAATACTTTATTCATACAAATCTTGAAGCTAAATTGAGCAAATGTGAATGTTTCCTTGGTGAAGGAAATCAGAGTAGTCTACCAGGTAAAGTGGTAGTCTCTGGTTGGCAATCACTGGGATACAGCTGTAGCTAGACAGAGGTCAGCTATGCACTCTAAAATTATCTTCTATAATCACCTCTCCAGTCACTTGCCTGCAGAATGAGACAGTGATACTGTAGTCAGTAAGAAAAACAAAAACTGTTCAAATAAAAAGTAGTTCTAGAGACTTATATATATAACCTACCTGCTGAATTAAAACTTAGAACAAGTATGGCCAAGGCTAAATGCACACACTGGGTTAAACAAGCAGCAAAAACTACAACTTGACCAAAGCCTAAAGATCACATCCTTGGAAAAAGTTGTTTATAACAACTTTCAGAACAAGGGATTTTTTTGCAGTGGGTCTAATGTATATTTAATTCCTTTTACCGGTAAAGTTGTAAACAGTTTTGCTACTCCCACGTGAAACCCTACGCTGCACTGCATAACATGACTGAACCTTGGTGGACATAAGGGAAAGCACGTCTTACCATTTCATTTTTCCCCCTCTTTTTCTCTTTCTCTAAAAATGCTCTCACATACATTATTTGTAAGTAACAGCCTTGGGTGTTATGTGGCAGGAATGGCAGCAGGCAGTAGAACTTTCCATGACCTGAGAGCAGATATTTATTTACCAGATAAGCTACTCTAGCCAGTAGTGTTGAGGATGATGCTTCGAGTTTAAATATCATCTTAATATAGAATTCCCAGACCTTTATATAGTGTATAGTGAGTGGTTTTGTCAGAAGTATAGCTAGTTGTATTGAAACAAAGATTCCAAACAAATACAGACCAAAGTCACAGCCCCAAAACACATACCTAGCCTAGCCAAGAAAGTGTGAATACTAGTGCATGAAGAATAGCCAAGCCTGGGGGCAGTGGTGGCTCAGCGTTTAGGGTTCTGGACTACCGATTAGAAGGTTGTGAATTCCAGTACTGTCAAGCTTTCACTGTTGGGTGATCGAGCAAGACCCTTAACCCTCACCTGCCCAGTTCAGCTGTAAGCCACTTTGGACAAAACTGTCTGCTAAATGAGAAAATGTAAACAGGCCACACAGACTGGAGTTTTTTCTTCTAAAATGACAGTGGCCTAACTAAGACATATCCACATTTTTCTTAGCTTTTAGGGATTTTTTTAGCATAACATTATTACATTATTTATGCAAAGTTTATGCAATGCATAAACATCCTCCAGTCTTCATGCTTTTATGGGACATTTTCTATTTCATTGCTTCATAGAGAGAAAGGCTAGTGAGAGAGTGAGATGTCTCTCACCCTTTCTGATCTTATAGTCTAGATAAGATGGAAAGAGCTGATAATACAGCAATCTAGACTCACCGGTTCATGTCTAGCCATTTGAGGTCATTCCATTATACCTTCCGATGCAGTTAACATTGATTCTGCCTTGGCAATAGGGAGAATATGAAGTTCATGAAGGAAGACAATAGCTCCTGAATTGTGCCCAGCTTCAAAATGATTACCGCATAATTGCAGGTTCATGATTTGCATTCACTTGCTGGCCAGCTCCATTAACCAATTAGCTGTGCTTGTTGATTTATGTGTGTGCTGATGGGACTTGATGGCTTTGTCTTGGGCCATACTGATGCGTGCCTCAAAGCACTCTTGATTTTTATGAGGGTAACTCTGGAGACAGGTTAATGTAACAATAATAATCACCTTTATTAATGTTTAAATACTGACAAGGAGCTAATTGGGATTATCTTGATCGTTTGAATGTAACTGAAGTTGCAACATCTGAAGCTAGATTTATTCAATATGTTCTTGTATTTGTGGAGATTTGACTGATATGAGGGTTTTCGTGCTCACAAATTGTATTGATGCAACAAAAACAGATTCTTCTGATGGGCAGTAAATCTTCAAAAATATACAGCAGCATGACCATAAGGATTTACAATAGCATTTTAGATTTAGGTTTTGGTCTCAACTTCTCATAAGAAGGCTTTTTTGAGGCAAAACTGGATGCATTCCAGACATGCAATCATGCTGAATTTACGCAGTCACAGAATTTAATTGAGCAGCACTTTACTTTGGCTTGAAGGAGATTATTGAATTGGTTATTTTCATCTCTGAGCCAGCACTGAAAATAATGTCAGTGCCCACGCTATTAAAGTCTACATACATCATCAGCTGTGACCTTTAATGAACTGTCTTTCCTCAGATACCACAAAGACATACATTAATTTTGAGAATCTCAACATATATCTGACATGTTGTACACAGTCTTGAGTAGGGAGATCGAGCGAGAGACAAGGCGTAGAGAGACTACTGCAGTTTCTGTTATAATACCAATTTGTAGGATTTTTCATTCCTTTTACTTAACTTATATTTTCCTTTGATAATTCCAAATGAACAGTGTGTATGTATGAGAGAGTGAGCAAGTGTGTGAGTGTTAGTTAGACGAAGCGAGTGCCTTTTAACTTGATTCGACTGAACAATGAATTGGAACAGCTCTGTGTGGCTGCGGATGTCACCAGAGAGCCCTTCCATGCACCTTGGCATTTGTAATTAATCATTAGAGGTGCGCTGCTTTGCTGTATGCTAATATCCATCTCTCCTTGAACATCACACAGTGGAGAAAAGTGCACAGCATCCCTGCTTCCTAACCACTTTTAACCTATTTAACTCAAAAGTATTCTTAATTTTATTTGACCAGGGGTTGTGTATTTCCTGAATCTCCTTATGCATTTTATCTGCCACAGACTTTATGTAGGGCACTAAGCTTAATAAAAGCAAACATTAAACCTTACTGGCTGTGATTGAGGCCATTAACTCTGGGAGGCAGCTTTAATTCAGCCTGGGCCCATGCCGAGTGTATGATGTTGGCATCTCAGCCGGCTTCATTTGCAAGCTTTTTAGGCAAGCAGCTCAATGAGGCAAGGGGAAATGAGTTACCTGGCACCTCTAGCTGCAGCTTTGAAATACTAGGCAGGATCAGAACACCAAAGTCACCCGTGGACAGTAAAGCACAATTGACCCTGTTTTCTGGGTGAGGAAGACAGTCTGTCTGCCCTGCCCACCAGTTAAACACTACACAATGACTGTATTGCAGCTCTTGTAGACAGAATTGGGCAGTTACCATTGTCCTCCAAGCAGGTTCCTCTAATTCAGGGGGTGGAGCTGGATCTGATCTAATTCCTTATTTAAGCCTAACCCTAACCTTTAACCTTAACCCTTGAGATGCTGTGCCAACCAGAAAAACAAACACACTTATCCATCCAGCACAGATTTGTCTCCAACCCCAGAATTTTGGTTTGGCGCCACCCAGGTATAAGGAGCTAGATGAGGTTGAAGTCCACTTCCCCTGGACTTTTGGTTCTGCAGCACTTGGTTCAAGAAGTACTTGATGGACTACTAGATGTAAAACTACTAGGAAGCTAAGAAACCTTAAGCACCCAAAGAGCCCTTAAGGAACCCTTTTTTTTTTCTAACAGTGTAGATAATTGGGTGAAAAATGGATACAACTAAATTGAGAGGAAATCACTTTTAACAAAAAGAATAATAAAATGCCAATCATCTTGCAGCCTGCACTTAGGATATGTCAGGCACTGACCAAGATGTCACTTTTTCTGGGAAGGTGTTTCATTTTTGATGCCTGACAACATCAGATATGACTATGCTACAACACCCAAGGACAATAAGTCAATCTATGTCAATCTATTTATATTTAATTTCTTCCAGGCAATTAAATTTTTAGATTAGTTCATATAACATAAGCTATTTCAGATGCCTCAGTCAAATCCACACTATACGTGTTAATGTCCAGATCCACTGTAATGTCAACATGAAACCATAATGTTTGGGATTTTTGGAGTAGAAGAACAGAGTGATATTCCTGTTTTTTTGGGTTTTTTTCTAGGCACCACGGTGATGACGATGACTGCTTTTGATGCTGATGATCCCAACACAGACAATGCCGTCTTGCGCTACATAATTGTGAGACAGTCTCCTGAGAAGCCCTCACCAAACATGTTCTATATTGACCCAGAGAGAGGTGACATTGTCACTGTCATCTCACCATCCCTACTTGACAGAGAGGTGCGTGCATCATGGTTTGTTACGGCAAAACTCTGCTTTATTACACAGTGACCTTAGAAGAAACTTCCATCCTGAAATGTGTTTATATTGTAATATTTGTGATGTGAAAGCTTGGAAAAACAAAAGAGCAAGAGCTTCTTTACTCATTTGCGATTTTTCAGTGCTGTTCAATGTCATCTTTATGAGACATCCAATGTAGAAATAGTGGAGCCAGCAAATGTTGGGGTCAGTGTTCCAGAACGCAATACAACTATATGATGCAGTTATGCTCAGTTACATTAGAGGCTCGGCTGGTTAGTGATCTATATGATGATATGCATGCTGGAATTGATAGGGTATTTACAAGAACTTTATCTGTTTGACCAGAGTGTACAGACGAGAAGATAAGAGAGCTGGACAGTCAAAAGTACTAAAGCATTGCTCCATCAATCTCTTCAGATAGAAATGAAGCCAGGGCTAATGGGAGGTGGGAAGACGGAACTAGGGATTACATCTTTTTCAACCTCTGTGCATTCAATCTACAAAGTGTGGAAAAAACATGGCTGCCTCATTGTTCATCTTTTGTTAGCTGCAATATAGCCAGCTAACTTCTCAAAACAGCTAATTTTATAGTCAGTGTTATAGATTTTTTTCATTCAAATATATCTGTATGGTGATTGATCCAAAGCAAATACTTGTATGCACAGTATAACTCCATTTAAAATAAAGAAGTGCTTCTTTGTTTATTGTTCATGCTATGAGCAGCCATGTTGTTTTGTCGAGTTGGGTAATGAGATTTAGTCGAATGCAACATAAATCCAACTGGCACCACAAGCAGCTAGTTGAGCAGCATTGTGTGTAATGTAGGAAATTGTTTACCAACGTGAAAGTGGACCAGAATGTCAATGAAAGAAGTTTAAGCAAAAAAACTCATTACAAATTAAATCTCATGTGACACTGAGGATCACATGTTGATTATAAAGCTTAGCATGCAAGTCATTCAGGGTAGATTCTTGCTTCAAGAGATTCATTCATATTTTAATAGTGGATGAACTAGCTGTTGGTATCCACATAGTGTGTTTGCATATGATTCAAATTCCACCTTTTTCCTGTTGTTGTCCCTTACGTTATCTACTTGTTTGATACATTTAGAGTCTGGGATTGTTTGCTTGCGAGTTCTGAATGGGGGTGCGGAGACAGGAAGAGTAGGTGTGTCTGAAACGATGGTGCTACGCTGTCTGGTGGGTAGCTGGTGTTAGTGGAGTTAGTAGGTGAATGCTAATGAGCAACTGGAAGCAGTGTTTCCTGCGTCTCCTCAGCGGAGCGAGACAACGGCATGATTGCTTTTTCAGCGGGGTGACGAATGCAGGAACATCAATTCGGCCCGCTGCTGGAGGAGGAATATTAGCTGTTGTCAGACACTTAGAGCGTGGTTTAATTGAGGTTATACACACTTAGCCACCAGTATCGGCTGTGTCCGACAAGACCGACTGAAAACCCGTCAGCCGGAACAGTGTACTTGCATGACATAAACATCAATATGGGTGTGCATGTGTGTCTGTGTGTGCGTGTGATAAAAGCTGATCGGTTTTAAATAAACAGGACATACCGATGCTTATTTATAGTCATTTAGTTATAGTATTTTCTGATATATTTCTCTTACTGATATTCAAGCCTGGATAGTTCTTTAGCTTTGAGTCACATTCAGTTTCCTCTTTAGTTCTGCTGATATTCTACATTAGTCCCATGAGCTCTATTTCTGTTTCAGACATGCTCAGGGGTGTAACATGTGGCAGGTGTTGCACGCCACTTTCAAGGTGACATCCGATGGTTTAACTTGAGAAGGTGTGAAGTTTGTGCATGTCGAAATCTTTGGAGACATAGAAGTGCAAATTAAATAACAGGTGTTGTTTGGCTATTGTTGGCAACATTGAAGTGTTTCCTTCACAAGCAACTTAGGTACATAGTGAGCTATTAACGTGCTTGACCTTCATAAATGTGTTTTTAAATAGCATGATTAGGTGATATGATTTCGTAGCAGTTTCACAGAGTTCGGAGAAAGCATTTAGCTGCATTGAAATCCTTTCTGCAGCTCAGATTTTTGACAAGATCTGCAGTTATATATTTAGGTGTGCATTTTTTCCCCGTGAACATTTGGATCAGTGGAAGGTTGTCATTTCTAATATCAGATACTGATGAGAATTATTATAGAGTCTGTACAGGTATGTTAATATTCAGTCATAGGAGAGAATGGCTAAGTGTGGTGTGTGTGCGCTCTGCTTGTTAGTCAGAAGAGCATGCATGTGTAACGATGTGTTTGACATGAGTGTTTAAATCCTCCGTTAACATGTATGATATAGCAGATGTGATTAACTGAGTAGAAGGCTCCGCTGCTATCACTGAGTAGAAAGCTTTCACTATCGCTAAATCATTTCTGTTCTTTGCTCAAGCTAGTGGAATGCACACTTCTGTCTGCATTCGGGGCCCTTTTCTTGGTGACATTACTTCTGCAGTCAGTTTTCTCGGCACATACAGATTCGAGTGATTTTCAATACTCCACACCAAACATCATATAATGCTCTGTCAATATTTGATGTTTGAAGGAGACAAAGATGGCAGACTGACTACAATTACTTTCAGATTGCAGAGATTCCATTACTTCAGGTAAATTATACAAAAAAAAATGCTAAGGCAATCTTACTGAGGTGCTAAGTGCCTTTGATATGTAATTGATTTGATTCACAGCTTGTAAAGCATGAGTTTACAGACTGCTCACATTATTATAGTTTATTTCAGGAACAGTCTTTGTAATTTGCATTCTGAGCTGTCATTGAAAATCTACATCTGCCAAATAGAAGCTTAAAAGGAACTTAAAAATGTCATCTACAAATGTAAAATGTAGTTTATCCTTATTTGGTACACATTTGCAACATTTTGTTATTTTATTTTTTCACTCAATTGTTTTATATAATTGGGAAAAGGCATACTTTAGAGCATTCTGTGAGATATTAAAGGGATGAAATACTTTTGGACATGCTGATATTGGAAAATAATCAACAATGGGCTGATGTGACATGATCAAAGTGGAGAGCCATCATGACATTGATTATTCTCTGATACCAGCACATCCCGAAGTGTTTTATTGCTCTTATACCACAGCAGTTTGCCAACAGTTCCAGTTTTTTATTCAAGTACAGATCTGCATGTCATTCTTTGATCCATTTATAGTTAGATTTAATGCTGTGGAACATCCACAGAAAAATTTTATTATAACCCATAAGTCAATTATTTTCTCTCAGAATATCTCAGTGTTTTATTCCTCTTATATCACAGCAATTGGTCAATTATTACAGTTATCTCTTTATTAAAGAATGACACATTATACTTTTTATTCTTTTTTTTTTTTTAATTCTGTAAACTTTATAGTTACGGGTCATGTTGTAGAACATCCAGGAACAGTCAGTTCCCATTATCATTTATATTACAGCAGCTTTTAACAGCTGTTCCCTCGCTAGCCTCTATTTTTCCTCTCTCTGGAAGAGACAAAAAGACAAAAAATGCAGCTTCTATTATCACCAAGGAAATGCAAAGTCCTCCATTTCCGAGTTGGAAAACTTAAAATTAGAGGTTTACCCCTGCCTGTTACAAATTGCTGACACTGGAGACTCCTTCCAAAATGTTAAAAAAAAAAAACATCTCCTCACAGAAAAACTTCACCATATCAACAATTAAACAAGTCCCTGTGTAAGTTGTTACTATAGAAACGATAACTTTAGAATGAGCGAATTAATATAAACCTGCGATTTTATCTTGCAGATGGAACTAGTGTCAAAGCTGTTGTTATAGAAAACTGATCAACACTCTCTGACCAATCAGAATCAAGAATTCAACAGCGCTGTGGTATAAAGCATTAACAGAGAATTATAGAAAGTGTGGTCAAAAAACAAAACAAAAAAAAAACACACAAGTATAAGCACAGTTTTCACTCAGATGGATGTACACAACCATACCATTATTTCTCACTCTACTCTAAGTGGTATATCTTATGTACCTTAATTACCTTATATGTATGTATATTTGGCTGAGAGTATGAATACAGATGTCTATAAGTGGTTCTGATTTTAAGGTTCACAGAGACAGAACCTTGAAGGTATCACCTCAGTGACAAACAACACTACCTTTGTACCTTTTTTTCCAGAGAGTGTTGCTTCTGCAATAATGATCATGCTCACCTTTCTATGATTCATTATCACTTCTTACATGGTTTATTCGTGGGCTCACATTGCTGATCTCACATAGCTGTTGTCTTTAAAAAGCTTTGTAACTGTTCTTATGATAGTTTCAGTAAGAAAAACTTGTTTCTGTCAATCAGTAGGTTGCTGTGATGCATGCTGGGATGTCTCACACTGCTAACACTTTTGTCATGGTCACTTTTCTGATTAGCAGCCTTTATATTTGAAGGTGCTACTACGTGACAGTGTCTATATACTTCTGTATAGTCTATATATAGTCTATATATTTTATATGTCTATATGTCTATTTAGTATGACTATATATCAAGAGATATTTATGTTTAATATTCCAATATGTAGCTTAGAGTTCAGCATGAGATCTGTATGAGGCAGACTGGATTTATTACTCAGAGTCACTTGGATTCATGCTCTTTAATGTGGAGTCTGCTAATGCTTTTAGCCAAAGCAATCAATGCCTTTCATAGAATACAGCAGACATGGAAGCTAAATGGATACAGGAAATACCCTGCGGGAAGGGTCTGGAGGTCTGGCGCCAGGCTTCCCATTCAGGTACGAGACAGCAGCACTGTGTGTGTGTGTATGAAGAGGACAGAGACTGAAAGGGTGATAGTATATTGGTCCATTTTTCTTGCTTAACAAAATGCTTCAGTGGAAATCTTGTGTGTGTCCTTTGGTGCACCTTGCCATTCCAAAAGTGACTGCTGGCATCAGGAAATACTTGAAACAGATTTGTGTACCTGACACCGTGCAGAATGGTTCACTAATTACCTGGCAATTAGTTTAGTTAATTCAGGATCTGCACCTGCTTTGAGGCACCTGCTGTTATGTCCCTGGTAGTGCACACTATATCAGATGTTTTGCTCATTCTGCCAGTGTGTATTATACCAAATCACATAGAGAGCTCTCCTTGCAGGCAACAGATTAACCTATGATGCCATATAGTGTTGCTGTTTCTACTGCCAAGTCGGACATGCTGTAGCTGTGGTAAGTTTTTTAACCTTGTTTGCTCAGAACTTAACAAACCACTGATTGGTCAAACAATAAAAATAAACAATGTCTCTGGCTTGAATAGTATTACATTTACACCCTTATCCAGCACAGTGTACAGAAGTGCATTGTAGTCTTTATCAAAAGCTTACCTTCATGCTAGATCACTAGGTCAGGGACTAAGAATATCTTTGAGCTAAAGGTCTGTTGGAAGAGATTACTACAGCATGAAGCATGCTTGGTGAAAAGGTAGGTCTTTAATTTTTGTTTGTCAACTCAGCTGTTCAGAGAGCCAGGAGAAGTTCGTTCCACCACCTGAGTGCCAGGACTCTTGATGCAGGACTCTTGACAGGACAGTCTTGATGCATGTCTTTCTTGTGTTTTGAGGGACAGTGGGATCAGTTAAGCCATGCTAGAGGCATGTGGTGCAAAGCAGGATGTGATACGTGCCTTAAAGTAAGTGGCTGCTGGTCCATTTTGGGCTTTGTAGGTAAGCATTAGTGTCATAAATACTGCAGCTACAGGAAGCTAGTAGAGGGCGTGTAGCAATGGTGGTGTGGGAAAACTTGGGGAGGTTAAAAACAAGTGTTGCAGTTTTAGTCTGGATCATTTGCCATAGCTGGATGATGCGCAGGGGCAGACCTGCCAGGAGTGAGTTGCAGTAGTCCAATCTCGAGATGACAAAGGATTGAAATAGCATCTGAATGGCATCCATGGGCAGGAAAAGCCAGATCCTCCTAATGTTGTAAAAGAGAAACCTGCAAGGCCATGTCATATGAAGCAAGAAGGATAGATGATTGTCCAGAACTATACCAATGTTGAGTGCACTGCAATTTTCAGTAGTGCACTGATTGCCTTGTGAGTCCCTGCCATGGTTTTTCTTTTCTTAAAAAAAGATGTAATAATCAATATCACAATTTTATCAAACAATTCAATATTTCAGATTCCTTTTTGCTTATTCACCCACAGTAATGTTTTCTTGTCACTGTTTTTGGCTTGATTGTACAGTTCATTTCCTAAACAGGATTCAGGTAAAATCTACCATTTTTAAGTTAGGTCAAACAAAAAATTGTGTCTTTGCTTTTTGTTCACTCCCTATTGGCTAAAAATGATTGTCTTGTACACTTTACCTAGCACTTTACCTAGAGTAAAGTATTGGCACACTTGGATGTGTTTAGCGATCATCACTACACTTGAGGATTAGTCAGGAAGATTGTTAGTACTTAGCACATACAGGGGAATTCATGATGTCATTATGTTACAAGCAACACAATACTTGTTGTATTATGGTAGGTATGCAATACTTATAAATATATGATGCAATACCAACTGCAGATAACCTGTTGTACTCAGTGGACATATTCAAGTTATGTTTTATTAAAAGTAACTGAAAAGCCTCTTCTTCACATTGCTTTCACATGCATTGCCCCCAATCCCTCTTTCTGTCTCTCACTCACACACACTCACAAGACATCCAATTAATCATGGGTCATAGCATAGTGATTTCACTCCCAGCAGCTTCATTCCGCCAGATCCCAAACAGTCATTCAGATGATAGCCCCTGCCTTTCGGCTGCACTCACACACCAAATGGGCTTTTCAAACATGCTTTCTGGGCCTCCGCCTAATCTGATCTCCCCTCCACGTAATTGAATGTCAGTCGCCATATAAAGATTCTTTCCAGTCTTCAATTAGTGGCTCATTGTGGGTGTCAGGATGGCTAGACAAAACAGACAGCAAAATATTTACTCCTGCAGGTGGGGCCGGAGTTATTATAGCATTTCATCTATATGCAAATAGATTGAAAGCATGAGGGACCCTAGCATCACTTGATAACACTGCATTATTGTATTATTTGGTGGCACTTCACTGTATAAAGTATATAAATTCCCATTCATTCAGCCATTATCATGTAGAGATTGAGCTTCAGTTGGTTGCAAAATAGACTCGTAAGTGGACTTGAGCACTGCTTCGGGTTCATGAAGTTGCCTTGGGTAGAGTTTCTGTAAGCCCTTGCATACACTCATCTTCCTTTTTCTGGTACATTATTAACTTTTGCTGTTTTTACTTCAGATATTATGTTCACATCACCTATTATGATACATCTAGGCCAATTTAGTTATTTTTGTAATTTTCTCTTTCTTTCTTTCTTTCTTTCTTTCTTTCTTTCTTTCTTTCTGTCTGTCTGTCTGTCTGTCTGTCTACAGTACCCTCCAAAGTTAATGGCACCTTTCATGAAAATAAGCACATAAGAACATACATATATATACATACAATGAATCACATTCAGTTAGTGATATTTTTGAGCTTAAACATATTAGAACTCTATAGAATAATTTATGTAAACATATAGTATTATTATTATTATTATTATTATTATTATTATTATTATTATTATTATTATTATTACTTTAATACTAAAGGTTCTGCAAAACACTGGTTTTTAAATTATTGATGCCCCAATTGACAATTAATATTTGGTGGTTTCTCCTGGGCACAGTAAATGCACTGAATCTCATCTTTTAATCTCTCACAATGATGGAGACTTGAAGATGGATCTTGGACACTCCTCCATGAGAAGAACGTTTCATACTTCTTTATATTATTAAGTTTTTGTATGTGAACCGCTCTTCCCAATTCAGACTATGGGTTCAAACCTGAAGTGGACTTTCAGGTATTTATACACTGATTTGGGTGTGTGTCTTGGGTTATTCTATTGATGAAAGTCCTATCTATAGCTAATTCTTAACCTTCAGGCTAAAATATTAGGATATTTATCAAAATTCATCATGCCATCATTCATGATCCAAAAACATCATTCATGATCCACCTCCATAATTTATAGTGTGTCTTCTTGCTCATTTTATGAAGGGTGCCAATAATTCTATCTATCTGTCTATCTATCTATCTATCTATCTATCTAAACCATAAAAGCCTAGAAGAGGCAACCAGGTTTTGGCTAAAATATCAGGGTATTTATCAAAATTTATGACACCATTAAGAGGTCCTTAAACAACAGCACAGAAACCAGCTCTATCTGTCTATCTGTAATAAGCAATACTCACTGGGTTGGTATTATTTTTAAGGATTAGGTCTGGGTTTGCAGCTGGTGAAAAGGTCACCCCTGATATAGTCAAAAGATTAGTCTAAGGACTACTGAGTCTGAATAGACCGAGGCTCATTTTCCCAACTTTACATCAATGTCTGTTAGCACTGTAGTCATTCTTATCTCCAGTCTCAGAGACACGCTATGCTGTGGAGTTTCAGGTTTTCCCTACTGTCAACATACCTGACACATAATTATCAAGCGCTTCATGAGCTGAATCAGGTGTTGGGATTAGGAAACTGGGCAAGGCCATTGGTCCCAAGGACTGGAGAAGTATTCTTTAAGGACTCTTTGGTTAGGTTTTTTTTTTTTTTTTTCATTTTCTCCCCAAGTTGGTCATTTTCCAATTCCCACCCACCAGCCAGCTCTCCTCTATCACATCACAGCTACCAACCGGGGAGGGTTACTTGTGCCAATCAGCCAATTACTGTTTTTTCCAACTGCTGCTCATGCTGCATCACAGGGAAGTGTAACACACTCGGGGGAAAGCTCTATCTACCCATTTCTGCATGCATGAGTTCACAGATGCTCGTTATTGGCTAATGTCACTGTAATTGACAGGCATGGGAAGGTATGCCATCCATCCCAACCAGATAGCAAGGCCAAGTTTGCTCTCTCGACTCCTGGCCATGGATCGCTGTGGCATCTTGTGATTCAAACTCTAGGGCGAATGAATTTCTGTTGCACTTGGGAGCATTATTTATATAGTTAAGGGTCCATAGCATCCATCCATAAAAGGTTTTCCTTGGATCCTTTTTGGATAGATAAAGACTCTGTTAGAGCTTTTTATATAATTGTTTAAGCATTACTACAGAATAACCTTTAAAGGTTCTAGATATTAACACTATGGTAGATCAAGGGTTCTCAAACTAGAGGTTGCTTGATTTAAAAATGGGGATGTGAGAGAAAATCACAAGCTCCTCTTTGGCTTCATTCATTTATTTTACAAAAGAATATAATGAATATCATTCTAACTGATTTTGTTTGCTGCTATTTTGAGCCTATTTTCCTTGAAACCGTAGAGCGACTCTGACTCAGTGGAACAGCAGAAGTCAAGAAAACTTACATGAAAATATGTTGAGACATTTATTGAATATGGCTTTACAAGCAGAATATTTATATTGTACATTCAGGTTCATTTGCCCAAAAAAGTTTTAAAACCCCAGTCTAGATTATGTTATCCGTCTCAAGATGAATGTTTAGGGCTAAGTGAACTTTGATTGCATTTAGACTTTGAGTGCATTTTAATTGAGATACAGTATGTGTATATATAGTATATGTAATATGCAATTCACTTAATTTAGCTCATTCGGTTTTGGAGTCATACCTAATTTATGTTACTATCTCAGTCAAACGTGCAGTATAGTGATTCCAGAGGACATTGGTGTGTGTAGTAGCAGTCTGGCGGCCCTGTTGTCTGGAGTGAGTGCAGCAGATGGAGTCCAGCTCCAGACAGTGATGAGAAATAGCATTCCCTCTTTCTCCGGGCCCTCTCTCCTACTTTCCCTACCCTTTCTCCTCTATCATGCCTCTGTCCACTTGCATTAGCAAGGAAATGAGATTCCACTAATTAATTAGATCTCTGAGTGCTAAAGATGAGGATTACATCCCAATGAAGGTTAGGAGTGTCAATCATGTGTTTTTTTTTTCTTTCCATGCTGCAAATTCCTGGAGATAAATTGAGCCCCATGGGCATGGTGGGTAGAAAAAAAAGGGGCAAGTCGTTAATCTTTCACTGTTATTAATTGAGTCTTGCTGAGACACTCGGTCAACGAAGGCGTGAAACATCAGAGAGAAAGAAAATGAAGAAGGAATACTGTCCAATTTGAAAAGAGGAAGATGGATGCCCAGAACATACTGAAGCAGAAAGACAGAAATCTGGAAAAATGACAGGACTGATTTCAGGACATTTGCAAATGCATACAGTAAACTCTAATGATGTGTGAATTTCATTTAAATATAGTATATACTCTGTTATGTATCTGTTAAATAAATGTTTCAAATCATAAAAAAGTGTAAGTACATTGCTATTGACCTTATGGAAAATATGCAATATGAAACTGCAGTTCATAATTATAAAATGGATATCTTCCATTTTGGATGTCAACTGATTGAAATATTAATCGGAGTCTTCAAGCTCTGGAAAACATTTTAGCTCCTTGATAAACTGTGCACAATATCAATGTGCCAACAATAATTATGCTGTAAAGCATTATCTTTGCTGCTGTTAAAAACAAAGTGGCATGCGGATATTAAATTGTGGTAGTATTAAGGCTAATCTAAACATTCAGTGAAGTATGCAGCCATTAAAATAAGGAAATTAATATGACATTGCACTATTGCACTTGCAAAGACTTGGCAGCAACTCTGAAAGTTTAAATGATAAAACACCTAATATTTTTTTGCTGGCAAAGTGCTGGGAGCAATCTCACTGCAATCTGTCTAGTGAACGCTGTAATATAATGAGCAATTGTTAGCATTTATATGATACGGGCAGGTAAGTGTGCACCTCACAATCTCTTGAGAAGACTTTTTAGTTGTTCGTTAAGAAAAATGGCTCCAATTACCAAATGCTCTGCCAATCTGAGAGGAAATGAAAGGTGTGAGTGCTATAAATTTCTCTGTATCCCGGTCTGGGCAATAAAAGTGCATTTGTGCTTTATTGGTGCTGTAAAGCAAGGCTATGCTCAAATAGCGAGGAATAAAACGTGTGCACGAGGAGGGGGGGCAGCGGGGCAGACTGAAACAGGGAGATAGTGAGGTCCATACAGAGTTTAATGCCACTGATTCCTTCATGTGTAGAAGATTCTGGATGTCTACTGAAATGAATGGGTTTTGGAAGAACTTCTCATCACAGTCTGCTCATTAGTTCTGCTCAGTTCACACGCATGAATTGCCTCCTGTAACCTTGACTCTGTGTCAGCTTCATGCTGTGTATTGTGGCCTTGCAGTGGTGGGTGGGAGTCTGAAGATTCGATCCTCATGCCTGTGTGGGCTGAGATAAGAACGAGGTCAGTGCTCCTCACATAGCGGACATTGCAGGATGGATGATGGGTAATGAAGTGAGTGATGAGCCTTCTCTTTCTCTTTCCGATCTTGGTGTTCAGAGATCCTCAGGTAGAGACTGAGAGACAGATGGAGGGAGAGACAGAAGCATCCTTCTTGTTTCATTTATCAGCCTGACAGGAATGACATATTGAATAGTAGAGCAGGGATTCAGTCAGGCTTGATCATTATGGTCAGGTTACATGGATGACACTTTACTCACTAAAATAGTAATAATGAGGAAAAAAGGATCGTAAAGTTTATAACCTGAGACACTTATTCAACATTTTTTTCAAGTGCCACTTCCCTGCAGGTTTGGTTTTAATATGCCTTACACATTACACGTACGTGTCCATGAGCATCTACTTCAGTCACTGTTAAAATTACAGGAAATTCACTGTTCATAAGGACAGTCGCACTCGAGTGTGGACCAAAACTGCTCCGAGACCATCTGAGTGAGGTGATATCAGTCTGGTTTCAAGTGAAGTCAAGCGCAGTTTAATTGCTGTGAGATAGTGATATGACACAAAGCGAAAGGCCAGAGCTGTAGTGCTCCAGAAATGTGATGTCTTCTGGATAGTTGGCATTTTACAATGAAGAATTATCTGTCTGGATTCTACATACACTTAGAAAAGCTTTGTTTATTTGTTTTTCATGCCTGCTGTATTTCATTTAATGAAAGAATTAAGACTTACACACCGCTCAGTCCTTTTTTTTTGTGCTTTTTTGTTTGTTTAATTATGTGCAGTGTGAAATCAAATCAAACAAAATAGCAAATCAAGCCAGTTTTAATTTCCTCTCTGATACGGAGTCAGAAAATGCACTAATAGCTATGAACGGTTCTTCATCTTAAAGTAATTATGATACTGATAATTAACATTTGAGGTGCTTCTGATAAAATGAACACGCCGTTCTGTCCTTCATTCTGGGTGAGCCAACATTTCTATGTTTGTACATTTTGTGTGCTTTTTACGCTATAGTCAGAGAGAAAGAAGAAATTATGATGGATATCTTGTATGAGTATGAAGTATCTTGTATAAGTATGAAGAAGATGGCTCAGAATAGGAGGAAACAAGACCACATATCCTCTACAGTGTGGAACTGGTTCTCCTTTCTTAAATCAGATGTCACAGAACAACATTACATGCAAATGTAACAGGATGTAATTTAATAAGCAATTATCTGAAACACAAATCTTTCGTATGACAGCAGCTTACTACTGCATGGAATAATTCTGAGTGAAAATAGATTTAATTGAAATCATATGAAAGTTGTACCTTAGTGTACTCTTATTTATAGTCTTCCACAGATTTCAGAGACTGTATGTTTTGCGAGGTAGTATTACAGTAACTTCAGTCAACTTTTATGAAGCCCCTGCTCATAATGAATTATAGCCCCATTTATAATTATTTATAAGCAAATATTACTATAAATCTATAAATACATTTATAAAGACACATCAAGACCTATACTTCATTATAATAACAGTTATGGTTACATTTATATTATTGTTATAATTACTTATAAGTGATGCACTTGCTTTTTCAGTGCCCATGCTCATAATGCATTATATACCCTTTTATAAATATTAATTAATCAGTCTTATGGTTCCATGAATGTATTTATGACATCTTATAAATACATTCATGGAAGCACAAGACTGACTAACTGATGTGTCTTTGTAAATGTATTTCTAGAACAATAATACTTGCTGATAAATAATTATAAATGGGGCTATTATCCATTATGAGTATGGGCTTCATAGAATGTATTACCAACTTATAGAAAAACTTCTGTTATATTTTGGGTCCATAAATACACAGACATGCTTTGTTTGTTTGTTTGTGTGTGTTTGTGTGTGTGTGTGTGTATGTGTTTGTGCTGTGGTTCTGATCCATGATTCATCAATAGAAAATCATCTTCTGTGCTTCTGACAGATGAGGAAGCTCTTAAAGATTATGTGTTTTTTGAATGACTGATGGCGTGACACTTGCCAAAATACCATGGAGACCTTTTTAAAATTCAAAATTCCAAAAATCTTGTGCAGGCAGGCTTTATCAGTCCAACCAAACATGGGTCTGAAATGGCAAAGAAGAGAGAGGAGGAAGAAAAGGATGGATGGAGTGCTGCTTGGTGGAAGTGTGCTGGAGGCTAAGGGCTACATTAAGCATCTGCAAGCTAATGGTGGAGCAGAGCCATTTGCACACCTCCATATCCTTTTCTCTCTGTTTCTTTCTTGTCTATGCACTCACTCACTCACTGTCCACTTTATTAGAAACACAGGTACTCCTACTCATCATTCAGCCAATCATGTGGCAAGAGCTTCAGTTAATGATCACATCAAACATCAGAATGGGGAAAAAATGTGATCTCTGTGACTTTGACCGTGGATGGTTGGATGGTTGTTGTTGCCAGACAGGCTGGTATTTTAGAATCTGCTTGTCTCCTAAGGTTTTTCACGCTCAACAGTTTCTAGAGTTTACAGAATGGTGTGAAAAACAAAGAATATCCAGTGAGCAACAGTTCTGCAGGTAGAAACGCATTGTTGATGAGAGAGGTCAGAGGAGAATGGCCAGACTGGTTCAAGCTGACCAGAAGTCAAATGACCACTCTTTATAACCGTGGTGATCAGAAAAGCGTCTCAGAATGCACAACATGTCGAACCTTGAGACGGATGGGATATAGCAACAGAAGACCACATCATGTTCCGCACCTGTCAGCCAGGAACAGGAATCTTAAACTACAGTGGGCAACATTGCCTCAAGCTAAACATCGCTTGGTTATTCCCACCTTCAACTCTTCACTTTCTGTCCAGTTGATTTGTGTTTCCAGTTGTATTCCCATGGCCAAGATTTAGTTTTATTTTTCTACTGTTATAATTTGGTGAGATCCAACTGTCTGTGTGTCTGGCTGGTCTTGATGTGGGATAGTGTTAAGTGTGTGCCAATATTTGGTAGATCTTTTTCCGAGTTTGTCCCTCCGAGAGAAGGTTCTGTATATTGTAAAAAACCCTGCTGTTTTTACAAAAGCTGGAAATGATGCGGATGATAAGTTAGTTCCGCTTAGAACTTAAATTTGTAAATACAAACTTTTCCTGCTATTTTACACAATTATTTAATAAAAATGCAAAGATCTGTAGAATTGAAGTCATCTGAAGCAAGTATATGAAGAATTGGGTATGTATTCAGAGAAAAGATTTTGGATAAAATTTCATAAAACTAAATAAACAAGAAGAACTGAACATTTATTGGCTGATTTACATTTACATGTTTTAACTTCTTCTTTAAGCCCCTTAGCTTTACTTTGCTTCCCTAAAAACAAAGAAATTGATGAACAAAGGATAACAAAGTTTGTTTTTTTTTTTATCTTCTTCTGTGTGTGTGTATGTGTGCGTACTGTATGTAGGTATGTTCTTGAACCCCAGGAGGAAAACAATGAAGGTTTTTTGTTTGTTTGTTTGATTGATTGATTGTTTCATTTACAAAAACTGCAGCTTTTATTTATTTAAAAAAAAAAACCTAAAATGCTTTATTTTGGATACTGAGGTTAAAGTCATGCTTTCATTTTTTCACAGGGATAGTAAGACAAACGTGTGTGTGTGTGTGTGTGAGTGTGTGAAAGACAGCTGATTAAGCATTATGCCAAAATCCTTCTTTGTCATGTCTTCTCCTTATTGATATGGACAAAATGTCACTGTTGTCCATTATGATCACAGTGGGGAGCCTGGGAGCATTAAAGCCTCAGTCTTAAATATGCACACACATCACAAAGTGCTCTTTATAATGTCAACTGCTCAAAGGGCAAGCATACCATCAGGACACACATGCAAGCGTTCACCATTAAACTCCATAATCATTAAACCTCTTTCTGACAGTGCTGAAATTTATTTCTGCATTATTAAAGCCAAACTCGTGATCTGATATTGCTAGGATGTTAGGATTTGGATGAAGACTGCTTGAGATGGACTTCAACTGCCAGATATACTGAGGTAATGGGAAAGAGCATGACCCAGTCATGGGTTAAAATAGCAAATGGAACTTAGAAGATACAGAAATGCAGGAGAAGATCCAATGGTCAATATTCTCTGAAAGCACTGTTCTCTGGAAGTGTCTCTGGGCCCTTTCTTAATGTTGTTGCATTTGTTCGCAATAGAAAAATCTAAAATATATATATATATATATATATATATATATATATATATATATAGCAAGCACTTGGTATTAGCAAGTGGATTGTTGTCTATAGGATGAAAATTGTTGCAGTCCAGGTCTATCTACGTAAAGAGAGAAAAAAGTTTCTCCTTCACCTTTACTAAACCTGCAGGACACAAACCTGAAATTACGGTATATTTCTTTAGGTTGGATGATTAAGAAGGCTGATTTAAGCTCACGTTAATCCTAACATCTTATTAATCATAATGAATGGACCCAAACACACACCAATCACTGAAGATAAAAGGAAATGACAATGTTTAGTGGAATCAGGGGCTCAGACTCACACTGATCTACCTAAAAGGGGAGAAGAGTCTACTTTTGCCAGACCAATGTGACATTTATCTGATCTGTATCAGTTTGGAGTTAGGATTTAAATCCAAAGTGGCATTTCTTTAATATTAACCCTACCACTCTTTCCTCAGAAACACTGGAAAGATGATCATTAGTCTCATCTAGAGATATGCATGGGACTGTTTTTTTTTTTCTTTTTAAATCCCACTTGCACAGTGATTATGTTTGTTTGTACCTGCCTGTGATATTTTCTAACGAATTTAGTTAGTTCTATTTACCAAAAAACTTTTTAAAAATAGCAGCCTAATTTGAAATATTGCAACCCTGATTAAGCACTTACTAAAGATGAATGAATGAATGCCGTAAATGTGCCATGCGGTGACTCACATCTATGTTAATGAATGTGCTCTTTCTTTGTCAAACTTCATATCTGTCCGCTCACTGACATGAAAGTAGAAATCTCCTGCTCAACATCTGGTCTCAACCAGATGCCCTATGACCTATCATTTTAAATCACATTTTAGAACAAATTGTCTGTGCATTACAAATAGTTCATCTTTGGTTACATCTTTATTCATTTTGGTGACTGTCATTTTGCTAATTCACCCTCTCTGTCATTAGTTAGACATTCCTGCCAGTCTTTGCTGCTGTCCATTGCTGCTGAAACACCAAGAATATTAGAGATAATGAAACTGAGCAATAGGGCCAAAATCTTTCTCTTTCTCTCTCTCTCTCTCTCTCTCTCTCTCTCTCTCTCTCTCCCACACACACACACACACACACACACACAAACACACACACACATACACACACTTGCAGCAGTTTCGAGGCAGCACACACAAATATAAAAGCGCTCACTCGTTCGCCCGCACATAGCTGTCAAAAATCATATCATTTACTGTCTGCTAAGACTCAAGACATGAAAATTTGAAACTTGCATTTTTCATTTTGACAGTATATAGAGGGAGTGATAGACGATAAGGCAAATGGCTGAAAAGTGAAAATCTTTGGGGGACGGGCGGGGGGACAGACAATGAGAGAAATCAAGAGAGAGAGAGGAATAAAAAAAATTGAGATATTGAGTGAAAGAAAATGGGAGAAAGGAGATGACGTATGCAGGCTTGGACAGCACAAGAGATTCTAAGAAAATGTCAAGGGCAGTGGAGAGCAAGAGGAGAAAAGTGCAAGAAGAGGTGAAAAGGGAGAGATAAGAAGGAGTTTTGTGCATGGATACATTTTAGGTGGCTATATGGCTCCCTCGTGTTTGCATGGCTTAAACATGTTAATACATGCACCCTGTTGAAATCCTGATATAAAGTAGTACAGGAGATCTGGACAAGCCAGTAAATTGTCAACAAAACAGAATCACCATGGACTGTAAGTGCAAGAAAAATGGATCGGGTAAATATAGCATTTATTAGGCAGTTGCAAAAAAAATTATTTAAAAGCGAATAAGCATTTGTGGAGATGCAGAACTTCAGAGTTTATGCTGCTCGTTATATGTTTACTAATGATCACCGGTTACAATGAAGCAGAAATGTGAGAAAAGCATGCAGGCTCATTACAGTGCTGAATGCTCCCATTTTGTTGACTGTCATCAGTGAAGTGCCTCGAGGTCGTGCCAAAAGCCCCAGGATGCCCCACAGTTAGCAATATGGCCTGAAATTTATTAACTGGATTTAAGTCACAGTGAAAACAGTGCTTAGTGCCAGCATTGTGTATTTAAAGCCAAGCATGTCAAACTGGCATATTTGATTTGCCTAATGCCCCTTTTTAATTAAAAAACATTATTTATTATTTCTCCCCATTATAATTTCAGTCAGTTTTTGCTAGATCATGTGTTTTTGTAATTGAACTTCTCCCCACATTCTCAGTGGCATTGCAATGGAGACAGCAAGCATCACTGTGGTGTAATTCACAGTTTTAAACATGGAAGTGTTTGTTTTAGCTCGATTATTGGCTTGGAAGGTGAGGGACCTTTTAAAATCATTGCTCACCTTTGCTTGCTGAACTGGTACTTCATTGTTTTTTGGGGTTTTTTTTCAGTAATGTCTCCTTCACTTTGCTGCAGTTGTTGCCAAATTGCAGCAGCACAAAGCTCTAAGAGCACTTGGTAAATTGCTGTGAAATTATGAGCCTGCTCTGGCACTTTTAGCCATCACATGTTAGCATGTCTGGAAAAAAAATAATATATATATATATATATATATATAATTATATACACATATATAGGATTTGTCAGTTTGGCAGCTCTTTTTTTGGAGAGGTGTAGAAAAGGAAATGGGAAGTAAAAAGCGTGGGTTAAAAGAAAAAAGAAAATAATTTTTACTCCATCAAGAGGCTAAGATGTAAATTTTGCCACTCACAACCTGATCCAGTTTTATATGTATGCTTTTTTTAATGCCTGGCATTTGAAAGATGCAGAAAATACACTCATCATTTCAGTATGTAGGTATGTGAGCTCTCACCAAGTGGAGCTAGAATGAGTGTTCACTCATAACTCAAAGGAATGAATTTTACTCCTGAATTCGACTTCTGGTTTGTTTTTGAAAGAGTTTGAAAGATACAAACAGCCTGTGAATCCCACTACTTTCTAGAATACTGTCTCAAACTGTATAGTACATAATTAATAGCCGGTAGGAACACGGTTATCTATTTATCCTTCTTTGCGAATGAATTTATTAAAATTAAATCTTGAGCTTTAGTTGCCAAGTGAAACCGATAAATAATTAAATAAAGACAGGTTCATAATTGTTAAAAAAAAAAACATTTATTGCTCACAGTACATTTAGGAGATAATGGACTGTGAGCAATAATTTTTTTTTTTTTTTTTTTGCAACTTCTGCAGCTTCTCTTACAGTGAATATAAAGATCCATGGTCTCATATAAATAATTAATAATTAAAAAATAATACTAATGGTTCATAAATGAAATAATTTTGTCTTTGTATTTCTGAACAAAATTGTGTATATCTTCATATCCGAATTAACCTATTACTGCAAATGCAATCATATTAAGTGATTAATTAGAAATAATATTAGCTAGAAATTAAGTTAAATTAACATGCAATTATATGGTATATGGATAGGAAATTGTGACTGTTTCAGTATTAAACATAATCTCTAAATAAACGTATAATGTATGCTTTTCATATAGTACTGAAGAAGTGGATTGAATGTAATTAGATATCTCACTGATGTTCTCTGGTTAATCACTCTTACTTTCAACAAGCTGTCATGTTCATCACTTCTCATTTCTTTACACCTTTAATTATGGGCACCTGCTTCTTCCTTTATGTTTTTTTGTTTGTTTGTGTTTTTTTTTTGTTTTGTTTTTTTTTGCTTATAGGTATTTTTATGCAACTCTTCTCCTGGCTCTCAATACCGACTTGCTTTGTCGGAGTGTTTTGCATTTCTGACTGCAGTAATTAACTTTTGTGCCACTGTGCATGATGTATGAGGACATGGCAGGTCTCAGGATTTTCTTCATAGAATGATAAATCACAGAGGAAGCAAATTTCTGTCCAGCCATCATCATTTATATTTAAGGCTTATTTGCCATCCTTCACAATGGGCCTCTTTTATCAAGCTGTATACAAACACTTATTTGTAAATTGTTTGTAGGTGCTTTTACACAAGAAATTTGAAGAATTTTGAAGAATTCTTTTCATGAAGATCATTAGTTCCTGAGTTTGTGTAAATTTACATATAAGGAAACTCACTAATGCAAACCTTCAAATCGGCTTCAAATCATATAACTGGCAATGAATTACTGCAAAGTTAAATACGGATTACTCTGTCAAGTTTAAATAGCTTATTTGTTTCAATTACACACACAGAGTTAATGAAAATTTTGGGAAACTCCATTGTTTTATATTAATAACTTGAAAGAAAATAATCAAAAAGTAATCCTTTAATGAATACTAATAAGACTAGCCATAGGTGGCATGGTGGTGCAGTGGATAGCATTGCCGCCTCACTCCAATTCGATTCTGAGCCTGAGTTACTGAATGCGTGGAATTTCTGTATAGGTAGATAATTTAGATATTGGCAGATAATTTTGCTTCTTTCTAGAAATAAATGCTTAAAATTAGAAAAAGAACAAGAAGAACAAGAAGTCTAGAAATAGGTTCGATAATCATAGATATGGTTTACTGTAATCTTATAATATGAAATACTAAGTAAACTTGAATCTAGAATCTTGAATATTCAAGATATTTTCACTTGCTAAGATGTCATATTTGCAGTGCATTGAATTAGGACAAACTAAACAGCGACGCATAACACAAGGAAAAGTTATTGTGTGTCTGTGGTAGCTGACATGCTGAAACGACTGTTGCTTTATGGGAAAAGTTAGCGTGCACCACACAATTTTTAGTTCAGTTTGGCGTATTAAAACACTTACACACAACTTTCTTATAAAGACTGATAAATGAGGCCCATCATTTCAACACTTTGTGTTACACTGAGAGAGGAGATAACAAGACATGTGTGCATTTGTGTACAGTAAGAGTCTGTTATATCACACTCACAAATGTTACTTATATCACACCCTTGTCACTCCCAGCTACACCAAACCAGCATTAGGCTTAAGATTAACACCATAGGCTGGTGCAAGTCCAGTTAATGCATTCCTCCCTGCTTTTTACTCCCTCTTTTAATCGCTGTCATGACTCTCATTAAAGTGCTATTTTGTATTTACTTAAATGGCAATCAAGCCTGAGCCAGTTGTCTGTGTTATTCTTATTATTGTAATGATTTAAATGCATTTATTACTTGAACCCCTGCTGGAAATTTGCATGTGGGGAAATTGAGTGAAGTGGCTTGTGCGTGCATGCACATTCATCATTTTGTGCTTCATTAAATATTCACTCATCAAGGGGAGATTTTTATTTTTAATTTGGTTTCCTTTTGCGTTTAAGTAAAAATTGCTCATAATCACCATGGTGACATTTTCCCACAATTACATCCTTGCTGTTGATTTCAGACAAATCATTGAGCTTTGCCTGCTGCTGCATGTTGCTTGTGTTTGTGTGTGTGTGTGTGTGTGTGTATCCCAGGAGAGCACCACAGGGTTGGCGCTAATCCCATCTGTTCCAAATCAAAGGCTGTGGCATCAATCAGAACTCTATTCTCCACATCCACGCAGCGCTCTCGATCCCAAGTACAGCGCCATACTCGCTGCCTTCATTAACATTCAAGATCATTCAGGTGTGAGCGTGCTCCTCTGCATGTGTATACAAGTGTTTCGCACTGAATTTTAATGCAGCTGTGCTATCTCTGATCATGCTCTTTTGTACTCTCAGAAGCTTTTGCAGAAAAATATGCTCATCTACTGACCAAAATGATATTTTTTTGTCCTTCCATACGTATTGTAATTTGTTTGTTTAAGTTTTCTGCCTGTGACAGACTTCCACAGAGAAAATGTGCCCATTAGTCAATGAAAATGAGTTTCCATTTGAAAACCATATGTGTATTCAAACAACATGCATAAATCATGGATAATGATCAGAATTTCTTTCCTGATGGAACATCTTCTCTTTCTTTTTAGGCCAGTGAAACTTTTTTCGCTCTTCCTTGTTCTTTTTTGAGAGTTTTTTTTATGGTAGGAGTGAAAACTTTCAGTTCGTGCTTGGCCCCATGAGGAGATGGAAGAAGGAAGATGCTACACGTATAGAGTCGGGTCTGAAATTAGACAATGTTTCAGCTATATGTGTGGCGGCCTTGTACTCTTCTCATGTGCCTATTTCATGTTGCTGAAGAGGAGACACCAAGCACCTGTGGAATCTAACTTCTATAGACGTGTGCTTTTTCCACCCACAGTCCAGCAAAGTTTGGCAAATAAACTATGAACCGTATAAACTGTAACACTTCACAAATGGGCAAGGAGGAGGCGGGAACCGAGTGAACTCAGGCATAACGTTTAACAATGAACAGAACTCAAACATAACAGAAACCACAAACGTAGAACCAACATAAAACACACGTCCATCTCTCCCGCTCCCTCAGGCATCTCCAGCCGCTCCTTTATCACTCTCTCCCACTAATCACAATGGCATTTTATCTATTATTTTTCCACTGCCAAGTGAGCCGTTTGGAATTCGTGATACCATGTGAGTCTGGACATTTGAGTAGCGCTAGAAACAGTTTACGTCACTGGTCAAACAGATTCTCTCTAATAATATTGTTGGCTGGGTTTATTTTTCTACCTTAATACTTTTTAATACTGTTCAGTGTTAGTGTAGTGACTTTTGCTTTTTTTTTCAGAGTTGGCCTTTAGCTTGATATTTCTGATCCATATCAAAATCCACCATCGTCAAGTTAGACCAAATTCCAGAAGGCTTTCTATTTACCGTGTTTGCTCCCTACATAAGACAGCCCAGCTGGTATAAATGGGCTAGCTGAGCTAAGTCCTCCCTCCTCTTTCAAGGAAAAGAAGATGTTAAAATAGGTTTTCATTTTGGGCATCTAAATCTTATGTGCTGTTCACAAATGCCTTGAAGTTGTTTATTTTGAATTTTTGCAGAACTGATAAAAAGCACCACAAATGACACAGAATTGTATATGGACTTACAGTATGAGTTATTTGCCCAGAATGTAGATTTGTGCAGCCCATTGATGTATCAGTCATGTCAAATCATTACATACAGTTAATTGTCCATAGATATAGTCTGCAGTTTGATTAATTAATTAAGTTTGTTTTGCTGACACTTTCATAACACATCATTGGCAGTCAGCATTTCATTGTTTGCCCCATGTCATTCTTATGCCTATGACGAACCATAATAGTTTCACTGTTGTAATTGAGAACTATTAGTAGGTAATAAATTTTTTTATCCTTTCCATCATTGACACAGGGCATAATATAATTTCACTGTGTCAGTGATGGAAGGGCTAAAAAAATCTAATACCTACTAATAGATTGCAGTTACAAATAAGGCACTAAATACACAATATTTGAGGTTTAGACACAGATATTGTAGCACTCCTTTTCCTGTGTTCACACTAGCAAGTGACAAAGCAAGGAGTGCTACATAATTTGCTTTGTTAGTGCATGACAGAGTTGCAATTGTTGCAACAGCAACAAACAACATTTAAATTGATATTTTTCAATCCTATACAAATGATGCAGGAAATTGACAAATCCAAACGAATGACTCCAGTAAATTCCTCTGACTAATTCTATGGTACTGGTTATTTCAGTCCCTATCTATTTCCCTCCCTATTTCTGTCCCTAAGTCCAATTTCAATCACATTCAAAAGTGGAAGATAAAAAAAAAACGGTATGATATTTTCCTGGGTTTAACTACAGTGCACTTTTAGTAATGTTAATATGGTGATTTTAGAGTTCGGTGTATACATTTTGCTTACTACTAACTCGTTCATATCTGCAGTCATGCCACTGGCAGAATGGGTTCACGGCTCTCTTTAGAGCATCACTGCATTGTTCTTTAAAAACGAGGGATGTGGGTTTTTTTTCTGTGAATCTAGACATTTCAGGCTAATGAGTGAATGTCAGCTTCAGACTGTTTCTTACAACAAACTGCAACATAAATTTATGTTAAAAAAGATGGTCTGTCTTGCTGCTTGGTATAATGCACACACTGTGTTAGGTATATTGATTAGTTTTTGTCCACCATCTTTGTTAGCGATGTGAAGGGGGTGATTTAGATGTATGTTTCTGAGACTTTTGTTTAATGGCAGGTTACACCACAGCCGGTCAGATTGTCTACTTTAAAAGCATGGACGCTGAAGCCATTTTATTGGCTAATAGGGGAAAAACTGTGAAAATAAATGTTTTATGATTGACAGGAGAAACTCAGTCTGGTTGGTTTTGTGATGATGTAGTCTGTCTGCAACTGGCACGCAAGGGACAAAGCTGTAATCACTGGCATGCACACTGGCTTTTCACTAAGATTAAAATATTTTCACACTTGACTTAGTTTGGGTGTGCTCACCACTTTTAAAACAAACTTGCTGTGTCTCATTCTTAAGGCCAAAGACATTTTGTGAATAATAATGCATTATTCAGAATGAACAGATGTGTTCTAAACAGATACAAATACAGATACAAATTGAAGGCACACTATTAACTTTTTTAGAAAGCTGCCAACAACACCTCTTGAGACTAATGGTGTATAGCAGACCCGTAATCCCACAGGACAAAACAAAGAAATTCATGAAAATAGAAGGTTTTTACTTTCATGCATGTGAGCGGTCAAACATGAAGGCCATATTCAATAACACGAAAGTGAGGTACTGTAGGTTGCATTTACAAAGTTCATTCAATCATCCTTAGTAACTGCCTGGTCTGGGTTGTGGTAGTTTAAATTAGGCTGTTAGGGTGGGTTTTTATTATTCATTTTGGTAAATAGAACCAACAAAATTCGTTAGAAGATGTACAAACAAAAATAATAACTGCACTATCAGAATCTAAAAAAAAAAACAGTCTGTAGTGGAAACCAGTTATGAATTTGTGTGATATAACTGATGAAGGCCAGAATTCACAGACCATGTTGACGGTGCTGGCATTTACAGTGTACCTGTAGGATTTTTCCATTGTTTTCCAATGTTTCTAGGGGCATAGTGGTTCATATTTAATTTGAGATTTAATTTAATTTAATTTAATTTGCGATTTTTACATGTATACTTGGAGTAATACACACATACATGCAGTTTATGTTCCATGGGTGATAGGGCTTTCTCTTCTTATGCTCCTAAACTATGGAATTCACTTCCGCTGATATCAGACACACACAGGTATTTTTTAAATATTATCTTAAAACATACTTTTTAGGTTAGCCTTTACTTGACTACTAAATTAATCTTGTATCTCAGTTATATTCATTGAGTTGTTGATATGTATGCTTATTTTTTATGATTTATATTTATACATTATTGTGTTTTATGTAAAGTACCTTGAGAAGCTACTTTTAAAGGCACTATATAAAATAAAGTTTATTATTATTATTATTATTATTATTATTATTATTATTATATAGTGGCATTGTGTTATAAACATAATGCCCACCATCATTAGTCAGCCTCCAGTGAACTTTCACGGGTGGTGTTATATGATCAGAAACAGATACATGACCTGGATATTTTCTTGAGTTTGGATTTGTTACCATGCCATGCTGCACGGTCTGGTGGAAAAGTGCTGTTCATGGTTCTCCGTTTTCAGGGACAGTCTGTTAATGTGGGAGAGCTGCATTATGGATGTTATGGTCAATAACTCAACTTTATTGGCACTTCCATGGTCTTGTGAGTAACAAGTTATGGTCAAATATCCTAATATTAGAGACTCTTACATAATATATGCACATGATAATGGTATAAGGTGTGCACAGATCTGCATTGTGTTTAGATTCCCCCACTTTTTCTATCTCTATCTCATCCTCAGATCTTTCTAGAATTCACAATTTCGCTTTTACTTGCATTCTCTCAGTGCTTGCAAGAATACTCAATTACCCTCTTTACTATCAGTAGTTTGGTGTAGTGGAAACGCAAAGAGAGAGAAGTGTTGCTCAGTCAGACTCAGGCAAACAGGTAAACACACACAGATACCACAAGAAAGGTAATGCCGCAAAACCTAGTCTGTCTACTGCATAGCACAAGGGATGAAGTCCCAATAAGCTTCTCTCTCTCGCACCATGAGGCAAGCTTAAACCTGCTGCCATGTTGCCATAGCAATGAGTAAGCCCCAAAAATTGAAGAAGCTAAATAAACATAGGTAAACACCTGAGCAGGAGGAAATCTGGGTTTGGTAAATCAGAGGGAGATTGTCAGGCCACTGATGCTGTCAGATGCTGTATGTGCACGGGCTTCCCTGCTTTCTGCTGGAGAGATCCTCACACTTCTGAGACTGAAGGATACAGATCTCTCATGCTGGTCTTGACAGTTTTTTCTCATTTGACTGAATCGACTGAATCTGCTGGAATTTTCCAGCCCAAAAAAAGAAGATTGCTATGCATACAAGCAGTGAGATAATGATGCATGTTAATTATAGCAGTGTGCATGAATGTTTAGAGGTGCTCACATCAGTCGTGCTCACTGAGCCGATGGTGTACGTTGAGAGGTTTTTTGTAGTCTTTCTGTAATCCATGTCCGCTACTTCGCCTGGGTGACTACAGCATCATCTCCAGTCGAGGGTAAACAGTTTGTAATGTCAGCCAATATTGTGGGGAAGTTTACTACATTTTGGGTTATTGAAATCATGTAAGCGTTACATTCTCACATTCCCCCAATCAACTCAAGCAACTCCAAGTGAAACACTTTCATCAGCTAATGAATCCATTTGATGCTGTCAGCAAAATGAATCAATACCCCCACCAAACCCCCCCACCCACCCTCAGTCCCTGAGGAACACTCTTCTCCTTCTATCCATTCCTCTACTCCCACTCGTGCTCTAGCAGTGGCAGGCTGTCTTTGATCCATGCTAATCTAATTAACACTTAAACAGCAACACCTGTGCTCTTCAGCGTAAGTACCGCTGCCACTTCCCAGATGGGTCTTTGATGGCCCTGATGGAGCTGATGAGGAACAGCCCTATTCCCTCCTCCTCCTTCTTTTCATCTCTTCCTTTCCCCCCTCCTTCCCCTCTCTTAACTGGGCCAGGGTTGTAATAGGAGACTATTTCGAGCCTGGATTCATTTCTAACCACTTTGTAATTGACAGCGATTAGTCTGTGGCTGGATGATGCACCTGATTAGATTAGCACTGCTTTTTTTATGCTATGCACCCCTAAACCCCAACCTTGATCCCAATTAGCCTCACTCTTATCAGCTCTTGAGAGAGTAAGGCACTTATCATCAGCTCACTAATTGGCCTGATGAAGCTCGGTAAATATGGTCAATGTAGTTTCACAGTGATGGTGCAGAGGTATTATTTGTGTTTCTGTGTATGTGTGTGTCATAGTCTGCATGGACAATATGTATACTCGGACTAGTAATCACAAATTCTTATATTCATTCATTCATCTTCAGTAAGCTTTATCCTCAACATCAGTAACCACTGTGACTCACATACATTCACACACTCATTCACACCTAGGGACAATTTATCTTAGCCAGTCCACCTGCCGGCATATTTTTGGCAGGTGTGAGGAAACCAGAGAACCTGGAGGAAACCAATGGAAAGAACATGTGAAACTTAAGTAACCCAAGCTCAAGATCGCACCCTTTAGCTGTGAGGTGACAACGGCCCAAAGCTTGTTTTGTTGCATGATACTTTGGCACATTGTATGATATGCTTGGTTGGCATGGGACATGCCTATAGGATTAGACGGCCATCACTTTGTACTTCCTAGGCAAGCACACAAATATTTACATTCTGGCCAAAATATAGGAAAAAAAATATATATATATCATTGCCAAGGGCTAGAGTATCTAGGCCACATCATTTCATCACTGCTACTGTAGCACTGAGCAGAGTCTGCAGTTTCACACGATTGCACCTCAGCCCTGTCCCTGGCATCATCTCCTTTCTGCTTGGGTCTTTCTGAGTTTCAGGAAGTTTGTGTTTCTACACTATAGAGCCACAGGGCTCAGTAGATGTTTGAAATATTAGAGGTAGAAAAGAGTGAAAGATCAATCCCTGCCCCGCATCTCATATGTTCCCTTACACACAAACAGATGGAAAGTTTCAGCTTCTGCTGCTGCAACTGAGCAAGTGCAAACACACCACACACACACACACACACCACAAGCTTTGGCATCGGTTCTACAAGTTTCTGGGACTGTACTGGAGGGATGAACTCCATTCTTCCAAAAGATATTCCCTCAGCTAGAGTCATAATGATGCTGGTGGAGAGCACTGTCTAACACGTCTGTCGAAACTCTCCCGTACTGTACATCATTCATACTTCAGTTCATTCACTACTACAGTTTCTCATGAACAAAACATACAAAAACTTACCATTACATGTATCTCAATCACAAGTAAATAGCAATTTAAAGTCAGGTTATGCTCTTGAATTAAAAGGGAGAAAGTTCCCCTCCGATTCCACTATAAGACAGTAAAAGTTTTACCACAGATGCTTGATCGGATTGAGATCTGGGGAATTTGGAGAAGAAAAAAAAAATTTGCAGTGTGGCAGGGTGCATTATCCTGCTGAGAGAGGCCAATGCCATTAGGGAATACCGTTGCCATGAAGGGTTGTCCTTTATCTGCAACAATGTTTAGGTAGGTGGTATGTGTCAAAGTAACATCCACATGAATGCCAGGACCCAAGGTTTCCCAGCTTAACATTGCCCAGAGCATCACACTGCCTCCGCCGGCCTGCCTTCTTCCTATAGTGCATCCCGGTGCCATCTCTTCCCCAGACAAGCGAAGCACATGCACCCAGCCGTCCACATGATTTAAAAGAAAACATGATTCATCAGACCAGGCCACCTTCTTCCATTGTTCAGTGGTCCAGTTCTGATGCTCACGTGCCCAATATAGGCACTTTTGGCAGTGGGCAGGGGTCAGCATAGGCACTCTGACCGGTCTGTGGCAACGCAGTCCCATACACAGCAAGCTGTGATGCACTGTGTACTGACCCCTTTTTATCATAGCCAGCATTAACATTTTCAGCAATTTGTACTACATAGTTCTTCTGTGGGATTGGACCAGAAGGGATAGCTTTCGCTCCCTGTGCACATCAGTGAGCCTTGGTCGCTCATGACCCTGTCACTGGTTCACTGGTTGTCCTTCCTCGGACCACTTTTGTTAAGTACTATCCACTGCATACCAGGACCAGCCCAAAAGACCTGCCATTTTGGAGATACTCTGATCCAGTTGTTGAGCCATCACAATTTGGCCCTTGTCAAAGTTGCTCAGATCTTTACACTTGCCCATTTTTCCTGCTTCCAACCCATCAACTTCAAGAACTGACTGTTCAGTTGCTGCCTAATATATCCCACCCCTTGACAGGTGCCACAACAAGATCATCAATGTTATTCACTTCACCTGTCAGTGGTTTTAATGTTATGGCTGATCAGTGTATGTTTATTTTTATACCAGTCTGTATTTATGAATTGTTTTATTAATGTTGTTACTTTTTAATTGTTGTTAATTGTTTAATTGTTGTTGTTTTTTTACCATTAATCTTCACTGTGATTCTTGTTTTGCTTTCATTTTTATATTTTTATTTTTTAAACTTTTATTTTTAATATTATTTATATCTTTTTTATTTATTATTTTTGTTGTTGTTGTTATAGCCTACAGTCTATTCAGAAGCCACACCCATTAAGGAGCCACTCCATGTTTAATAATAAGTCCTTTATTTTTATTTTTTAAGTGCAAATAACAATTATAAATTATCAATTATGTTTATATTGTAAACTTAACGTTTGACATTATCGACACTTTATCAAAGATTACAAATCCATGATGGAAAACGAGTAATCACTTTCATGATAAGCATCATCCACTTCAGTCTCTCTGGTCTCATCTCCTTGCGTCAGTGATGCCTAATGGTTAGAGAGTCAGACTTGTAACCTGATGGTCGTGGGTTCGAGTCTCAGGTCCGGCAGGGATTGTAGGTGGAGGGAGTGAATGACTCTTCCACCCTCAATACCACGACTGAGGTGAGACCCTTGAGCAAGGCACTGAACCCCCAACTGCTCCCCGGGCGCCGCAGAAAAGAAGGCTGCCCACTGCTCTGGGTGTGTGTTCACTACTGTGTGTTCACTGGGGTGTGTTCACTACTGTGTGTGTGTGCACCTGGATGGGTTAAATGCAGAGCGCAAATTCCGAGTATGGGTCACCATACTTGGCCACATGTCACTTCACTTTCACTTTATTATCTGCCATCTTGCCTCAGACTGCACTATAAGCGAAAGTGCATGTGCATCATGGATCATTTAACAGTTGGTATCTAGACCAGTGACAACAATGACCATTTTGCTGTGGCATGTAGCTCCACAACAACTTGCTCAAAGTATGACATTTGTCTGTGAATACTGAATACTGCTTTGGTGAGAATAGGTGATCCTGTGCTGGTCCCTTTGCCCTGATAGAGGGACCAGGAATATGCTGATAAATTTTGCATAGCAGTATGGGCTACAGTCAGTCAGTCAGTCAATAAGACCTACAAAGTGAGCTACAATACTGTATATGCTATGTATACCTTATAAAATATATACACTGTTCATTGAGCTGTGTTGTTTGAATACCTGTATACACTCATCATTAGTCCTCAGACTTCAGTGGAAATGGCCTCCTGGGCCATGCATCCATAAATACACAAAGAGAGCCCTTGTCACAACAGCATTCATGAAGAGCCACTCATCCGAATTGGAATGACATGGCTTTCCCAGATCGATTGTCATATATTAGCATACTGCAGCATCAGTGCTTTAGTCATTTAGATTGTTAATACATCCGTGTTCATTTTTCATGCTAATTAGTTTGAGTCTCATGATTCATTTGCACACTGAGTGTGGCTTTTTCGGGCTCCATTAGTACGTTATGAATCAACCAGTCAAGCGCGGAGAAATCTATCAGCACAACTCCACTTGGCTACTTGAGATCACTGATTAAAGAAATAAGAGAAATGAAAGTGTAAGACATGATGCATCCTATAAGGCACTTAGGGAAGGCAGCACCATGTCTAAATCATTCATGTAGGTTTTTTCTTTCATCCTTTTTAACAGGTGGAATATTAGTCAGTGTGTTAGTCAGTACTATCAGATCCCCCTGTATGTGCAATAATCACAAGCAGGAAACCAGAAGGATTGACGGATTGACTCATCTAAACATTTTCTTTCTTTCTTAAGCTTGCCTTAAAGGATTTTTTAAAAATTCTATCTGTGTTTTCTCCAAATACCATATAACTACCGTTTAATAAGGAAACAGGAATGAGTCAACCTAGAGTGCCCTAGAAAAAGCCACTTGATTTTTATGTGGCTGTAATTAAAGACTGTCATGGAGATTAATCAAATGCCCCAGTGTTCCCTACCACAGAGCCCCAGTAACCAGACCTGCTCTGTGTCAAAGTTTGTAGAAGAGCTCTATATTAAGTTAGTATGTGAATGTGTGTTTGGGTGGGTGGGCTGAGGGGGAGGGGGCATTTGGCTCATCGATATTTTTATTCCAAAAACTAAAAGCTCAAAGGTTTCCTTTTTGTTACTAAGGTTAAGGTTAGGGTTAGGGTTAGGGTTAGGTTTAGGCATAGCATTAATTAGCTGTATTACTAATTATTTAGAAGGTCCTCACAAAAGTCTTTTGTTTTAGACTGGTCAAAGCCTCTTCGTTAGAAAGCAGAGTACAGAGCCAGGAAAACCCTCCTGAGTAAATCTGCTGAAGATGTACAACCTAATCTAAGCCTGCTTTCTCTAACTGCTGTTCAGCTTTCTGTCCAACAGCTGGTTTCTGGCTCTAATTTCCTGTCATTGCAAACAACATAATGATTGCCTTTTAAGAAATAATTTGATCTTGCGCAATTAATGATCATCTTCCTGTTAGAAAATGACTAGATACACGTTGGTTTGCCACAGTGTTTGTGTTTAATAGTGTTTTTTCCCTAATCACTCCCCAACTGAACCCAACCTGATAAAGTGTTTTCAGTGTTTTCAGTGCTTTCAGTGGCTGCCGGGATTCACTTAACTTGAAAACTTCCAATGCTGAGAAATGAATGTTTTTGATTTGTTCTTCTTTGATATATTCTTAAGCGACTTGGCAGACAAAAATACTTTCCGTGGCCATTGGATATAAATATGTGTTTGGAAATAATAGTGTGTAAAAATACAACGTCAGAAATTACTATAAGCCTTGATAAATCATAATATGTTGGTTATTATCTTTTCTCCTCATTTTGGCCTCCTGTTCACACGAAAATGGGGTTTTGGATCACTGAAATTAAAGCTTTTTTTAAATGTCAATTTTTACTGTTTTCAAGTGCATGGGAAACATTTTCTAAATTTGTTTTTGAAAATGATGACAATTTTTTTTATGATGTTTTTCCGTGTTTCACCTTCTGTATTCTTCAATACACATGCTCTTAGCATTTTGAGGCTCACTGGGCTGTCGTGATTTTGTTTTAAAATTATTTTTGCAGAGATAGTATTTTGAAAATGCAGTTTATGTTATGGTTATGGGTATCGACTGCCTTTTCAAAAAATATCCATATACATGCGGATGAGGTCTAAGAAACAAATTTAATGTAAAATATGTACAACGTGCTATAATTCATAGCATTGCTGCTCCTAAACTGTGAGCGCACACGGTCTTGCTTTGTCTCAGCAGGCGAGTTGTGACTCAAATGTTTCAGGCTTGAGACATGCATATGACTTACACATACACCTTTGACGTACATCAGAGCATCCTAATACAATATCTGTCTGATCTTATCTGTGCCTGAAATCACATATTTATTCATATTTATTCACAGAATGTGCATCTGGTGTGAAAATGCTAACACATCTGGTGCCTTAAAATGTTTCAGATAATAGATTGAAGTGATAAAAAAAAAAGTAATGAAGCACAAAGAGTAAAATAAAAATAATACCCTTGCTCAGCGATTGAGGATTGAGGAAAAGAAAATAGGAGGGCAGAAAATTGCAATAATTTTCAGCAAGCTGTACAAAGTATATTAAAAAAAACTACAAGGTAGAGGGACATTATCATTTTTAGAACTTTAGATAAAGCAGAACTTTCAGTCAAAATGAAAGGAGTGAATGGAAATGTGCAAAGAAAACAATTACTGCAAACCAACAGGAATAAAAGGTTGAAAAGAGGGCAGATATGGACATGACAGAGTTTATAAGGTGTTTCTTTATCAGACAGCACAATATCTTTTTTTTTTTTTTTATTCATCTAATTCCCAGAGGCTTCTCAAAGGCTTTTGAATGGATCATTATGTTCTTGAGGGATGAAAGAAGGATGAGTGAATAAGCACAGGGTTTGGGAGAGGAGGCCAGAGTGAACGAAAGAGCTAACTGTGGAGTTAATTATAGCATCGCACCTTTTCATGAAGACACAGAAATAATTTTATTAAGAGGTTTATCATTATTTACCTTTTCTATACATGGCGGTCATATGTCTAGCTATTAAGATAATGGATATAATTCAAGTATTATCTTATTTAAGCGAACTGTAGCCTGCTTAAATATTGCTTGAACATATATACAACATATTTTAATTGAAACTTTTCTTTTTAATTGAAACTTTTCTAACAAATACATTTATACCTTTAGTGCAATAAGAACTTTTCTTAGGTCAGCTTGTTTGATTTTTCTTTTAAATTATTAATGGAGTTCATAATTAATGTCTAATGCACTGGAAGAAGAAACTGTCTTTGATAATATTAAGACAGATTAAACTGTTCACTTAATTTCAGGAAAGGCATTTTGCTTTACTGCATAAAAACTGTTTCAGCCCGAGAGAATTCAGTCCAGAGTGAAGTGAATGAACCATAGTGAAGTCCACATCAGGTGTGAAAGTGATCCGCCTTGGTGTTGGTGATTGCATCCATCAGTTTGTCACATTACTGAGACAGATTTTATACACACACACACACACACACATACATACATATATATATATATATATATATATATATATATATATATATATATATATATATA
>CM075008.1:9564498-9611763 GCA_037576675.1 Pangasius sanitwongsei | reverse complement strand
ACACACACACACACATAAATATATATATATATATATATATATATATATATATATATATATATATATATATATACATATATGAGGAGCTGTTCTTATATAAGAGGATTTAGCTCTGTAGCACTGTAATTAGCTTACTTCTGTGATTGCACATCTCATGCTGGTTTACATGGTTAAAATCCTCTTATATGAGAACGGCTCCTCATTTGCAGTTATTCCCGGATGATGGCATGCCGTGCATCCAAAACGTGCTGTTCTTTGCCACTCAAGCATTGGTACTGAAAATAAAATAAACAGAAAATTTTTAAAAAACAGCAAATTAATTAACCAATGCCTACCGTTTTGCGAACCTGCATGCACAAAAGTGACGAATGACAACAAACAGACAGAGAAAGCTCAAATTTCATGCAGATAGACAACTTATTAGTTTAAAGGGTTGCATGCAACATCTAGACAAAGGATTGCATGCAGACTTCTAGACTTCCACACCTCTAGGGGGCCTGAACTAACTGGCTAATCAACACCTTCTGACCAATCAGAATCAAGAATTCAGCAGCGATGTGATTTTTAATATACGAGTGTTTCAAATAACATGACAAGCATTTTCAGATTCATGTACAAAATGTTATGTTTACTGGTAACCTCTGAAAAATAGATATATAGAATATAATAAAGGAATTGGCCGTTAGTGTAGAACTGCCTTAGACAACCTTCTCAGTCGCTCCCAGAAGGTCACAGACGTGATTGGCCGATAAAGCAGAATGGAAGAACTTGGGAATCACTTTACTCATTATGATGTTGTCATGTCACACAGGAGTTTCATACGAGGGGTTTGACACCAGTGAGATTAAATCTCCTCTCACCTTCCTCTCATCCAGATGGATGTTTTTTTTCCAACTCACAGGCCTGTGAAGGACCATCTGTTTATTGGTGGTAAATAATTTCTGAGCTGGTTGTTGGTGACATCCATCCTAGCCAATCTCTGTGACCATCTGCAACAGCACATGCAGCAGAAAGCTCCATGTGCCCTGCTGTGGTTTTCCACTGATCTCCAGTCAGGTGGATTACAGCACAATCACACTTTATTATCGAAAACAGATGAAGCTGTCTGGTTCAGTGTTAGATCAGAACCATGGGAGAATGAGCGTTGTGAATTACAATTGGTTGTGACAAAGCGATATTTTATTTTCTGGCAGGTTAAAGAGAGAAATAATGTTCATATGTATTCATGGCTGTCTTTGAATATATTCACACTTTGTCCCACACTGGGGGAATTCAATAAGTGACCAGAAAGTGACCTTTTAATCATAGATTTTTTTTTTTTGTTTTATGTAGGGCTGCAAAATAGGGGGGAATTGCAATGCCACTATCTGTGTCTTTTTTTTTTTCTGCTTAGTGCTCCAAATTGCCGCATCTGTAACTGTATTTGGATTTTTTTTTTCTTTCTTGTTAATGAAATGTGTACTCCGTGAAACACTGAAAAAACCACAGTGGCTCAGACAGTTCGACATCATAATTAGTTTATAATTGTTCTCAACTAGAGATGGACAAAAAAATTATTTTTGTTTGTACTAGCTTGCCATAGTTTTGTTTCCCAAAATTTAAACAAAATATTAGCCTAATTTAAACCACCATAACTTTACCATTAGTAAAGGTGACTGTACATTCATGTTAATGAATGTGGTCTTCATTTGTCCCAAAAGTGAAAGTAAAAGACTTTTGATCATGCGACTTTTTTGGTACATGCTACAGAAACCTACTCTTGATGAGGTCTAGTCTCATGCAGATGCCCTTTTGGGCAAAGCTTTATAAAAACAAAATCTATTTTATATGTATCTGTATTTGTATTCATTTAGAACATATTATCTGTTCAATGAATAATGTATTCGTATTTGGTTACATGTCTATTGCAAAGCATGTACTGAAGATAAGTGACACGGGTTATCATACTTGAGAGGGAGGAGTCCCCAGATGTTGCTCCCCAGCCAGCCCAGGCTTCAGATGTAGTGGAAGCTGAGGCTGAACTTGACAGTTGTACTGTGTGTGGTCCTGGACATCCTGGGTCCTACCTTCAGGTCACATTGAAGGAGTTGGAGCCAATTCTGTTTGAGAATTATTTGACAGTTGGACCCTGTGGTGCATTGTTATAATTCAAATTCTTTGGAAAAACCAAGGAATTTTGTTCAGCCCTTACTCAAAAGCAGATTATGAATTATCATATTTTGAAGAATACAGTTCTTCCGGCCTGTTAGCTGGTGCTGATTCTGTTTGAGTAATATTTGACAGTTGGACCCTACTGGGTCCTGGCCTTCTGGGGTAAAGCTCTGCCTTCAGATCCGGTTGAAGGAGTTAGAGCTGGCACAATTTTTGTGTTTTGAGGAAAGGGAGTTGGAAGCTGACCTTGAGATTGTGCTGAAGAGGTTGGAAATGCTAACCAAAAGCCTATAACTCAGCTGCAGAAAGTCCGCTCCCCTGCAGTGGCATATCCGACTTAACCAGCATGAGTGCGCCAATCCTGCCTGCTTTTTTGTTTGCTCCTGTAGAAACTTCACCAGTAAGCAAGATAGACAGGCTTACATTGATTCAGCAAGCTATTATGTCAGCCAACATGTTGGGTTAGTCCCTGTATTTAGAGAAGATCAGGTTGATGCATATTTCCTGGTTTTGTGGGCTAGGAAATTTGTCCAGACATTATGCTAGATCAGAGTTTGGATTATGATGTTGTGAAGGCTATGGCTAGCTGGTGCCATTCTGTTTATTGTGTAGTTTGTAGTATAGATTAGAATTTAGTGTATAATCTATTGTCTGTATTTATTGTATTTATTGACACTGCCCTGTCTGTCACTGTGTTACGTATCCTCTGTTGTTTCATGCTAAGTGTTGCACCATGATTCTGGGGGAAACAGATTTCGTTCCTAACATTATATTTGTATGTAATGAGAGGAATGACAACAAAGTCTACTTGACTTCATTCGACTTGAGAAATGGTGCACGGTTAGGAGTTTATGAGCTGGACAAAAAAATGGATGTTCTGTCTATGGTTGCTGCTTTGGAGGGATGTGTTTGGGGACGAACTAGAGGAGTAATGACTAATGGGGCACACTTGAGCCCTATTGTATATTTATGCAAATCTCTCTCGCTTTCTCTGTCTCCCTGAGCAGTAACCTAACCAGAAAGCAACAAGATAACGGGCAAGCGGCAGTGTTATTTGTTTGAAAGAGGTGTTACTGACTGACTACCATGCCAAGGGCAGGAACACAAATAAAAAGCTCACATATGCTGTTACCCTGTGTCTGCTGTGTTCTCAAAGTGATGTACTGCTGAGATTGTTATAGCGGTATTCACCACAATGTCTTCAGGCAGAGATACTTGTGCTGCTAGTACCTAATAAACCCACATGTGCACCACTTCTCACACGTTTTGTACTGTCGTGAGCAAAGCCACTTAATTGCTATGAGTCCTGCATGAATCATGATTTCAAGAGGTTTTCAGAATCATGTAAAAGGAATAAATTGTAGATTCCACTCTAATTTGGGCAGAAATTGAATTGGGTACAATTATTGTTCTTGCCATTACATAATTGATCTTTTCTGTGAAACTGTATAATCAGGGTGAGTCAAGATGTAGGCCTGCAAATGGTTCGGATCATTTGGTCTTCTTACTTGCTTTACTTCTCCATAAAGCGCTGAACACCATCCAGAAGATAAAAAGGAACATTTAATTCTTCTATGCTCCAGGTTGTAGTATACGCACTGTAAGATCAGTGAAGACAAAACAGAGCATGGTTGAAAAAGTCAACTGTGTGAGTCACGTGCCTCCTGGGGATTATATGAAACAGATGGATGGGTTTTATTACTGTGGTACTTGAAATGGCACTGAGTGGAATTTCAGTAGAGAAAATAAATGTTTGTATTAACACTTCTACCATGTGTAATATACTGCTGCTTTGCAATTTTGTGTGAGGCATGCTATTACAAATGCTAACAACCCAGTAATTATTTTGAGTATATGGGTTTTCTTCTGGGAATAATATTTATTTTCTATATGAGAAGAACGTTTCTGCCAGAAGTATACATTTCTGGCAGAAACAGAACCAATTTGTCTTCATCAGTCAGAAATAATAAAAGCCAGTGATCTTTTCTTTCTATCTCTAATAAAATCACATGCTACTGTGTAAAGATTTTTTTGAAAATAATGTTTAATAACTTTTTTATTAACAATATCCAAATCCACAGGGTATCTGTGATGCATAATACTCTTGGTTGTGAGCTGGATTTGGGAACACAGGGACAGAATAGTATTATATGCTAATCTTCTCTCACTGTAATATCATGGCACTTTACACAAATTCAGGGAGCAGCAACCCTATTTCCTTCAACATGCCTTTACACATTCCTAGTATGAGCTCTCAGTTTTATGGCTCATCTGTTCATTGGTTATTCACTGATGAACCTTTGTGGGTTACACACAATCTCAAGCATATGCTCTGAGAACCTGCTCCATTCTCATTTTCTTTAGAGTCAATAAAATGGTTTGTTGCTTAGTGTTTAATTTCCCCTGTTTCACCAGATTAAGGAAAGTGTAAATACCTTTTCCGAACTGATGTAATTGTTTTTATTGCTTATTGGCAAAGCCTAACAAATGGTAAATCAGCATTGACTGAACAATTACTTGAAGTAAATTCAAATCACTTGAGACCAGTTAACTCTTACTTTGACTGGGCTTCTTCTAAATATCAAGCGAAATGAGTTCACATTTGTCTGGTAACTTATGAAAAACAATAATTGTGTATTATCTCTTCCTGCAGACGTTGCCCACCACACAGTACGAGCTGGAGATTGTGGCTAAAGACATGGCAGGAAGTGAAGTTGGATTGACAGGAACTGCCACTGCCACCATCACCATCACAGACAGAAATGATCACGCACCTGAGTTCACCCACTCACTGGTAGGACATTTTATTTGTTCTCGGCTTTGTCCTCATTCACAGCCATGATAAATATGGAGAGAAGAGTGAGACAGCAGTTCAATTTAGTTATTGGGTCAGGTTCTTTAGCAATATTCTGAAGTGATTTTGACTCTTTCTACTGCCACTTTCTATGGCAGTAAAAATATGTAATAATATGTCATATTAATAATAATAATAATAATAATAATAATAATAATAATAATAATAATAATATGTGAGCGCTAAATCTTCTGTCAGCTAAGGCATTTGTTTTATGGCTTAGGGCTATGCACGCACAGACAAGCATTTACACAGCACCATTTCGTTTTTCTTGTAATTAAGTGATTAGTTTTATTTGTCTTAATTAAAATAAGAACAAATGTGTATGTGTGTATATATATATATATATATATATATATATATATATATATATAGCATGGATATATAAAAGTGCAGTAATTCATGCAAATTATATGATTTGAAGTCGATCAAGTTGATTTACATTAGTGTTCTTATGCATTAATTTACACACACTCAGGAGCATGAGTTGGATTTCTGAATTTACAGGAACCAAATTTCTTGTGTAAACACTCGTAGAAACGATTTCTGAATAAACCCTTTCATATCCAGCTTAATAAATGAGGCCCAATATGTTTAAAAATGATGTAAAATTATTTATTATATATTGATCTTATTCAGTCAGCGTAGTGGTAGTGGGAAGTGGTGTGCTTGGTTAAATTACGTTGGTGCTGAAAGTGGTATAGAGAGCATTTGAGTGAATGTGTGATATATAGATATGTGTCATGCTTATGGCAGAATATGCTTATGGCTGATATTCATCATGTATGAAATTGTTTTTATATGAGACTGAGTTTGTGAAATAACAAAATAATAAGCCGAGTGTTTAATGGATTAAAATATCAAATTTGACATACGATGACCAGCATTCTGTAATTGTGTACTGTGTGCTGGTTTATCTGTTTCGCTGCCTGAGAAAATATCTATGTATATTATGTGGTAAATACAGTGGATATAAAAAGTCTACACACCCCTGTTAAAAAAAAATTAAACCAAGATAAATCATATCAGAACTTTTCCCACCCTCAGTGTGAAATTACAATGTATAAAAATTAAGTGAGTTTACAAAGAGTTACATTAAGAGTTTACAAAGCCTGTACAAAAATTTCCAAAACATTAGATGTACCATGGAAGACTGTGAAAGCCATCATCAACAAATAGACAAAACAGAATACCACAGTGACATTACCAAGAACAGGACATCCCTCCAAAATTTACAAAAGGACAAGACAAAAACTTACCAGCGGGGCTGCCAAGAAACCAACCAAATACTGATTATTCTCTGCATGTGACAACAATCTCTCGTATTCTTCACATGTCTGGGCTATGGGGTAGGGTGGCTAGATGCAAGCCCTTTCTCACAACAAACGTCCAAGACCAACTAAATCGCCCCAAACCATTTGGCAACATGTGTTATGGTCTGATGAGGCCAATTTCAAAAGGTATAATATTTCCATAATTCCATAAAAGTATGTTAGCCAAAAAAAAAAGCACATCAACAAAAGAACACCATACCCACGGTGAAGCATGGTGGTGGCAGCATCATGCTTTAGGACTTTTTTCTTCAGCCTGGGGCTTTTTTCAAAGTGGAGGGAATCATGAATAGACAAAATGCCGATTTTAGTGCAAAACATTCGGGTGTCTGCTAGTAAGCTGAAGATAAACTTCACCTTTCAGCATGGTAGTGACCCAGAGCATACATCCAAATCAACAAAGGAATGGCTTAACCAAAAGATCAATGTTTTTGAATGACCTAGCCAGAGCCTAGATGTGAATCCAACTAAAAATCTGCGTGGTGACCTGAAGCGGGCTGTGCACAGGAGATGCCATCACGATTTGATGGATCTAGAATGTTTTTGCAAAAAAGAGTGGGAAAATATTGCCAAGTCAAGATGTGTCAGTCTGATAGACTCTTACCCAAAAAGACTGAATGATGTAATAAAATCAAAAGGTGCTTCAATAAAATATTACTTTAGTATTAGTTGCATACTTATGCAACTAGGTTATTGTAAGTTTTTTCTTTTTCTTTTTTTTCTCTATAAAAGTTTCTGAGTGTTTTTATTTGTATACTTTGCAATTATCTTAGTGTCATTCTTTTACTTCACAAGCATCTTCCCTTTTAACAGGGGTGTGTAGACCTTTTATATCCATTGTATGTGCCAAGCAAAATATAAAATATATTTTATTAATTTGTTATTGGCAGTAAAATGTTTTGACAGTTTTATGCACTGGCTGGTTTTAGATCAGTTTATTTAAATAACAGCTCTGTGTGTACAAAGAATTAAAGCTACACCCATGCATTTAATGGCTATTTCAATCAAATGCATAGCTTTCATTTAGCTGATTAATTTTGCAGATATACACAGCAGGCCATCTTGCATGACTTGAGATATAGCATTATTTAGAGAATACACTTATATAAAGTGTAGCACATTCTGTTGCTAATAGAGTAAAATTATGTATGTGTCTGTTAAAAAGTGTAAAGAGAATGATAACTTGATAACTTGATAACTACTCGGGGTTGTCATTATCATGAGCATAATAAATTTTTAAGCCTCTTAGCAGGTTTTCTTTAACTGTAATTACATGGAGACCATTTTTAAGTGTTCTAAAGGTAATCTAGACTAAGTTTTGTGTTAGTGACAGATGCTTCAGGTGAATGTGGTTTTAATAATAATGGATTCACCAGTTTTCTCTCACCACCCAAAAACATGCCAGTAGGTGGATTGACTAAAGATAAATCACCCCTAAGTGTGAATTTGTGTATGTATGCGTGCGTATGTTGTCCTGCAATGGACTGACATCCCGTTCAGGGTGTATTCCCACCTCACACCCAGTGTTCCCAGGATAGGCTCCTGCTCCACCATGACCCTAGGCAGGATAAAGCTTTTACTGAAAGTGAATGATTGAGCTATGAGCCTTGGCCTCCCCATAGGTGTGGGGGGGATTACATCCATGGTTGGTAGTGCAGAAGGACCGATTAATACATGAGTGTAAGTGAGCAGCACAGTCTTTGTGACCTATCTATCTATCTATCTATCTTTTTTTTTTTTTTAGGCTAACCCTAGGGCCTTTTACAATTTGCATACCAGGTTAGGTAAACACAGAGTGAGTGCACAAAAATGCCTGTGGAGTTTAGTGTGAAAACACACACACACACATACACACACTTTCCGTTCCTATTCTGTTCAGAGCTTTTCACGTAGATAGGCAAAGTAAGCGCTGGCAGCACATCCATCATTTTAGTCTGAGATGCAGCACAGTGACACAGTGACAGCTGTGATTCACACACGCTTGGGTGATGGACTGGATCTCACACACATGCTGTTGTCCTCTCTGACCTTTGCTTTTTAAACTAATTGTAATTGTAATACCGGGGGTTTGTCCTGCAGGGACTACACTTCACTTCAGTACAACGTGTAGACATGTTTGTGTGGGTGCTTTGAGTGTGTGTGTGTGTGCGCCACACTTTTAGCCTTTACAATGCACTCAGCAAGCACAACCAGAGAAAACCATTTAGTACAGTGAGGCATTGGAAACAGCAGTTAAATGACCCACCATTACTTCCCACTGGTGATGAATTTTTCAGAATGTGCCACCTTTGCACTTAGAGGTATTGGGAAATAGAGGGGAGAGAGGGGGAGAGAGAGAGTGAGAGAGAGAGAGAGAGAGAGAGAAAGCAGGACAGGGCAGTGTGATGCTGAGCCACTGACGTAGTGAGTCGTGCTTTTTAATGGAAATGCCCTGAGATCATGTCAGGGTCCCAAATGCATCACCTCATCTTGCTTCCTACTCTCTTGGCCTGCTCCCATGATGCATTGCAGTGTCTGAGGCCTCTGGCTGAGGTATGTGGGTGTTCTGGTCCTTTTTTTAATGTACTGCTCATCTGTCCAGGCCTTTGCTCCTATTTCTCATCCTGCTTAAACTCTGTGAAGAAATGATCTGTGAAAAGAAGTGCATAGGGCTGTCGTATTTGAAGCACATCCTTTAACATCACAGCCATCACAGTGCTAAATATCTATAGCTTAGACATCAAAACCTGCTGTGTCATCAGAAAAAAATAGTACATTCCTTCCTATAAATGTTACAGTTTATGTCTTTTTAAAAACAGTACAGTTGTACTTTAGTCTTGTTGCTCAACTTCGGAATTTGTGATGACTTTTGTTAGAAATTGTATAAACACAGCACATTATAATAAAGCCATTTAGAGATTATAGGGATAAACTACGGCTCACTATTACTGAACACTTCATATATACACTCACGGCCACTTTAATAGGAACACCTGAACTTCTGCTCATTCATGCAAGAGCTTCAGTTAATGTTCACATCTAACACCAGAATGGGGAAATAGGGATCTCAGAATAGGGAATCATTATGAATAGGTGAATTTACATTTCTGCTGATTTTTTTTTTTTATTGTATTGAGAGATATATTAACTGTTTAATGTTGATTGTACAACAGTTAGTTCCAGTCCACTAATTTGATTGGACGAGCAGCATTCCAAGAGTGTATATTATATATATAGTTTAACTGCACTGGGATGTTTCACTGTGTGTATCACTCCACTTGTTTGTATTTGCCACGTAAAATTCCAGTTCTAGCAACATTCCCAATAAAACGGTTACTACAGTAGAGTTAGTGACATCATTAGCGGACTGACACATTTTTTATGAATATAACATCTGATTTAAAATATGAAAGCTTGTCAGATGAAGATGAAAAGGAAGAAGGAAAGCCAATTTCACCGGTTGCACCTTTAACACGAATGTACGAATCATTGTGAGCTTGCTAGCCAGTTAGCCGAATGGGCTATCAATGGGATCTATTTTCTTTCACAGGGCAAAATAAATGAATTATTTGGCCATATTGTGTCCGATATGTCATTTACTCAATATTAATTTCTTATTTATAAAACTGTTGTATAAAAGCAATATCACACTCGTAATCGTGCTATTATACTGAGTATAAGCATGGCTGTGATTTGGCCGTAAGTAATCCAGGTATTGCTGAAATAATTAATGGAATAACTATAGATCAAGAGCTACCAGAATTCCTTGCCCCCTCTCTAAGCTGTTATTATCACTCACCTAGGGTTGCCTGTAGACATTCTTTTTCTTGCCTAGTCAGCATCTGTGGCTTGCAATGACTCATTGTCCTGAGTTCTATGTTTTATCAAGTTATTTACATTGTAAGAAGATGCTGTAGTACCACCTCTTGATATTTTCACAGAACTTTTTTTGGTAATTAATTATGAAATACATCTACATCACTGTTATTTTGTGTCATCTGGTCATTTGCATCACACCCTACACTATATCTCAGTATCACATGGTATCAGATGTTGGTATCGTAACATATTTTATAAGTATAAATATGATAAAAATGAGCACAATCGATGCACCCTGGTCATAGACATAGTAAATACACTGTTCAAAAAGATATTGTGAGAGGTGTAAGATGTCTTAAAATCTAATAAATGTGTGTATTAGTAAAGACAAAATAATAACTTGCAAGATACATATCACAAATTACAGATACAAAAGTCACCTTAAAACCTTTGACATAAGCCTTACACAAATTCTCTAGCATATTTTTTTCTTTACAAAAGATTAATCAGTGCAGCATAAGAATGTGTTATAAAAGCCCAACACACTGAATGTACCCTTCAAATGAAGTGTAATCAAAAAAATATAACACTTTATTTGAAGGGTACCTACATTGGGTATCAGACCTTGATAAATATTGAATTAAATTTCTTTTCACTGGTCATAAGGGCAAGGTGTAATTGTGTGTTTTCTTTCCTTTTTTAAAAAAAATAATTTATGTAATGCTTATAAATGTTTTATGAAGACCCAAAGTAGGTACCCTTGAAATAAATTATTACAAAAAAACAATAAGATAAAGCTGTCTGTGTTTTTTTTTTTTTTTTTTTTTTTTTTTACGAGAATTTAAAACAGCTTTTTGTTGAATGCCTATAATTACTCCCAAGCATAATCGGGGATGGATATTTCCAACTCCCATACTGAACTGAAACACAACCTAGTGCTTATTGTTCTTATTGTACTCACATGCAGAAATGTTCTCTGGAGTACCCATAATAATTTATCAAAACAGAAGTACTGGATGTAGGGTGTATATTACATGTGCATGTATTGGACCCACTGTTTTTACATGGATTAAATGAGTGGCTGATAATTTATTTCAATCAAGCAAAAGGGACTATTTATACTTCCTAGTGAGTACAATTAGGCTCTTTCTTGCTCCTTTTAATGAGAGATGGAGACTACAGCCTGTATCTCACTCCACTTGCAGCAATCATTAAAAAGCAAGAAAATAAAATAAATAAATCTCAGAATTAGAAATCTTCTACAGCACATTCTATTTAAAGAGGAAAGTTGTATTTCATTTTTTATATTTTTATTTCCTTTGCTCACTTTTATTGGATTATATTTGAAAAGATACTATCATATATTGTGCCAGAGCTATATTTGGGTGCAGGAAATGTATCCTCTTAACCCAACTTCATTCTAACTATTCCCATGTAGGATGTACTACTGTTTTGCTCATGCCATGCTACTATGATAATTGTGTACAAAAGTTCTCCAAAAAATCATAGCATTATTTTGCAGTATAATTCTCTATCTATATTATTGATTTGAGGTGAACAGATTGTTTACTTTATGACAGTTCTTCCCCATTATCTTTCTTGCTCCACCACTTCATTTTTCTTCATTACCCAAACCTGTCTGCAAGTTGCATCATGATGATCTCATCCAGACAGAAATCACCTTAACAGCATCTTGCGTTACTTTTTTTCTCAAACTTTCTTATACCCAGAATAGCTTGTTCTACAATGCTATGAAAATCAACTTTGGGGAACCGTCACAATAATTAACCATAATTCCATTTTTATGAGGTTGGCAGAGGAGAAAAGCTGACTCAGAATCTCTTGACATGTTATTCATTTTCAAGGCTCCTCAGTGTTAGAAGATTAATGGCAGCGTTGATGAAATCCAGCATCTCCTCTCTATTGATTCTAAGTTCTATAATGTTGTTTCATACTGTATATATTGCCCTTTTTTTTTTTTTTTAACTATCAGTTTTGGTGTAAAAGGCATATTCTAGAATTGTATTAATTCTTTAACATATGACAAAAAAGTAAGGGCTTCACAGTGGGTAGCACTGGCATCTCACAGCTCCAGGGTCCCTGGTTCTATCCTGAATTTGCATTACTGTCTGAGCAGAGTTTCACATGTACTTGCTGCATCTGTGTTTTGTTGTTGTTGTTGTTGTTGTTGTTGTTTTTTACATTTGGTTGTTGAAGGGAGAACACAAGTGTGTAAACCCAGTGTTCCAATTATCAGTGTTCCAATGTTCCAACATAACAAGAGGATAATCCATAACCAAAATACAAAAACAGATGAGGGGCAAATTCAGGAATCACGGAAACAAGAAACAGAATGGAATGAGATGAATAGCATGATAAGACAAAAAAACAGGGTAGATATAACCCTGTTTACTAATCAAGGTCAGACACAGTACAGGTGAACACCTTAGGGTAATCAATCCATCACAGGACAGGGGTGGAGACAGGAATAGAACATAAACAAAAGATCATGACATGAACCCAAAACACAATGGCATGAAAGCAGTGTTGGTCATGGTCAGAATTGTGTCACACACTGAGAGGTTCCTACCCAGAATGGTGTCTCTAAATTGCCACCAGGTGTGAGTGAGTGTGTGAATGTGTGTGTGCATGATGCCCTGCAATGGACTAGCATGACATCCAGGGTGTATTCCCACCTCATACCCAGTGTTCTTGGCATAAGCTCCAAATTCACCATTACCCCAACCAAGATAAAATGCTTAGTGAAGATGAATAAATGAAGTATTAAAAAGTGCAATCAATAAGGCATCCTATTTAAATATAAACATGCATTTGGACTGCTATCACCAGCCATTTCATTAGATTCACTGCTCATTATCACAAATAGCCGGCTCATAAATAAAGCAGATCTTCTGCAACTCTCAAGAATGAAGATATGAAGAGGTCAAGATGTTTGATTAAAGAGTAGAAGGGTCATGAAGAAAATCTGACATGGTGGTTACAGTATCTCAGAAACAGATGGTATACCACTGTTGTCATGCAATGCCACATCTAAAGTTTACAGGAAATAGTATAATAAACTAAAAGAGAGCAGTAGTTCTGTGGGTGGGAACACCTTGTTAATGAGATAGGTCATAAGAAAATGGTTGGATCGTTTCAAGCTAGGAGAAAGGCCAGAAATATTCAAATACACAATGGTATACAGAAGAAAATTCATGTGGATGGGATGCAGAGGGTAGAAGACAAAACCAAATTCCACTCATGCTAACTTAAAATATGAGAGTGTACTGTGCGCATGGTCTGATGAATCTAAATTTCTCATGTGAAAGTGGTGAGGGTTCGAAAAACAAATCAATAACAAATCAAGGGATGCATTCAACTGAAGTTGAGTTGGTAACTTGACAAAAGTTACATCAATATTTTCACATGGAATGCTATGCATATTCAGACTCAGTTTATGTAGCTGCTTAAGTCATTTTCCTGTGTACGCCATTCAGATTATATAAATTATCTGTGTGTAGTTCACACTTCTGAGTTTTTTCCTGAGTAGAATCAATGAGATGGGGTTTCCAATAGTAGTAGACTAGACTACTGTGGTAGACTACTGTCTAGTCTACTGTTTTAAACAAACACTTGCCTTAAAGCCTGAGAAAAATCAGGTATAGAAGATGCAGACTGAAAAATTCAGATAGTGTTTTATATTAAAGTACTTCGTAATGTAAACTTTTTATGTACTCCTAGTAATTTTCTTCACCAATACTTGTAAGTGAATTATCACTAAAGAAGCAGTACTCTAACTCAAGTCAGAATGACTCTTTCTACCAGTCAATATGTCTTCCATGAAAAGGGGTTGCAAAAGAGTCTGTAGTCTAATCATGACTACGATGCATGTGCTAATCATCAGAACAAGACCCTCAGAGCTGCCTTTGTTTCCACCTGACATTTTCACACAGTAATTTTTTCCACTCTGCCCTGTCTGTGCATCGCTGCTCGACATTTCTCTTCCTGGAAAACAAATATGTGCAGTGTCTGACAAGAAAATGAGTCTCTACACAGTGATAATTCCAACTGAGGGCAGTTTGGCAGAGTCCCTGAGTGATAATAGTATTATTAGGATAATGTCAGACCTATCTATCCTTCCTCCATTATCATTCCTTCCAGTGGTTACCCCACACGCCGGTGTTCAGGGTCTGGTTTGATGTAGTGGGGAGGCCTGGGGCTCTGCTCTTTGCTGCACTGAGTGTGTAGGCTCCTACCCCTGGCACCTCATGATATACGCTGATTTATTTCTGATGAGCCAGTTCCATATGTGGGAGCAGGCACTGATACTGCTTATCATGCCTGTCACTCTGGGAGAGTGACAGTTAATCCAAGCTTGCCCTCTCCCCTACAGTGACAACATGAATCTTGCTCCATCAAAATGCTAATGACATTAACAATGATGGCTACAACCCATGGCCTGAGTGAAATCCTGGCAACCATCAGCAAGACACATTGATCGGATATGCTTGTTAAGGAATTGTTTATTAGTCATATTAGTTTTTATGTGCTAAAGTTTGCCACCAGGGAAGTGATGTGTGGTGAAAATTCATTTATACATGATGGTAAGGTGACTCATATTTGTTTGATTGTTCATTATTCTAATGAATAGCAGATATGAAGTCGGTGACTTGTAATGAAGTGACTGGCAGAGGTGGCCCTGCATGGCCGTACACGCTCATGTCAACATCAGTGACTTTGGGATGGGAATCTGTGTCATTCAAGCCTCGTCCTCTATCCTAAGACCTGTAGCTCATCTCTATTAGTTGCTTTAAAGAGGCTTCCTTATTCAGCCATCTTTCATTAGCCAGTCAATGGATCAAGGCCTGTAAATGCTTGCTATATCATTTGACCTCAAAGAATAAGTTCTACCATGGAAATAAGTTAAATAAGAGGTTATAATCCTGGCTGTGCCTTTAGCCATGGCATGGCTGGTGAAAGAGAAAAAAAGTTGTTTCTCAATACTAGGATGCAGAGTAGAAACCCACAAGGTAACATTGTCTCACTCTTGCAAATTTGTAAAAATTCACATGAGCTGAGACATATGCGAGGGTGAAAAGGTTAAGGTTGGTTATCGACATTTGTATAAAATCTAACTGAATTCATCACTATCATTTTGTTTTGTCAATAAGGAAAGCACGGTGGTGCTGATCTCAGGTTACTCTCTGTGTGGAGTTTCATATGTTTTTCCCATGTCCGTGTTGGTGTGTGCGCATGGTGGTCCGCAATGGCCTGGTGTCCCCGGGACAGGCTCTCAATCTGAAGATGAATGAATGAAAATCTCTGTTACATAATGTAGAAATCATGTGTCATATATTCTAGTCTATACAACAGTTAGTTCCGGATCACTAATCACTAATCACTGTGTGTATCAATCCGCTTGTCTGTGTTCGCCATGTGAAATTCCACTTCCTAGTTTGAAACGGCTACTACAGTAAAACAATACTTTTCAGGAATTTAACTTTTGTTTTAAAATATAAAAGCTTGTCAGATGTAGATGAAAAGGAAGAAGGTACCTCAGTTTTACCAGAAGCACCTTCCATGGGAAAGTAGAAATCAATGTGAGCTAGCTAGCCAGCTAGACATCGTGCTATAAAGTGAGTGTAGCTTCTTCGGGATTTTTGCCCATGTTGTGTCCGAAATGTCATGTTTACTCTATATTCATTTCTTGTTTATAGAACTGTTGTATAAAAGCAATATTGCCCTCACAGTTATTAGTATTACCTATGGCCGAATCACAGCTGTGCCAATATTCAGTATAACAGCATGATCACAAGTAGGAGTAGTAGTAGTAGTATTCAGTATAACTGCACTCTTGCTCATGCGATATTGCTTAAGCATATCATTTGTCCACTGCATAATGTTTAAAGCATATGTAGTATATGTTAGAACTTATAATTTATCCATTACATAATGTAGAAAGCATTTGTAGTACATTAGATGCTGTATTTGTAGTACATTAGATGCTGTATTTAATACCCAGTGGACATTGGTTTAAGATTCAGCAACGCAAACTCTTGTTCTGTGTGAAAAACTGAATCTTTTTCTCACTGTTGAAGTGAGTTGCATGCTGATTACATGACAGAACAGCTGTATAGAAACATGCCTGAGCATGGCAGATCTGTAATAAAACTAAAACAATCTCAAAATATGCACACAAAAATGTCGCACATTATATTTATAATCAGCCATGGATCACGTAATTGACTTCTGCAGTGAAACAGGCACATGGTTTTAATAAGTTTTAGTAGTGATTACACAAAGTGAAATGCATTAAGAAAAGAACATGGCTAATGTGGCGTAAAAGGCATATTAAGAAGGGAAACATTGTGAATAATATTATGTAACCCCCATATTAAATCTGTGAGAAAAATTATATCAGCATAATGTCTGTGCATTTATAGGCAGGATTTATTAGCTGTGGATTTCCTCTTATAATGAATATGCACCGTGACAGGATATTTATTAAACATATTTCTTATAGACTATATGCAAATTACTGTGTATTATTCTGCAATCCCTATAGGGATACATTGATTCTCAAAGCAACTGTACATTTATCATCACTATTTTGGTTTTGTTTTTGCCTTTGTCTTTTTTTTTTCATGTTGAATAGTCGTATTCAATTTGATAATAATGTCCACTATAATTGAACTGGTGCCAAACATTGACTATTTCTGTGTCCCAAACAGATATTAAAACAGGAAGTTGCAGTTTGGCTTCCTGTAGAATACCAGCTGTATTTGGTATTGTACTAAATTGTTGTTGAAGTGTATTAAAATACACACAAGTTATGTGAAATAGGAGAAATTTTGCTTGAATGTCAATGTTGTGTTTCCCAGAAGTATTAAAAGACTCATAATTACCAAGTTAAAGAGAGCTGGTTAACTCCTATTTATGCCAGTACACACAAAAGTAGTACATAAAAGTACCAATCTAGCTCCAAGAGACTGCAGAACTTATTAAGATGTTGGTACAAGCACAATGACCTTATTGAACTCTGTAACCTTACTGATATGAGACATTTCTAAGATAGTTTAACAACATCAGTTTGGAAACTATCAGTTAGCTAGTTATCACAATGCTAAAACTAGTCCACAAAACGAGCAAAACAGCAGCTGAAGTTAGCAGCTAGCAAGGTTTCTTAGCTTATGTTGAATAGACATAGCTATTGGCACACATTCCAACTTACATTAGAATTCACTAAAACAGATCACACAGTTTTAATGAGTATGTTATGTATCTTTATACTTAACCAGTAAAAATAAGATTTAGCACTCACCCAGTTAAAAGTGTTGGTGCTAGTCACTGCCTGACATGCTTGAGTAGCAAACACAAGAAAAGAGAAAACACAAGAAAAGTGACAACTATAAAACCTTAGTGAACCATTCAACTGTAACAGGCTAGATATGGCTAAAATTGTGACTGAGCATAAACAGTTACTGTCTGAAAAAAAGTGATGTACATGTTATTTAAAAAATAATAATGTAAAAATTGCAAAAAGTTTAAATTAGAAAGTTTGAATTAGAAATTAGCTAGCTACATAGCTGTGTATGGCTACATAGCTAGCTACGTAGCTAGCATCTTTTACCAGAGCTCAGAAGGTGGCTAAAAGAGCATTTTGAACACAATTATATCTAGTAAAATTATTATTATAAGTCATAATTATATCTACCCCAATATAAAAAACAGCAAACTTAAATATTAAATAGTCTTTTGCCTACCAGTGAAAGCTGAAAAATATATTCTGAATTGAGCATTCAGATAATACCAGCATTTATGTTGGTGGCTGTTTTTGTAATGTTTAATTAATATCTCTGTATTCAAATTTATAGTAAGCTATAGCTATAGAATGTTCCTTTAATACAGTGATACTACTTGCTTATACATTTCTCCTGTTGTGCCAAGACCATACCAGCACAGCAAAGAAATATAATTGTTATTCTTTGAGGAAGAAAAAAATGACTAATCTAATCATTTTTTATCACCATCTTTCAGCCTGAAGTGCCTCTAATGACTCATTTGTTCGTAACATTCACTGCGGTCTGTTATAAACTCCCAATTAAAGAGTGCAAGTGATAACACAGAGACACTTTTTTTTATGAAGACCATCTGTCCTATGTACTCATTTCCCACTATGGAGACATCTTCCAAGTCTGCCTGATGTCATCGTAAATAGAAATAGTTCAGTGTATGTGTAGCACTTATAAGCCATTGAAATGTTTTAGGGCACAAGTGAAAATTTAATGATGTTTTTTCCCTGATGCCTTCAAGTTTTACTAAAAGTTACATAAAGTATTTTTGCACAACTTTTACAAGGTCGCTGTATGTAGTCTCTGTATTATCTAGGGCAGTGTTGAGAGGTCGTCTGGCTTGTTTCCCTTCCAACTCATAAGCTGATCTCTCTGTGTATACTTTTACTGGGCTTTAAGGTCTGGGTGAATGCCATCGTCTGTTTAATGTACAGGCTCTCGCACTGGTGCTTCTTATTATCTCTCAGCTTCCCATAGTGCCAAGACTCAGGTTAGTCTTTAACCTTTTCTTAGCAGAGATGCAAGCAGGGAGGTAGATGATCCTTTCTGAAACAAATACAAGTAAGCTCTGATGTGACAGTGTAGCTCTGGAGGGGTTTCTCAGTGCTGATGGAGAGTCTACAGCCAGGGGGATGCCTCACACTGACAGGGGGAGCGAGAGAGAGAGAAAGAGAGAGAGGGGTTAATGTTCCTCCTGCTGCACAAAGCTTCGCCTGTGTTGTGTTTCACAGCCATATCTGGATCAGAGGCTGTTCACGTTATGAGCAAATCTCTCTCTCTATCGCTCTCTCTCTCTCTCTCACACACACACACACACACATAAACACACACACAAACACACACACACATTTGTCTTAGTATATATTATGGCTATTAAAAAATGTCCCCAGAAGGTCAAAACTGTCAGATATTTCTATCCTTGTGGGGACATTTGGTCCCTGCTAAGACATAAAAACATGCTCTGTTCCACTCTGGATGTAAGGTAAAAAGTGCTAATATGTCACTCCGTGAACTCAGAAGAACTCGTAGTTGAGAACACTACCCTGCGTTTCCAAGTGGGAATTATGACTTTATGAGTTAGGGGCATTTTCTTTGGCTTTTCCTGGTCAGTGTTCAAGAATTACTCGTTATGACCTCTAGTCAAATGCAGCATAATTCTCTACTCCAACAGGTCTCATGGAAATCTCCAGAGCCTTTACACTTCATCTTTTTTTAATTAATTCAACTAAATTTTATTTGTATAGCACTTTTAACAATAGACATTGTCACAAATCAGCTTTACAGATAATGAGCAATCCAGAGGCAACAGTGGAAAAGAGAAATGTTCTGAGACAACATGAGGAAGATCCCTTAAGAGAAACCAGACTCAAAACCCATCCTCTTCTGGAATCCATTCTCATCGGATAGTGGGATTATAAATCATTATTTTTGTATACTGTAAAGACAAACAGTACTAATGGATGAAAGGATGGCTTTCATTCGAAATTGTCAAAATGTTTGGACATTTGTGACTTGTACTGGAAAGAAAAATAAGTTCAGTATGCAGTGTCATTATGTAGTTTTGTATTGTTTTTGCAAATATGATGAAACAAAATGAAAATGGTTCTGTGAAGTGTTAAAATGTCTTAAGAGGCTATTTTCCATCTCTGATTCTTCTTCATGTTTGTTTATCCATATTTGGCTCATCACAATGATGTGTGGTCCCGTATTCTGGAGGTTGCTTTTTTCTGCCCAGGAGGTCACACTGTATCCTTTTCTCACAGTACAGGGAGCTATAAACCTGGTCATTTCCATCCGTATCTCACACCACTGGTTACTTTGTGCACGCCAAGGAATTGGGGTCTTATCAGTGATATGGCAGGGGCTCGGTATCAACAGCCTACAAAGATTGAATACATCCATCTGACCGCTTCAGTGCCCCGGATGATTAAATGGAATGTGACTGTGCACTAGTCTGCAGAAATATGTGGCTTGTTCTTTTAAACCCTCCTCTCTCTCTTTTTTTTTTTGTTCACTTCATGGCATGTTCAGTTTGCCCCCTAACCCCCGCCCCCCCCCCCCCCCCGAAAACCCCCCCAACGCCCCCCCCAAGAACACAAATTGTTAAGTAAATTATTCATGCGATTTAGTGAAATTGAGACATGTATCCCAACAATCACTTGTATCCCAACAATCACTTTTAACCCTTGAAAGTGACCGTGTAAGTGTTTTTTCCCCTTATCTATCATTTTAAAGTTTGGAGTTTCTATTTTGTTGCAGACACAGTACACATGCTCTGTGTACAAAATAGTGTACATGTTATTACATGGTAATATATATGTTATTACATGATATTATACCACAATTCTATTGAATTCCCAACTCTAATTTGTTTAGAAGGTGTTGATTAATGTTCTATAACAGCAGCTCTGACATTAGTGCTGGCTGTAATTCAAATCACAGGTTTACATTAAATATGCTTGTTTGAATATATTATTGTTTCTATAGTAACAGCTTGTGTATAGCAGATGCTTGACATAACCTAAGACTAATAATAAACACATTTTGAAACATATAAGAAAAGTGTAAGTGTTGACATGGTGAGGTTTTCTATAGGGAGATGTTTATTTACCATTTATGGAAGGAGTCTCCACTGTCAGCACTTTGTAACAGTCAGGAGGTTTTCCAGCACGGGACAGTCTTCGGGACAGACACCTTTCTGGTTTGCGCTTTCCAATTTCCCAGAGACTGTTGAGGGAATAGCTGCTATGATGTAAATAATAACAGGAACTTACACAACATTACATGTAACTTTAAATGGATTAAATTATGATGTTCATTAATAATTGAAATATTGTACTAGAATAAAACTCGTCAGGATATGCTGTTATAGGAAAATCATCGTGTGATAACAGTGTCTCCTCTGTGCGTCAGGCCTCATCACACCACCCTGTCATTGATTATTTTCCTATAACAATATTCTCCGTTGTGGGTTGCTGTTATCCTCCTGCTGGGATGATTACTGGTCCAAGTGCAGAATGATCATGTGTGTGATAGTAAATGCTAGATCAGAACCATTCAGTACAGGAGTACCTGATCTCGAAATAGACCAGAAGTCCACCTATTGATGTAGAAGGCAATCAGCTTTGTGCTGTTGTCCTCAAGGCATTACAGCCACCTTTTTATGTAGAAGTGCTAAAAACAAACATTTCTCATCCTGGAGGGTTCTTTACACAATTAAAATACCCCCACATAATAAAAAAATCCATTTCTAGAGGACCCACTTAATTTTATAGCAAACTATGGGACTATAGTTTCCTGACTTGTAGTACTGGTTGACAGTGATAGCCAGTAGCCAGTGGCCAGCATAATGGATATGATTGCTTTCTGTCATTGCCTCCTTCCTTTAGAGTAGTACATGACACTGTGTAATATAAAACTGCCTGTGATGGCTGAGGGACAGAATTGGTAGCCTTAGCTCTGGTAATACCCCTCTGGCTGTTCACAATGCGCTTTACTGCTCAGAACACTGCATAGCTGATATGAATCTAATTGAAAACTTGATAGAATAAAAGGCCAGAGAAATTGGAAATGAGAAAATAAATTGTTGCTTGTGGAGCAAGGTAAGAAAGCAGGGGTGGGTGGAGGAAAAATAAAGGGAGCAGGAATTTTTTAAAAAATTGAGTTTCCCAGATTGTAGTCTGTCATAATCTCGAAAATACAATGCCTGAGGCTCCAAATGCACAGTATAGTATGTGCTGAGGGTAAAGAAACGGCAAATGGCCACATCCCCTCAAGGCCTGAAGCTGCTAAGCTTTCCAAACTACATCCTCCTGTAATGCAGCTTCCTTTCTGACCCTACACTTTTCTCCCTACATTAATGTGATCCACACTGCACCCACTCGAGCGAGCAAGCGAGCACCCCTGGGACCTGGGGGCAGTGATCACTTCACACACTGTTGAGTTGAAATGATGGTGGGGCTGATGGGGAACAGAACTCATCTGGTCTTACAAAAACATTTCTGCTCCTCAACCAGGCCTGTGACATTGAGGTGGATTGAGGAATTGCTGCAGAGCTTAGTGTGTCTCTGAAAAGAAAGACTTTTTTGCAATAGAAGAAAAAAATAGAGAAAGAATTGCTTCACACAGACACCCTCAGCAGGGACACAGAAAGAGAGACAGCCTCGAGTAGATTTGCTCAGTGTTTTATTATTTTTATTTATTTAGCTAGTTATTTTTATTTATTTATTTATTTCATTTGCAATATTAAAGCCAGTGCAAATTTAACCTATGTTCACACTAGCAAGTGACAAAGTAACAGGCCACCATTCATTTTCTATGTGCATGCACAATACAGAGCCATGATTTCAGCGACAGGTGACAACATAACGTGAACTGAGATTTTCTCTATTCTATTCCAATTAGGTATGATGTAGTAGAGTGACAAATCAAAACAATTGGTTTGAATGATTCCTTTGATTCCATTTCTTCAGTTCCCTATTCCCAATTCCTACCTGCAATTAGTTCTCATTAACTATCTGACACTCAGAAATGGAAGAAAAATTTCATGGTTTCATCTTATGCTGCTATAAATGTTTATAGAGACAATAATGAGGTAACTAAGAAGGAAGGTAGAAGGAAGTAGCTAGTACATTTAGTTTACTGTGCTAATCCTACAACAAACCTAATACAAAACCTAGCCGTGGATTATCCCGCTTATACCGCTTGGTCACTTGCCAGCATTGACAAGTTAAAGCTATCATTGATGTTTGCAGTGCAAAATTTGGCTGAAAGAATAAAAATAATGGTCAATTTTTGTTAGTTATTTTATATGTGGGTTACAATTGTTTATAGACAGAGCATTAATTTAGAACGGTGATTGAACTGACTGGAACTACCTGTGCATTCAACGGTGTGAACGCACACCTTCCAGCCAATCAGAATTGAGTATTCAGAAAGACGATGGTATGTATATATATATATGTGTGTGTGTGTGTGTGTGTGTGTGTGTGTGTGAAGGACACAGGTAGAGTGCTGAATACTGTACTCATATAACACTCAGTAATATCTCAGATGTTTCTGACGCACCAAACCTTATGCCAAACCAAACGTCTGACACACCAAACCACACTTAATGCTTTCTGAGAATTAAATATTTAAAGCTTCACAGTCTCTAAGAGGTCTCTAAGAGGAGACGACCTTGAGAACTGAAGACTTCTTTTTAATTGGCGCAATTGCCTTGATTGCTACTTATACTTATCTATTTGAACCCTCTTAATACTTGACTTTAATTTCTGGGAGAATTCCTGAACTAATCAAGTATGTGCTAAGAGTAACTGTTGATTGGTCCTTTTGCTGAGCTCTGTCTGTGTCTTGTGTGTTGTAGTTTCAGGCATCAGTGGATGAGGGCTCTAAAGGCATTGTAGTGAACCTGACAGTGGATGATCGAGATGACCCCGCGACAGGAGCTTGGAGAGCCATCTACTCCATCATTAATGGAGATCCCAACCACAACTTTGCGATCCACACCAACCCAGACAATAACGAGGGCATGCTGTCTGTGGTTAAGGTACAAGCTTTGTCCTGCCATTGTCTTACAAAATCAATAATCCAAAATTACAGTAGTGTTATATGTGGGGTCATGTCTATTTGTGTTTTCTGCCATTGCATATCTTATTTTGGCAATTAGAACTGATTGCTAGAATTTATTAAATTCCAAAAAAAATGACATTGAAATGTTTTTATTAACTTTCTGGCTCCTGAGTCATGCAACAGAAAAGAGTTTGCCCCATCGTTGAGAGATCTCAAATTCGAATCCCCACAGTGCCACAGCCATCAGTGGCCGGGAGCCAATGGAACAAAATTGCTGTGCTTTCTAGGACAGATGTCATACTCTCTCTCCCCTGTCATTCAAAGTAGCACTAGCCAATCGTGGGTGTCTGTGAGCTCATGTATGCGAAAGATGGCTGACAGCTCAGCTGTGACACAGCATAAGCAGCAGTTCCAAATTATGTGGTTCTCTGGCTTCACACGTCTCAGAGGAAGCATGTTTTAGCCTTCTCCCTCCCCAGCTGGTAGTTGTTGTATGAAAGGGGAGAGCTGGCTCATGGGTAGAAATTGGCAGGTTACAATTTGGGGAGAATGAATGAATGAATGAATGAATGAACGAACAAACAAACAAAGCAAGCCTAGGCTTTCTGCAAAGATCATGTGGGGTAGGTAAAAATGCAGTTCAAGAAATACAGCTGCAATAATGTCTGCAAGCTATGAATAAAGATAGGTATAAATAGAGACACACTGTAGTTTTCATGGTCATATTTTTTTTATTTCACTTATTACATTAAGTTAATATCTATTAATATAATAATATAATATAAATATCTAATTAAATTCTAGTTCTAATTAAATAAATAGCTGTTTTTTTTTAGTCGATCATTGTGCCACTGTATTTCAGTGGAGTTAGAACATTATCTTCAGAATTTCGTCCTTTTCACTTTTGGAAGCAACTATACTTTAAAATACTATAACATTACGTCTTATTGAGCGTGTATTTGAGTTCAGAAATGCCTGTAGTTATCATAACTATATATATTAGTCACAAATTGACCACATGACCATGTGTTTTCCCAGGATAGCACACATGTTGGACAAAATGAAAAATGCATAATGAAGCAACGCATGAATTGTTGCACAGGTTACTTTGAAGTTGTGTGTGATATAAAATTCCGTAACTTTAATACCAACTGCCATAGCAAACAAAGCTGGATCTGCCTATTTGCTGGCAGGAAGACAGGCACAAGACAGAATTTTATATCATGGCCACCATATGTCAATTACGCAAGATATCTTCATTTGCATGCACATCCTTAGCAGCACACCTGCTAATCTTGCCAAGTCTACCAGCACAAATGGTCTCTAAAATGGTTCTAATTTGCACTTTGTTTAGTAAATGGTGCATTAACTTGAACATTCTTCTTCTTTCTTTCCTCTCCTCCAGCCTCTAGATTATGAAAGCAACGTGTTTCACACTCTGCTGATAAAGGTGGAGAATGAGGACCCTCTGGTTCCTGATGTCATATATGGCCCCAGCTCCACAGCCACTGTCTATATCACAGTTGAGGACGTGAACGAGGGACCGGTCTTTTTTCCCGATCCTCTGGTGGTCACCAAGTGGGAGAATATTCCTGTAGGCAGCTTTGTGGCTATGCTCAATGCCACTGACCCAGACTACCCTCAGGTCCAGAGCATAAGGTACGTGATAGAGTCATCCGCATGAGAAAGAAATCTACTATGCACAAGAAATAACTTAAATTAACTTCTCGAGAAACTACTACATTTTCAAACATGTCATGCCTTTGGCATACAGAAACTCTGGGTTGAACAAGTAAATGGTCTGCATGGTTAAGCTCTGTTTGGAGTTTGACAAGGTGGATTACAATGATGCCATAAACAAATCAAAGCTGAGCACAAAAGCACAGCTTCTGCTTCTCAGACATCTCCCCATCTGTCAGTTCTCACCTCTTCATTTTTCAGTGTCTTTCTCCTGACAGTCTTACTGTTTTCTCTAGGAAAATATTAGCCCATTGCTCTGCATCAAAGGTTTCGACCATCTGCTTGATCTATCATTTATTTGCCTGCCTACACAATAGACTATCTTTTAGAGCTTTAATCACTCAAATAGTTTCTGAAGTCCTGGTAAGATTGTGGCATTTACTGTGAAGTTGAGGAGATCATTATTTAAACATCATGGATGTGGGGCAGACAGGGACAGATTATTGATTGACTGTACTGGGCACATGCCCAGGGGCCATTAGGGGCCCTCAACAAGTATGGATTTGAAGTGAATGATTAGGCCATTATGCTGTCTATATAACATGATACATATAACTGTAAACTTTACAGTACTTTATTGGCAACCCAGGTTGCCTGTAAAATCAACAGTACATTTTTTTACAGTGTAATTTTTTAAGAAGCTAGATAACCATAACCCACAATAAGGAGAAGCCAAAGAGCATTTATTTTCCTAAATATGTTGGATGTATATATGGTCCAGCTAAACATTTTACAGGAGTGACACTATAAGAAGAGTGATACAAATGTTTTACACCTAAATCCTAATTTATTGTTGTTTTACTACATTTACAGTATCATGTTTTTGTGAGCTCATTGGAAGTGGTTCTATGCTTTATGGTGTCAAAAGAGTTTTGCAGTGTTCACAGAGCAGTGGATGAACCCTGGTGTGATCCTGATCATATTTTTTGGATGATTTTAGTGGATCTCTGCCCTTCATCAGGGACAGTGCTCTACACGATGGATTATGTATACCGCATGTGCACCTTGCTCTACACTAGTGTAAATCTGTCCTGTGCCTGTGGCAGCGTCACCTCTTTTCATCTGCTTTTGCTAGGGAAAGTGTCTTTGAAGTGCCCTGTGTTACACCTGAGGCTAGGGACAGGGAGAGATCAGAAAGAAGAGAGACTCAGAGAAAAGGGAGAGCAGAGAGGATACAAGATCCTTCAGAAAGTCTCCTTAATTCTGTTTACGAATATGTTCACTAAATTTTGGGTAATAGATAATAATAATAAATAGATTTATATATATATATATATATATATATATACACACACACATACACAGCAAGGTAAGGATTTAAAATATTACAGTAAATTCTCAATGATCACACAAGGCTTCTTGTTTCATGTAAAGGCAAAGTCACATAAAACCTCAGTCTTTTACAAACTGTCCAACATTCATTAAAAAAGATTTACAATGCTTATGAATGTGTTATAAAGGTCCCTTTGAACACCGTGTTAACAAATTCTGTCTCACACAATCCAGGTAATGAGGGTAATTTCACGACAGGGAATGGACCTAAAGTGATATACCTTATACTCAAACCAGCAAAGTAAACACATTCCTGCCTCCTTAATAGTTATTTGCATTAGCCTGCCTTAATGATTGGGTCGCCCTTAATATAAGAAGCCACCTTCATTAAATGAAACCAATCCGGTACACTCTTTTCATCCACTGAAAGCTTCCAAAGTTACATCAAATTTACAGCATACTTCAAAAAGTCAAACTAAATGATGACAAGGGCATCATTAATATCCTTAGGAGTACACCATTTGTCTGAGTTGTGAATGTGACATTCTTTTTTCTCATTTCTTTAATCATGTTTTTAAAAGCAAGGTGATTTCACAGATTTTAAACAGCAAGGATGAACAGTATAGAAGGGTCTATTACAGATGGTCACATTGATCCGTCTGAGTCACTTTTTGTTGTGCCCTCTGATAATTCTCCAGGAGAATGGTTTTACAAGACATGTAATTAACAGCAGCACAGATAAATCTCCAGGTATTTGCTACTGGATATGATGACAAAATGAATATGTTCCACATGAACAGGCAGCACTGACTTTGTGATGAGAGAAATTATATGAATCCTCATTCATTGACGTATAATATTTATTTTTTTCCCCCAAGGTGAGAGAGGAGTGTGAAAGGATTAAACATGCTAACTCAATAGGATTTTCTGATTGATATTTCTGGATGAAACTGTGATTAGTGTTCCATTCAGGGAGGCAGCTGCCTTATTAGACACACCATGTTGTATCAGGCAGCAATTCAACCAAAAAAAACTTTGTCAAAGATCACATTTGGAACACCATCAGAGTCATAACTGGACATATTCATCACACTAGACATATTTGTTAAGCACTAGTGCTCACTAGTTTACCGGTTTATCTCAAATTAGTACAAAATGAGACAGAAAATGGGCAGCCACCAATAAGAATGCCTTAATGTACAATATAAATAGGTTGCATGCTTCAGTGAATGTAACACAGCATAAAACCAGATTGTCAGTTATTGGCCAGATTCAGAGATTACCTTTTCTGCTTCATGCAACGGCTATAGATAAGAAGGATATTTTTCATTTTTAAAGATTTTCTTTTATGTGAGTTTCCACTTTATCTGAGTTAACCATAAATAGCTTTTATTTATGGAAGCATTTTACACAGATAATAAAAGAAAAACTAACACATGTTCCTCCTACACTAGTTGATTTCTTTTGGCTTTCTGCCTTGTCTCTGTGCTTTCTTTAATTTAATGAATTCTGAAGTCTGTGTGTGTACAGTGGGGTCCAAAAGTCTGAGACAACATTGAAATCTGGATTTTTTTAAAAATATAGAAATAAACATACAATTTTAGACTTGAAATATTTAAAACAAACAATGCAAATGTTCAATATCTTGAATATTTAATATTCAGGATTCAGCACTATTTCTAGGTCCCTATTTAAATGTAAGCAAATTTGTGATACTGACCATGTTAACTGCTTTGTATAAAAGTTAAGATTTCCTCATGCCTAATCTCTTCTATTGAAGCATGTGTTCAGATGACACTCTGATGGATTTGATCTAAAATGAATCAGAAGGTTTTGCACGAACTTGTGGACTCGCCAGCTCGAGTCATTAAAGCAAAAAGAGAACGTACCAAATAATAAGAAATATATATTTATTTTATATAAGTTGTTGTCCATAATATAATTTGTAATGAAAATTCTTGTATTAAATTAGAAAAGAACACAAAATTGAAGTATTTTCAATAGTGGCCTCAGACTTTTGTGCCCCACTGTATGTCTACTGGGAATCTACTTTGTTTAATAGAGCCAGTTTACAAGTGAATTATCTTGCTATATAGCATGCAGTTAAGAAAGTTCCAGTTAAAGATGGCTGTATGACAAGGGTATTTTTTGCAAATACTGCATCACGTCACTTTGTGTCTTTGTTGGAAGGTCTCAGCATGCACGTGCATACACAGAAGATGGCAACCAGATGGTTCTCGCTGTCCCTGATGGTTATTTAGTCTTCACAGAACCACAGTTATGTAACTAGCATTTAAAAGTTCCTGTTAATAAGGCTTGCTAAAAATTAATATTAGTACCATATTGTAACTCATATGAGTATAACATCATGTCTGTTCAGACAGTCGGGGTCGAGAAGTTCAGAAGGCAAGGCACTGCTGAACTCTACAATCTGCTATGGATTATGGCATGAAGGCAAAACCAACCCCACTTGACAGCCATCTTTGAACTTTTGAGTTAGATTCCGTTATTCCTAATTCATAACATATTCCCTTTTCTGGCCATATGGAAGTTAAAAGCTCTTAAAAAAAAGACAGAGAGGAAGAAAAACTAGGAAAAAATTAGATTAAAGAGTTTGAGGAAAAGAATTTTAGTTTGGCGACCACAGTGTGGTGTACAAGTAAATTACAAGTAAATTATAAGTATGATACCATGAAGGCTAGATCATATATAAAATTGGAACTTGGGACATCCTGAGTCCTTTGACTTCAGAATGTCATTCATCTTTAATGTAGGTCAGCCATAACAAACTTAACAGAGAACAGATGATATTTAAACAGCTAAGAGAATAAAGGTATTGCCTCCAAGGTTCTTCACTGATTTTGCATTGTCTCTGAATATTATACACTCCTCTGTGCACCAAGACACATCTCTGTTAATGGTGTTATCAAAGTAATGAAATGCAGAACATGCTGAAATCATGTTTGATATTAAAAATTCCCCTCCTTTCCATTGACCTTTATTATAACTCACTTAGCTCTATACGAGTTCCGCTTTCTCCATCTTATCTCATGTTCATTATCTCCTGGTGAGAGCTCCATCACATTTAATTTGTGGAACATCAGCACTCATGAATTTAAATGATCACACTAAAGTAAGTAGCTTTAACAGGGATATTTTCTTGTTTGTTTTCTAATCGTACTGCCTGAAATATTGCAACATGTGTTTTTAATGAATTTTGCACACTGCATGGTATTCTAATGGTATGCATGCGTACATATTTAAATTCATGCATTCATATCTTCAGGACACATTGACCTCTTTAATAATGCACCACTGTATTAGTTCAGTAACTTTGCTTCTCTCTGGCCAGCGACCCACTTCTCAGACACATCAATGTCATGACCAAAGCAGCCCTTAGTGGTTCTAGAAACTGAAAAATATCACACTTTCTCCAGCCGTGGGTGAAGAAAAGACAAAGAGAACATAAAAACACCAAGTAGGGCTCAGAGCAATTTGACAGATGGGATTAGCTAGAACATTTAAAACAGAGACAGTCTCTGTAGTCCTCTGTTCATGCCATTAACAGTGTGGAGGCAGACACTAGATTTGTCTTCTCACATTTGGGAACTGAATTATTAGTGATAATCAGGCTTTCATCACGATTCATTGAAAGTATATCTAAAGACTGGGTTACAGGGGTCAAACTTTGAACTACATTCCTGTGAGTTCATTACCATTTTTCACATTCAATATAAAAAAAAAGTTCTTTAAAGTCTCAAAATGCCACAGTCTGCAAAAATGTCTGGGTTATTAATATGAAATTTTAGCTTCAGGCATTCATTCAGTGTAAAAAGCTGTTGAAATATGTAGAAGTAAGTGCTGTTACTCAAGGCATCTATGTTTCTATTCACTTAACCTTTCTGTGTAGTTTAGACTTGTGTAGTTGTCTCATTGCTACATATACATGCATTGTGTCAGTAGTATGTGAACACATCACTGCATCTCTTCACATGACGTATGCCTTGAGTCACGTGATGTGAAGCTCTAATTTGCTGACTTCAGACTTATATTAACAAAATATAAGTGCATGACAGAGTTGATCTATTACTTGCGATCTGGCTTAAAGATATGAGAGAACTAAAGTAATTTCTTCTTGTTAGGCTCCCTCTGCAGAAGCCTAACTTTACTTCTGACATAGGACTAGTTCACATATACACTCGTCAGCCATGTTAATAGGAACATGTGAACCCCTGCACATTCATACAATTAACCCAACAGCTAGTCATGTGGCAGCAGCACAATGCATTATGCAAGAGCTTTAGGTAATGTTCACATCAAGCATCAGAATAAGGAAAAGATTAGATCTCAGTGATTTCAACCATGGCATGGTGGTTGGTGCCCAGTGGGCTGGTTTCAGAAACGGCTGAACTCTTTTGGGACTTTCATGCACAACAGTCTCTAGAGTTTACACAGTATGGTGCAAAAAAAAAAAAAGGTGAGTAGCAGCTCTTTGGGCAGAAACACCTTGTTGATGAGAGAGAGGTCAGAGGAAAATGGCCAGTGACTCAAATAACCACTCTTGGTGAGCAGAAAAGCATCTCAATGTGCCAAACCTTGAAGTCAATAGGCTACAACAGCAGAAGAACACATCCACATCCTGTCAGCCAAGAACAGGAAACTGAGGCTACAGTAGGCACATGCTCACCGAAGCTGAACAACTGAAGACTGGAAAAAGGCAAGTGATGTTGTTGTTCTAAATATTCAGCTATACAGTCAAATACAAAGAGCTGCATCTACATGCGTTTTTGCATTGCGCTGATTGGATGATTGCACGAATGAGCGGGTGTGCAGGTGTTCCTATTAAAGTGGCCAGTGAACATAGAGGCTGTTGCAATTGTATGTGTAATGTGTATTATGTGTAATGGTTTGTCTGTAGCTTTGGCTGAATTCGCCAAAACAGATGAAATCAGGATATTGGTCAAAATTGATTTATCCTGCCTATAGCATACAGTATTTTGACACCTTACCTTTAAGAGACTGGAAATATTTTTAACCAAAATTATATGAAATATTTACTGCAGCGGTCATGTTTGCTAAGGAGACAGTTTAACAAATGCTGTACATTGTAAAAACAATCTGCCTAAATATGTTTAAGACATCTCTAGCTAAGTGTGATTTCCTCACATAGTGAATGACACTTGACATAGTGAATGACAATTTGGAAACTTTTTAAAGTTTTTGCATAGCTATATGCCATAGCAAAGCCTAATGCCGTTTGTAATCAGATATCAGCTGTGAAAAATGCCGGCAATGCTCTCTGGATTTTCTCCTTTTTCACTTTTGGAGGTATTTAAAATTCTAGAACTTTAATTCTGGTTAAGATACATATAAAAGAGAAATATATTTCAGTTCAGGAAAGCCTGTAGTTTTCAGTACTATGTATAGTAGAAAATGTCACATTTCGACTATGTGAAGGGTTTTCCCAGGCCACCACATGTTCCTGTAAATGCTACAAGTGTTGCCCTTCAGTGTATTTGGCTCATGCTTGTTCAAAAGCTTATACCCTTCACAACAACAAGGTTTTGACCCATGAAGGGGTCATGGATATGGGTCATATTGATAAATCAGGTGAGATGGTTTCCCTGGTAGTTCCCTGGGAAATTGAGATTGTGTTTTCGACCAGGTTGTGACAACAGGTGATATCATTAGGAAGGTCAGGTTTGTTGGCATTTGGACAGCTTAACAAAAATGTTTTTAGTCTTACTAAAGTCTAAAGTGAGATCATCAAGGCAATGAGGCAGCAATTTTTCTGTTCAATGTGTTTAGACAGACTCTGCAGGTCTGTCCTCCTAATTGTGTGTGTCAAATTTCCAGTGTCTGTTTTTTTTTTCTTTTTAAGTCGCACTACATTTTAGTCTTCTGAATCAAGCTACTTCTACAGTACTTCTTAGGGGCATGTGTTGTAATGTACGCCAGAGAGCCAAAAGCCTAAATAGATCAGGTAATAAATATATAATGGGAAAACTACAGTGAAAAATGCAAAAAATCTGTTAAAGGTGGAAGCAAGATAAACAGCTAGGCTATGAGAAACCACAAAAGACATATGATGTATGAACTTGACCAAACTCATCAGGTTCCAACTGGCATCTCGCATTCTTCCTGCAATTTCACCGCTTCCTGTTTCACACAAGCCTTTTTTTTTTTTGTAGTGAAATCCCAACATTTCAGTATACAGTATGATGGCTGCATTACAATACATTTTGTAAAATAGCTTCTTGCCCTGTGGTGTCAAGTAGCTATTTTTGGTTTAGGATATAAATTAGTTCTGCTTATGGAATAGTGGCCTTTATAGTCTGGAATGCTAGTGTGTGATGAGAAGGGGGAGGAGACGCTGGCAGCCATGATGGGTTGTGATAATTAAAACAATTCGAAGGTGCCAAGAGGAAGAGAGCTAGGGCGGCATGGCCCCAGTGAAGCAGCGATAAATTGCTTTTCTCTGTGTTAATTACAGGGTTATGATTTTCAACTGATGCAAAGAACAGCTTTTTTGTGCCTTATTATGATAATAAATTTGATTTTATGTGATGCATTGCTGAGGCATGATAATTTATGGAAATTATCTGCATGCTATGATTTCTATTACCGCCATTCTACAGCTAAGGTTTCAACTGGTGACCTTACACACGAAGCAGAATGCTGAAGGAATGTGTTGGTGTGTGATTGGTGTTGGTGTGTTTGTATATCCAAGTGCCTGAATGTTTATGTATTTACATTACATTACATTAAAGCTGATGCCCCACTTGGCTGGTTTAATAAGCTTGAGGCTTTGACTCTGCTTGGCTTACTGTAATTGGTCAAACACTTGTCTAACCACATGCTCCATATTCCTCAGTGATTTGGCAAACTTTGCTCAGCTTGTCACATCTTTGCTTCAGGGAGTATCTACTGGATATGGGACTAATTTTTCTTAAAGGCCCTGGCACCGGACCATGTGCAGCTTAATTGCCCCTGTCGAAAAGGCCACAGGGTCTTGCTGAGGACCATGTGCTGAAAGTAGCTCCCTGGCATTCCTTAATGAAACACTTGGGGAACACCATCTCAGTGCAATTTTCACAAATTTAAATTTACACAATTTTGCCATGAACTTAAGAATCTGCAGTGTTTATTCTGAATCAAACACTGATCTGTTTTCCTCTTTGGTGCAGTTTGTTTAGGCAGGTGAGAATTGCATTCGGGTGTAGAGCGAGGTGGTCTTAGTCTGGACTCTCGTATGGTTCAATCACAGTGAGAAATCGATTCATTTCTGAATTGACCCAACTACAGGAAGTGAACCAAATATTATGTACTGTATATTTGGGGTTGCAGGCAATATATGTATGCTAGTTATTTTTATAATTATCTAAGGATTTTTGAGCACTGTCTCCATGTTCTTCTTTCTTGGGTCATTTTCTGTGATTTCTATATGTACTTGACAAAGTATCTTTTTTTTGTCGCCTTATTTCAGACCTACACACCCCACAATGGTTTTTTTTTTTTTGCTGAAGGTGTTGTTTTTTGGTCTGTTTAATTATGTGCAATCAAACCAAAAGTATTAATTTCACTCTGATTCATACTCAGACTAACAGTGATGAACGCTTGAAGACATGTTGCTGTCTGATATTTGTGTCTTCAGGTTTGTCCTTGTTAGTAACTATTTGTCTAAATGATCACGCACTTGACTCAATATCCTTGTTGAGTTGGTAAGCTGACTTGCACTGTATGACACATTATTATTAACTAAAGGATGTTGCTGAGCTAAAAACAGTAGTATCAGCCACCTCAAAGCCAGAATTATTTTCTTTATAAGCATATCACTTCATGCGCACATCAGTCTCAGGCAGAAGGTGTAATGTTTAAAGGCAGAATTTAATATTAAAAGTGATTTGGATGATAACATACTCTGACCTACAGGCCTCTAGATAATGTAAGTCTGTTTAAGTTATATTTTCTTTCTGAGACCTAGTATGAGCACACATCTTTCTGAATGAATGCATTTTCTAAAAAAAGCTGCTCAAGCTTAAAACCATATCCACTTTCCCTATGTGCTCTCAAAATCAGATCCTGTGTGGTTGTGTGAACAGTGACAGATGCTTGTATGAAGCCTGTCAGAAAGCTGCAGATCAATGGGAGACAGATGGACAGCACATGACAGTGCAAACTTTAACGATTAGTTAATAGACAGACGGATCTTTCCAAAAAAAACCCTCAGAAGTCACATCAGATGCTGATGGATGGGCTGTCTTGGCATGTTTACATTTTACTGCCTGACTGCTGCTCATGTTTTCAATGCACAGCTTTTCACTTCTCATACCAAGGGTGCAGGTGTAACATTGGATGTTCTGACATTAAAGGAATACTTCAACATTTTTCACTCTAGTCTATCAACAGCATCTGTACTGCATGTGTGATTACCATGGGCAAGGACTTCCTGTACTAAGAAAATAACAGAAAACCTGCTAATTTGAAATTTATTCATAATGGAAGTCTAAGGGTAATTGTTAAATAAATGTTTAAAATATATGTGTATATATTTACTGGCCATTTTACTAGGAACCCCTATACCCATGATAATTCATGCAATTATTCAATCAGCCAATCATGTGGTATAGTGTAATGCATAAAATCATGCAGCTACAGGTCAAAAGTTTCAGGGACTTTGACCATGGCATGGTTATTGGTGCCAGACAGGCTGGATTGAGTATTTCAGAAACAACTGATCTCCTGGGATTTTCACACACAACAATGGTTCAGTGGGTGGAAACGCTTTGTTGGTGAGAAGAAATTGGCTAGACTGGTTCAAGCTGACAGGATGGCTATGTTAACTCAAATAAAGACACTCTTTGCAACCGTGGAGAGCGGAAAAGCATCTCAGTATGCAAAACACATTGAACCTTCGGGTGGATGGGCTACAACAGCAGAAGACCACATCAGGTTCCACTCCTGTAAGCCAAGAACAGGGATCTGAGACTACAGTGGGTACAGGCTCATCAAAACTGGACAGTTGAAGATTGGAAGAACATTGTCTGGTCTTTTGTAGACACAATCCCAAGAGAACAACAGTTTCTGAAATACTCAAACCAGCCCAAAAATACAACCAATACAATCTAGTTAACAATAAAGGTCTTGGGATGAAACATGATTTCAACCAATGCTGTTACTCTGTAATTCTGTCTAATTATTAGCACTGGAGCAATAGCTTTTGTGATATCATTGTGCAATTGGGACTACATTAGTAACACAACCAAATGCATTTTAAGATGTAGAGCTTAATGCACAACTACCTTTAACTGGAGAAACCATGAAAGCATACCAATATATCAATATATACCAATATATACTTTATTGATAGACTTCAACAACATCCCTTAGACCTCCATTATAAGTAAGTTTAGAATCAACATGTTTCTCAATTTATTCCTCAATCGTCTGTGATAATTGGCACATACATGAAATGCAATTGATATAGAATAGGTTGAAGAACTCTGGAGTATTCCTTTAAGTGGATAGTGGTAGTCAAAGGACATGTCTTGAATTTATTTATCTCCATTCCCATTTCATAAATTTGTCACTCTCAGCACGTCAACCTTTGACCCTGTCATAAACATTTATATTTCATTCCTATCAAGGCACAAGGACAAAATGAGTGATAGGGCTATTGACAAAGAAGAATGCCAGTGTAAAGAAGAAAGCCAGTGTTCCTCAGTTATTTTCACTCTTAGGGGATATTGCCACCATCTTTTCATCTTTATGTGTCTTCACTCGACGCAATTTACAGCTTTGACAGCCAAAGTGAGACATGCAGAATTTCAGTGGCTGAGGCAAATATCCTAACGTCTGCCCTCGAGCGCATCTCCTGCATGAGGTGTTCGGATGGAGAGAGCTGTTAGCGTCTCTCCCAGCTGATCTTGCTCTTGATCATCCTGACAGCTTGTTCAGCTGATTTTTGAGGGGGTCACAAGAATCTGCACACTTGTCTACAAGTACACATCTGGATTTGGGATGTTGCAGTAGGATGCAGAAGCCCTGTGGCATCCAGAGTAACACGATCGGGTATTTCATTATTCCCTTTAGCTCTCTGTAGCTGTGAGGATTAGAAGTCATTTGGAAAGCAGCAAGAGGCAATGCTATAGCTGCTTCTCCTTGTAGAGGAAAGAATATGCATTGCAGCTTCTCTGTCGGAACCACAGTAGCATAAATAAACAGCACACTCCTACGCCTTCTTTGTGTCTGACACAACACAAGAGGCATAAGAAGAAAGAAAAGGCTTAACAAAGGTGTATGCATGAGATGAGATCCTCGTTCCTCGTGTCTGATTGGGATGAATTGGGGTGAATGAGCAAGATGTTCGGAGGTGTACTGTTAGTTTTCTTTTCTTGATTGTATTTGAGTGTGTGAATATGCTGCCAAGTGTATATCCTGTGCTTTCAGTTCAGTTCAGCACCTCAGTTCAACATCCAAGGCAATGTTATTACACAACAGATAAATATAAGTAACTGTATAACCAAATAAGTAGCTGAAATAAGTAGCATTGTTGTGTACTTGAGATACTTAACTGTAGCATTGCTATGATTGTCATCATAGAACACAGAACACAATTCACCAATAAAGCAAAGGTGTTACTACAGAAATAATACTAGATCCATATTCATAGGAGTGGAGACATAGTCACACATAGAAACAAGCGTGAACAGACTCCTATGTAACTGAGCTCTTTTTTATTTGTTCACTATGGATTTTTTTTCCCACAGGGGAGATCTGTCATAGCTAATGTCAGATGGAAAAAGAATTGTGTGCAGCTCTGGGGTTCCCAGGGTCAGATCCGGACTTGCGTTGCGGCGCAGGCAAAAATTGTACCACTCAAGCAGAAACATTGGCAAATCACCTTTCTGCTGCATCTTTCACTAAGCCAGCAAAAAGTGTAGATGACTTTTGCTACAAAGTCTTTTCGTGTGCGTGTTTGTGTGCAAAAAAAGCAAAAGTGTGAATCCACACGTGTTACATTTCTGAATATGAAAAAATGTCTTTGCTTATTTGGTAATAGTCCTAATTATTATGTATCCCATATAGATAAGATATCAATTTGCATAATGTGGATTTAACGAGGCACTAATGACCTTGACAGGAGGCTAATGGACCAGAGCAGTGTGTGTGTGTGTGTGTGTGTGTGTGTACAGAGGGAGGTGGCTTGCTTTGGTGTGTATTTCCACATAGCCACTGTGAGCCAGTAGGTGAGCCAGTATGTGAATCAGTGTGTGAGCCAGACTCCCTCTATTGCTCATTACACCACACTTTGATGAGCTAAACTCTGCATGCTGCAAGCTTTCTGTGTAATTGGGGCTCTGTACAGTATAAAGAGACAATGAGGATATGTGTGTGTATGTGTTCCCACAAGAAGAGTTTACATCAACTTCTCTCTGAATTCAAATTAAAGTCACACTCAGCTGGATTCCGGTATCATCTGTATAAATCATTTTGCTTTTTTGTTGCTGCCTACTTCAGCCATATAAAAAAGAAACCCACTGTAGCGGGATACATAGTGTGAATTTTATAGCTTTGCTACCGCTCATGCTGGAACGGAAAAGATTTCATCAGTGAATAACAAATGAATTTGCAAACAGCTCAGCAGCGAGAGAGAGTTATTTGTGCCCAGAGCAGCATGATGATAATCTCACGCTAGCTTGTTTCTCAAAGACGAGCTTGTCCTCGTGTATATGACCATATTTCCTCAGGAAGTGTTGGGATAAAATGTTGATAGGTAGAGACGCATTGCGGGAGATGTGTTTTTGTTGTGGAAAGAGAGAGGAAATGGCAAGGTTAATCGCCTGTGAGAGGAATTCAGCTGTAATAGCCTGCACTTAGGATTGGAATCTAAGTAACTGTCCTAGATTACATGTATGGGCCAACAAATCCTTACAGAAAAGTTTAAACATTTCACTTGTTATGTTTCACACATTTTCATACTCTACATGTGTAGTCCATGTGGTTTTATATGCCCGTGTGATTTTTTTTCACAATTCATTTATTTTCATATAATGTTTTTCACATGTAGAGCATGTGCTTTTTTTTTCCACATGTGATCACATGCTATTAACATTATTTCACATGTATGTTGGATTATCATGTGTGAATTCAGGGCATAGCATGTTGAAATGTAGCTTCATGTATTTTCACGAGGCCACATTACTCACAGAATCAATTCATTGTCACAAATCCCCCCCGTTTGAGCTTGTTCTTTGTTGTCTATGTGCCTTTGTTTTGGTTTTGGTCCAGTCACTGCACCTGTCCTGTCATTGGTCTGTTACCCATTGTGTTCACCTGTTTGCGGTTAGCCCTTAATTCGTTTGTCTATTTAAACCCTGCTGTTTCTGTATTTTGTTGTGAAGTCTTGTCATTTATTAGTGTACTTAACCCTTGTTTTCTAAGTTTCTGTGTTCTTTGTTTCCTGTGACCTTTTTTCGGTTAATAATGGATTATCCCAGTTTACTGCAGCCTATCTATACTTTGACCTATGCTACGTACTACGATTATTGATTTGTGGATTCGCCCAAATAAAGCATCCTGCTTCTCACTCACGCACTTTACACACATGTGAAAAGCAAATGATCACATGTATGTGATTTTTCTATAAAGGAAGAATAAGTTGTCTTCTAATCTCTGGTAATATTCTAATATTGTTGCTGTTTTTTATTTTCAATATTTATTTCTGTTTCCTCACAATAAAAATGTGTGTGTAATTATAAGAAATGTGTGCAAGAGCTGTGAACCATTTCTCTAATGGAGTGTGAGATTGTGATCTAGCTTTGTCTTACTTTGTTACCCCAAGAGCTTTAATTTAATTATATAAATTAGTCTGTCATTGAGAAGTGTATCACCTTAATCAGACATACTACACATACACACAAAGAGAGAGAGTAGTCCTAGCTCAAAGTAGCTCAGTGTTATAAAATGTGTGATATATAGAAATAGAAGTTCAACTCTAAAATATTTCCTAAATGCTCATATTGGTGCAAAAGTGTGATAGATTTTCAAATTATAAGGTGTGTTAAAATAAAAGCTGTCAGTGAGTTTAGTGAAGTATTCCATATAACTAATGAAAATATAAACTGTGTGCTCTTCCAGGTGTCATGGTATAAAGGTATCAACGGCACACACACACACACACACACACAGAGACATTTGTTTTCAGGACATAGGATGTACTTATGTAAAATATGTTTCATAAGTTTGTGAAAACCTATATGTAGGTAAAATAATCCTAAACCTCAGTAACCATAAATAAATAGTTGGAATATTTCAGTTTTGAAAAAAAATATAATATAATATAATATTATATAATATAATATAATATAACCTTTTTAAAAAAGCCCTATATCTTGCTGGTCCTGCTTCTAGTTTTCCTTCATAGTCAGGATATTTTGGTCCTAACAGTTCACACACACACACACACACACACACACACACACACACACACACACACAGAGTTTCTCCTGCAGTCATCCTCCAAGTCTGCACTTTGATGCACTAGTTTTCAAGGGTGCATGTCTATAAAAAATGAACCTTTGAGACACAGTGTCTTTACAAACCCGATGTGTCATTTCTCACTAAAATGCTTGTGCTGTGCAGATGCATGACGATGACCGTCAAACGTTCATCATTTTTCATTTGAAGATGAATGAGGTTCAGAATCAGTTCATCCATTCTTATACCAAAACAGAAACACAAGATCACACTGACAAATAGAAATGATGTACCTTGGCAAAATCAGCTACTCATAGCCTATACAATATTGTTCATTGTAGATGAAATCAGGTATTTGATTGTAGATGAAATCAGGTATTTGATCATACCTAGTTTTATCACTTAATTGATGTTTATCATTCCACATAAGTTGAGAAATTATTCAGGCTCAGTGACAAGTTAAATGAATGAAAACACACATTCGAATATCTTTTTTTTGCTGTCAGCAAAACCATCTGCTGTGATTGGTTTAATAACTAAAAAATATATAGGCAGAGTTGGCAAATTACCATGGTAAAGGGGATAAAACACTGCAGGATGTGCTGTTATTGGAAAATAATCAAGCTGATGGTGGTAATGGCATCACACCACCCAGTCAGTGATTATTTTGCTATAGCAGCACTCTATATTGAGTTGTATTCCTTACATAGAGGGCAATCAGTAGCACCTTTATATTCGCTTAAAATCCCAGCTCATTATTAATTCATTCAATTGAAAGCATATTATTCATTTACTAATATAAATTATTCAGTGACTACAATGCAACTAATAGGAAAGATGTGTGATACACACAAACTCACATTTACATTAGCAGTGTGGTAGAAAACATGCCTGAGATTGATAGCTTGTTACTTTTTCAAGGACGGTATACAACACTCTAAGTATTCTCTGTGTGCACCTATTAAATGATGACACAGGCTTTTATTGTAAAAAAGAAACAATGCACAGGGACAAATGCCTCATACACCCAGTTCTCCTGCTTTTAACATAATGAAACAAGGAACAGAAAAAAACGCGACACATGATACCTGTTTTGTGAATTGTATGAGCTGTGAAAAGGAAATGCGTTTGCTGTCATGCATTATTAAAAAGTGCTGCGTGATTGTGTGTAATTTGTATATGCTTTCTTGAATTCTTCTCAGGTTTGCAGTGCTGAGAGACCCAGCAGGTTGGCTCAGTGTAAACCCAGTGAAAGGCACAGTAAACACTACAGGCACGCTGGACCGTGAGTCTCCCCATGTCCACAACAACCGGTACAGTGCAGTGTTCATGGCCACAGACAATGGTAAGAGTGTCATCTCATGCTACACAATTATTCAGCTCTTAGAGCTTTCTGAGCTCTCGCCATCTACATAACATCCCTCTACTGGCCTCCTAATTATAGTGTATTTTCTCTTCTAACAGGTTTGGCAGATATTCATAAATATCATTAAAATGTGCTTATTGTTTGATACAGAATATATTGTAGTGCTTGGTGAATATTTTTGAAGGCATGTTTGGTGTGTTTTTTTATCGCCTCCTATAAAGGCACAATTTCAGTACTGTAATTGGCACAATATGTGTTTAACTCTGACTTACTAGTGGAATGAATTGGCACCCATGCCATAATTGGCCCTGAACGTTTGTAAATGGCAGAGAAGAATGTCGTGAATACTAAGTGGCGACTGCTTTGTCTTTTAAATTGCAGTCAAAACCATTGCCAATATCATTTTGGAACCCTTTGGAGAGTTATTTGTACAAGTCATCAGTGGAGCTTAGCACTTAGTCAGGGTCATGCATTATCCTCTCGGCGCAGAAAATTACACACTCTCAGGCACAGAACGCAAGGCCCCAGTCTCAGTGATCTCTGGGTAGTGTAGTTATTCCTCTTGCTTGGCATTTGCAGAGATTAAATTAACCTGAAGTCGATGAGGTGTCCCTAATTGTTACAGTGGGTTGTTCCAGATGGGAGCGAAGAGATCTGGTGTTTGAGAAGAGGGTTGAACTGGGTTCTCATGTGTGTCAGTCATTCAGGCCTCGCTCAGTTCCTTCACCTTGGCATCTTGCCACTTCTCCCACCCTCTCTGTGAGTGAATGAAAAGGAAGGATGACTCTTTGGAAGTGCTGCATTAACAGACGTGTGATATTGCCTTAGCAGCAGGGGTCTGCCAGTGGCTTGGATTGGTACAGGTCTGAGCCAATGAAGCAGGAGAGAATCATCTTCCTCATCGTCTCTCTCACCTTATCTCTCCTTCTGTCACTCTTCCCTCTCCTACCTGAATACATGGATGACATGAGAAGTGATCTTTTTTATGTGCCCAGGTGTTTCCAATGTCATTAACCCCCTTCTCTGTACATTTCTCTTATGTCGAACAAGGGTATAAATGAGACTAGACAGGATTCTCATGAGACATGCTCTTAAATGTTCTCATGTGGGAAGACTGAGAGCAGCCTGAAAAATCAGAGACAGAGGAATGAAGTAGTGTGTGCAAGGGCCATAAATGATAAGCGAGCCTTGTCAGTTTTCGGAAATATATTTTTATTTTCAGCATAATGCTCATTATTCACCAGGTATTATTTGAGTTAAGTTATTTTTTATGTATGTTATAATTTATGTCTTTAATAAAGTTCTAGCTGTTCTAGCATGTGTATACCTACATGGTAAATGTATCCATTTACATAGGAGACAGACATTAACAGAAACATAAACTATACAAAGAAATAAAGAAATAAATTTAAGCTCCATCCCCGAGATTTTGAGGAAGTGTGTACCAAAGTGTTCAGCACATGTTTCAAACCATGGGCATATTTTCTTTATAGAAGAGAACACCTAGTTAACCAAAGCATTGATATTATTTTATTAATTAAAAAAAATCAAAATAGAAACTAAAAGTGATAAAATAGCCTACATACCACACACATTATGATTTCATGATCTCAAACTAGTGTCTCGTGGCTACAAATTCACTGTTAAGATAAGACAAGATAAGATAAGAAAACTTTATTCATCCCTGTGGGAAATTTCTTGCCAGCAGTTGCTCCATATAGTTATAGAAGTAAAATAAAACAGCTACTACAAACAGAAACAAATCTGACAAAGAAAAAAAATCAGTATAAAATAGCAATAAAACATAAATAAAATAAGTAAAATAAAAAAGTTAAAAAAAAGAATGAAACACTTAATATAGAAATATAGTGTTATTATCCTACTTCCAAAGTTATAAGTGACCAGAGTATAGTGTCTGACTCCAAATGTGACAAGTAAAGTGACGAGTGAACCTCCCAGTTACAGTATACCAAAGTATACCTGTTGCAGCTTGAGGTTTCATAGTGACTATGCTGAAAAGTTCAGGACAGTGTAAAAATTCAAAATTGTCTGTAGTACAGCCAAAAAACACCATTATCCAGACTCATTACTCCAGCTCACTCCAAAAGAAGGAGAAGTGTTGTAGAGTCTGATAGCAACTGGGAGGAATGACTTTCTGTGGTGTTCTGTGGATCACTTTGGTGGCCTCAGCCTCCCACTGAAGATGCTTCTGTAATCTTTCCCATGTGCTGTGTAGTGGGTTAGAGCCATTGTCCACCATTGTCCATGATGTCTAGTAGATTGTGCAGCATCATTCTTTCTGACACCTTTTCCAAGGAGTTGAGTCCCATCCCCAATAATAGAGCTGGCCTTTCTGATGATCTTATTCACTCTGTTTACATTCACTGCCGTAACCCTGCTGCCCCAGTACACCACAGCATAAATGACACTGGCCACTACTGCCTGGTAAAACATCTGCAGCATGTTTCTACAGTTGTTAAAGGACCTTAGCCTCCTGAGAAAGTAAAGTCTTTGACCAGTCCAGTTTACTGTCCAGATGAGCTCCCAGATATTTGTCATCCTGAACTGCCTCCACATTCACACCTTTAATGGAAACAGGGGTCTGAGTATGTTTCACTCTCTTAAAAATCCATGATGAGTGCCTTCATCTTGCTGATGTTATGTTGTAGATGGTCAAGCTCACACCACTCCACGAAGTTGCCAACTACATTCCTGGATTCGTCCTCCTTCCCTGCCTTGATGCACGCCACTCTTGCAGAGTCATCAGAACTTTTGCAAGTGGCAGGTCTCTGAGTTGTAGCAGAAGTCAAGTCTGAAGTGTGAATAGGAAGGGGGATAGGATGGTCCCCTGTGGCATTCCTGTGTTACTCGTAACAGTGTCAGACACACATCTCTGAAGTCTGACATATTGCCATCTAGTGAGGTAGTCGGTGATACAGGACACTAGTAGGGCTGGTATGATGGTGTTGAATGCACTGGAGAAGTCAAAGAACATCACTCTAACAGTGCTGCTGGGCCCACCCAAGTAAATATAAGCTTCATGGAGTAAGTAGATAATAGCATCATCAACTCCAACCTTTGTCTGGTAAGCAAACTGCAGAGGGTTTACTGATGGCATCACAAGGGGTAGTAGATGTACCAAAACCAGCCTGTCCGGGGTCTTCATAATATGTGAGGTTAACACTTCTGGTCTGTAGTCATTAACTTTACTGGGACTCTGCATTGAATAAAAAATAAAATGCAACTTAATTGGATATGCTGAATCAAGTGCTATTTTTTAAGCTGCTAAATAATATGGGTGGAAGCCATATTGTTAAATTATACCAAATTTGAAGTGCTTAATATGATGATTACAACTAGGACTATTCATGCAGCAGTACAGTGTACTGGCAATATCCTCGAATCCTTTTAGTTTATTTACTCCTTTTAGTTTATTTCAAACCTTCTTCTCATTCATACTGTATATCACTGTATAAGTGTTTAATTTTTTTTTAATTATTATTTCGAATTGTCTCTTTTATGTTTCATCCTATTAAATTTGAGAAAAAAAAATTCATCCTGCATTTTCAGTCCCCTGATTTTCAGGGTTAAAGGCAAGTGTTTGTGTTTAAAGACACTATTGAAAAACACTGTTTGGTCACTTCTACTAAAAAAAAATCTGGCAACCTTGGAAGCATGCACTACATGCAGGTCATTTTAATGGACAACTCAGAAAATCAGCAAAGCATCTGAGTAAACTGACTTTGAAGACAAGGGACATTTCTTGCTTAAATATTGACGTAATTTCAGACTTAAGTGGCCATTTCTGAATCTAAACATGAGGACAAATAGAAGCCCAGTGTTAGACACAAGAATGTCCATGTAGGGGTATTATTATTATTATTATTATTATGATTATTATTATTATTATTATTATTATTATTATTATTATTAAAAAGACCACTCTGCAGAGAAATACTGTGGTCTGTTTGCCACCCAGACATTGAAAGTGGCACAGCTAAATATTGTGTTTATGGGGCTGCCAGCCCAATATTTGTGTTCATTCTCAAAGGTCATTGCAGTGATGTCAGGCTGGATCTGAACACTGCATTCACCTTTACTATGTGTGAGGTGTGTGTGGTTTTGGGGGGTGTTAGCGCTTGTACTGACTGAATCTTTTTTTCTGTGGTCATTTTTTTATCCCTTACAACGCATAGTCTATTACAGACACACTGGTCTGCTATGAGCTGTCAGATGATGGCATGACATGAGAGTCCTGCTGGTCACTAACAGGTTATCGATCCAGTCCAGTCTGCCATGTCTTTATTTGGAGAGCTCAGATGATGAATGCTGCTGCTCCCCCTGTGACCACAGAGGGGGCAGTGCTGATGGCTGACAGAAGCTGGGTAAAGACAGGAAAGAACAAAGCAGGGCAACATAGATAAAACAAAAAGAAGGGGGAAGAGAATGGAAGGATTAGGGTGCACGATTAGGTGAAGCTGGGAAGGTGTGTGTGTGTGTGCAGCCCTACAGTTCCCAAAGGTCTGTCTGACACACACATGACCTTTTTCCAAGCACAGAAACAAATGGCTCCATTTTGCAGATACTGTGTGTGAAGCTGCAGTTTTGTGTCAAAAAGCCAGAGCTAGTGAACCGACGTCTGTAACTTCACCAACACTTGCTCATCTCTCATCAACAGAGGCACCTTGTTGTTTCAAAATGGGCACAGGTTTCATCGTGCGAGTGCATAAGTCTGAAGTTCAGACGCATTTTTCTCTCGCTCCTTTATTCCCCACTGAGCCAGCAGATGTTCATTCAGTCGATTCCTCCTTGAGTGTGAGTACATGTGTGTGTGTGTGTGTGTGTGTGTGTGCATACATATGATCATGTGCTTATATTCATCTTGTGATCATGTGCTCTAAAACTACTCATTATTCGCTTCTTCAGTTTTTTTTACTCAATCCTGTTTTTCTTTGCCATCATCTTTAAGACGTCTTTTTTGCATATCGGCAGTGACAGAGATGAAATGTGCCGTATCAAATCTATTGTATATTTGCACATTATTAGATGTGCTGCACTGTCACTGAAATTACTCTGACACATGTATCAGAGTGGATTCCCCTCTGCCTCACTTGTTGAGAAATGGCATCTGCACGTTTTGTTCTGTCTTCTCCTGCCACATTGTAGGCTGCCTGGCTAGTCAGTGGCTTCTTAATATAATAACAAATGATTCCCCTTGTCATATAGAGCAGTGAACAATGTTACAGTGAACAAAGCAGAATGTACAGCAGCATAGGCTGTTTATGTCAGAGTAAGGGAGTGTTTATTATGAACACTAGCATATGGTGAGACTTTGGCTTGTATCAGTCACTGCGAATGAGAGGACGGCGTGCTGATTAAGCACATGCTACTGTTATATATATATACAGTCAGGTTCGGAAGTATTTGGACAATGACAGAGTTTTTGTGATTTTGCCTTTATACACCACCACAATGGAGTTGAAATAAAACAATCAAGATGTCATCGAAGTGTAGATTTTCAGCTTAATTTTAAGAGGTTCCACAAAAATATGAGATTTACCATTTAGGAATTACAGCCATTTTCAACAAAGTACCTCCATTTTCAGGGGCTCAAAGGTATTTGGACAAAGT
>CM075008.1:9494223-9545806 GCA_037576675.1 Pangasius sanitwongsei | reverse complement strand
TTTTATGAAACTCTCCATATAATATAAAAAAGAAAATTTTTTTTTTATTATTTTTCTGTATTTTTTTTTTTTTATATATTTGTATATATATATATATATATATATATATATATATATATATATATATATATATATATACACACACACACACAAACAATAAACATAGGGTTTTTTCAACTTGTTTACTCACCATGAATTACTTCAAAACAAAACTCATTAACTTTTAAATTAATTTTAATTTAAAATTAATCTTTTAACTTACTGTAAAAATCTCAACTGGGGCATATGCACAGAAGGACAGAGAGCCAATAAGATAGCAACCTTCAGTTTTCTGAAGCTTGTGGCCAGAAAAGTTTGCAAAAGATTCAGACACTAAGTGGCCCATGGCTGGAGGTTGAGACTAGCTCTGTCATGGTCCAGCAACTCTCATCCAAAGGGAGATTTCTGCTTTTACAGGAATCTATATAAACAGAACTATAATATTCAAATTCAAATTCAACCAAGCCTTTAACGCCTCCATGTATTTATATAACTTATTTCCACTTATTATGATCCATTATGAGCTGAAAAAAGAACGCCAGTAATTATATCATACAACTTTAGTTCTAGTATAACGAGAGTATAACCAGAGTATACCAAAAGGGCAGTATGTGGAGACTGAGAAGCAGTAGATCTGAACTGAGCAAGACTTTTAAAGCCACTGCTAATCTGATAAAAGATTCTTGGAGGGCTGAAATGTAATTAATCCACAAACAGGGAAATAAGTCCAAGCTCCATCCATCACACAACTGAGCCACCGGCACTCCACTGAAGTTTTAAATCCCCTTTTCTGCCAAGACAACCGCTTTTACGCTTTTAATCTACTCTGACTACAGAGGAACCATATCCTGAAGGAAATAAAAAAAAATCCATCATAATGACATTTAGCAGCATTTCCCTTTTTTGATCCCTCTGTGGTACACACGGTACACCTCACTGTGACCCTTTTTTTTGCTTAATTAATATCAGTTTGAAACTTGAGGTATTTATTGTGGTTTCATTGTAAAGACTTATTTAGTAAAAGAAAATAGAAAACAGTGCATTTGCAGTGGATTAGTGAAGAGGAATTGTTAAAGTTTCAAGTGGTTTTAGTGTGGTGTAGCCAGATATATTTAGAGTTTCTAAGTGGCTAAGTGTAAAGTTTTAAAGATGAAACTTAGCCAAGGTCCCTCAACGCCAAGTTTGACAGCCATCTGCTGTTACATTTTATTTTGAGAACGACAGAGAGCCAGCCTGAGAAAAGGAAGAAAGATTGTGTATTATGCGAGCGGGCTGCTGTGGTGGAGCGCAGGGGTCACATGTTATCATGTTTGCTTCAACTCCAGCTGACTGCTGCCACAACCACTTTCTTCCAATCAGGATGATACTAATTAGATCAAACACTCTTTCATCCTGGTCCCTCAATCGTTCATTTTCTCCACGTTCCAGTTCTGCGGCAGATTCTGGGTCTGCAGTTCCCTCTTCTGTTCTTCTCCTGGTAGAGGAGGGGTGTGTGTGTGTGTGTGTGTGTGAAGGTGTATGCTTGTGTGTTGGATTATCTGTTTTTCACCTGACTTCATTGCATCTCGGAGAAGTGAGGTGAATTGATTTGGTTACGTATTTTTATGTTTCTCATTCTTTTTGCCTAAGGAGAAAGAATTACCTGGTGTGTCGCTGGGCCTCCGTGCGTGAATAAAGGGTGCAGGAGTCTCATTACATTTGCAAAAGACATTTTTGAAACAGAGGAGATTTTCTCTGAGCTTCTGAGCAATGTTCAATTTTTATTTCCCTTTCAGATTCACTTAGGTCCAAAATACAAAAGTGGCTAGATTAAAAAAAACACATAAAAAGAGGGGGGAAATCAATAGTTCTTCCTATTAAATATTCCCCCCATCAGATCTGGCATGCTTTGATCGGTCTAGCATTTCTCAGGCCTACAGGCCAATTCATTTCTGAACGTCTCGCAAAATTACAGCTTGCATTTTTCAAAACTGGTCCTTAATCTCATTTTGTGAATGCAGCTCAGGAGAAAAACAAGAGTGAGAGACAGAGAGTGGAAGATGGAGAGAGAAATAATGCTAATAGAGCTAGTGAAAGATCCGGGAAGTCTACCCTCAATATTACTTTTGTACGTGAGTGGATTCATTTGTCAGCCCAGTATCCAATACCAAAGTTCTGTTTTATTTGTTGTAGCATTATCTCAGTATTAGGGAATGGAGTGTCATGTCCCTGTGGGATGGGACTTGTGAGCAATTCTTTAGAGTATATATAAAAATGATTTCACTATATAAATAAGCTCAATTATTCTATATGATAGAGAATTGTAACCAAAGATCACACCGGACATTTAACTTGCCACTGGTACTGTATACACTGGTAATGTATACATTTGCTATCCCTTTACATTACTTATAAGACACCTTTCTGCAGCATAGTTCATTTGTTTGCTTCAATTTTATGCATACCATATGCAGTGAGATAAATATACCAGCCAGTCTGCAGGAATATGGCACCTTTTCACCCACCCACACACACACATACACGTGGACAAGCACATAGAGATAAAGCAAAAAAAATTCCCAGCAGTACACTCAATCACTCACTTTCAGTAACTGCTTTATCCTAGTCAGGGTCGTGGTGGATCCAGAGCCTATCCCAAGAACAGTGGGCATGAGGCAGGAATAAACCCTGGATGGGACACAAGACCAATGCAGGGCACTATGCACACACACATTCACACACTCATTCACACCTAGGGGCAATTTATAATAGCCAATCCTATTGAAGGGTAGGAGGTGTGAGGAAACCAGAGAACCTGGAGGAAAACCACGTGGACATAGAGAGGACATATGAAACACCCACACAGGCCTGAGCTCAGAATCAAACACAGGACGTAGGCGCTGTGAGGTGGCAATGCTACATGCTGCACCACAGTACCACCCCCAGAAGAATACACATCTTAAAATACTCAGAAATCTATTTCTCTACTTTTTTAAATAAATAAATGCTGCAGTGTTTGTTAAAAAAAATTAATAATAATAATAATAATAATAATTAAAAAAAAAAAAAAAAGCTTTTCCTCTTGGGGCAAGCCAGATGCTCCCCCAGGTTCAAGATATTCCTATCCTTGTGGGGAAACTTGGTCCCCACTAAAATATAACACACACACACGCGCGCGCGCGCGCGCACAAGCACACAGTCAAAACATCAATAATGCAATGGCATGTTTACGTCAGCTGTCTAAACTTTTCTAAAGAATAAGCATCAGAAGTATAAAAACCTTTGAAGTCTTAAGATCTTCAGTGGTTTTTAATCATAACTTTAAAGTGATATGTCTTTCATTGCCTTTTGATCTTTGATAAACTCAGTCATGCTTAAAATGCCCACTGTTTATTCTTTACTCTCATGTTCTTTCTCTCTCTCTCTCTCTCTCTCTCTCTCTCTGTCAGGCTTGTAAAGCTCAATCTGTCTGTTGCCCCCTTACAACACTGACGAGCATCTCCCAGTCTGTGCCCCCATCAAACCAAGACTGAGGCAACTGACAAGGACCTTTCACCACATTTCAGAAGACACCTTTAACCCCAGGCCCCCAGTTTATTTTGTCCAGCATCATCATAATTTACCCATCTCTGTCTCCCCCTTTCTCTCTCTCTCTCTCTCTCTCTCTCTTTCTCTTATTCCTTCCCTGCATCATCTTTCTCTCTCATACCACTGGACACTGTCATGGATGCTACTGCCTGAATGAACTCTCACTGGATAAGGATGTACCGGATGGGGGGAAAAGCAATTAGACTTTCTGATGTATTTTATTTGTCTCTGGTAAAAGAGTACTGTTCGAATTTGTTTACTAATGTAAGGCGAGGACGTAAGGCGTGTTTAGTCTGCCGTGACTGTGGTTTCTTAGGGCAAGGTGGTAGCCAAAAGCCTTCAAAGTTTAAAGTCAAATCTCTGGAGTCTTTATTTTTTGTTTTGGTTTTTATTGCATTAGTTGTTATGGAGTGGAATATATCTTTATAGTAACGGTGTGAAATGGTGGTGGTGGGGGGGGTTACAATATATATATATATTTTATTTTTTACCATTGTACAAATTTATTGATTAACTTATGTAATTTGACTGCAGTCAATTACCCCTCCCAAATAAAAGACAAAAAACGGTATCTTTTTGCATATTTTAGACACTGTTTTCAGTGTTGTTGATGTATTTCCTCCTTTTCATGTATTAACTCCAGTTTTTTTTTTTCCAAGAATGTTTAGTTGAATCTAGAGTCCTAAACTGGTTTGCAGACTGGTTGTCTGTCTAACCCGTGTTTTCATGGCTCTGTTGGTATGACACTTGTCTCAGCGTCCCCTCGCCTCCTGCAGAGAGGCCAAACAAGGCTGTCGGTTTGTCGGTTTGTATTTTGCGCTTGTGAGAAGTGGATCAAAAAAAGAAAGAAAAAAAATTACAAAATGTTTGTGGATTTGTGGGAAAGACCCCTTAAGTCCTTATAAAGCAAAGTAAACAATGACGTTATGAATGAGTTATGTGTGTCTTTTGCACTAATTTAATAAAGCCGTTACTGTACTTCCCACCACTTTGGATTTTTTTTTTTATTTAATGTCAGCTTGAGGTATCTTTGTGCAGAGCAGGCACTTCCTTTCCGAACAAACAGCATGAAATATGAGTGCACTCGCATTGTAATTCTGAAAAGCAAATGGATCCTAATGGTCAGGTAATGGGTTGAAAATTAAAAGATTCCACAGGGAGAGCCATCACAGCTTTGTTGAACAATTGCAATTTCATGTTGATGTGCCAGGCCTCAGAATAAAGGTCAACTCCCTGATCAGGCCTTATCATGCTGAAAGAGTCTCTATGAAGCAGTGGTACTACACACATAGACACATAACTGCAACAGCAATGCACCACACATGGAAAGCAATGGAAGAACCATGTCCAGGATGTGTGTATTGCCATTTATGAGCACGGTTCTGAAGCTGAAGAACACAGCTTATGATTTTCTTCATGTTGTACATTGATGGTTTATACTGTTGATAAAGGACTACTGGAATTTCAGAACAATTTAATTTGTATATTTTCTTTGTTATATTTTTTTGTTCATAGTTACTCTATTATGAAATTTACAGCTAGTTTTCAGAGCCACTGTGCTTGTTGGGGGGACAGTTTTGCCAAACCTGGAATGGAACCAGAAACAAGAAATAAAAGCCCACCATGGTCTGGTCCCTTAACCCACCAAGCTACTACTACACCTGAGTAATGCAAACCCCCAATCTGTATCACATTAATGCTTTTTCTTTTTCACAGTTCTCTCCTCTTTACAATGGCATACTCATTGTGAATTCTCCCTCATTTTGTGCTCCATCAATTCTTAATCACACTATGTAAATAATAGAGCCAGAGCCTTTTTCAGCTAAAGTTATACAGTATCAGGCCTGTCTTGGAAAATATTCTCCATGGGAGCACAAAGCACACAGCATTTCTGTATGGGAACAGTGGCAAGCTGACTTTAAATCAATAAATGATCACGGTGCATCATTAGGATCAGAGTAATGAAACATAATTGGAACATGGCTTTGATTCTGATCACTGCAGGCAATGGAACAGAGCCAGCTTGATGAAATGTTCATGCACAGATCTGATCGGAGGCTACGGGGACAGCTGAAGCATAATTCCTTCTATGATCTGCTCCTGGCTGATGCACAGAAGTTCAGGACTTTCCACTAGTGGTGACAGTGTCATGTGGTTAACTATTTGTGATTCCCTAGGTGATTGGTATTGGTATTTTACTATCTGCTTAGTTACAATATGAGACAGTCACTATATATATATATATATATATATATATATATATATATATATATATATATATATATATGAAATACAGCTCTGTTCCATTCTTGAGGCAGCCTTAGTGGCCTCATTCTTCAAAGATACATTAACCAACAGGGAAGCTTAGAAGGTATTGTGGTCACCCACCCTGTTACCATGCATCATACGTTTAGAGCACTGAACACATACCAATTGCTTATTCACTACTGCTGGTTAGTTTACCTGAAGATAGTTCCTAAGTTATTTTCATAAGTGATTTTCTGATACTGACACACTAGACTCCTGTTGGCTGAATAGCATAGCCAACTAGCATGTTAACTTTAGTGTCTAAGACATTACTAGCTAAATTCAATTCAGTCTTATTTGTCTTGCACTTTTAACAATATATATTGTTACAAAGCAGCTTTACAGAAATCCAGGTCTAGAATAGTGATAGTGGCAAGGGAAAATTGATTGTTATTTGATTTGGTAGATACACAGTAATATGTCATCAGTATAGTAGTGGAAGCTTACCATGTTTTCAAATAATTTTACCCAGTGGTGACATGTTTAAAACAATAAAAGTAGCCCTAGAACATAGCCTTGTGGAACACCTAGCTTTACTTTTGTTTGCTCAGAGAAGTCACCATATAAAAGAATTGCATTAGTTAGTACAGTTCATTTGAAATCTATTTTATCTGTATGTACTTTTAACAACAGGTATTCTCACAAAGCAGCTTTACAAAAATCCATGTGTAGATATAATTCCTAGGTGATAGTGGCAAGGAAAAACTCCCTGAGACAACATGAGGAGAGGACTCAGGTTCATAAAGGGAATATTTCATAGAATAATATGCTTAATCATGATTAAAAGAAAAATCAGATGGGATTTTAGGGGATTCATTTTCACTATGAAAGGCTTCGGATAATCTCAAATATGCCTGTTAGTTAAAAAATAAGCAATTCACTTTTATTATTGTATCAACAGTTTAGTCCACCATGTTTGTCAATTGTTCTGATTCAGGGAACAGATTTATGGGATCATAATGTGTTTGAATCTGGCTGACATGCAGGGCCTCAGAAAGCAGCAACCTTCCAAATAGGACAGCTTTTATCTAAGGAGTGTGCAAATGCTGCCCTAAAATACTGTCTACCTAGGGAACAACCTTCTGATTGAAATGCAGTGCACATGGTATTGACCCCGTTCTGTAGTTTTATATTGTGTAGTATATACTCCTTGCATTTTAAATGCTTAGTTCCAGTATGTAACTGGGAAATGATGGTCGACTTCTCTGTCATCAAGGACACTGTCGCTTTTCAGTCCACTGATTTGTAGCATGGAGGAATCTCCCTCCCTCTATCCCTCTTTCATAGGTGACTTAGTGCAGATTTGTCTCCCCTGGGCTGTGAAATCCTCTGTGAGCACCCACCCGTAAGATGATAGAGAGAGTCAAGCTTCTCTCATTACCAACCGATCTACTCTGAGTTTTACAGACACATGTAGGACTTAAACATCCACTGCTGACCTACATTCCCTGTTCTTTTTTGCCTTTTCTATATATGTAGTTCATTGTGAATGTATGTATTTATCTAATGTGAAATATGTGATGTAAGCAAAAGTGGGATTGTTTACTTCACCTGCTTTCTGACCTTAAAAAAAAGAAAACAGAAAGGAAAAAAAAATCACCCTGTATCTTTGTAATCACTAGGTGAGACATGCTGCATTAGAAGGGTGACATCACCAAGTATTACATCTCAGTCAGTGGTGTGTGTGTGTGTGTGTGTGTGTGTGTGTCTAGCATGACTGACTGAGTACACACACTGTTCACATCTGTCTCACTTTGCCGGCAACAAGTTAATAAAAAGCAGTTCATCTCTAGACATTAAAAAATGAACATAGGAGTCATGATTGCTCTTCTATCTGTCATCTCCTGCTTCTGTCTTTCTCCATCTTTTTTCCCTCTACTCCTAGCTTCTTTCTTTCCCTGACCTCTGTAGTTTTATTATATTTTTACAGTAGTTGCATGTGAATAATACACTTTGCATTCAATCTTAGAAGAAAGGGTTAAATCTAGAACGGGATTCTTTAGCTTGTCCTCATAGAAGAACCTTTGAAAGTTCTATGTAAAACCTTGCAACAAAGTTTTCCCATTTTAGAGAGGGTTCCAAGTACTCATTTGCCACATAATTAGGAACACTAGTATGAAAAATGTATCAAAAAATGTGACTTTGGCATGGTTGTTGGTCCCAAATGTACAGGACAAGGGGTACTCCAGTATTCAGGTTGGGAACCTGTGCTTTAAGCAATATTGTGGTGTAAATCTTCACACATACATTCAATGTAGGGATGTAACACAATATGAATACATTATTTGGAAATGAACAGATAATGTGTACTAAACAGATTCAAATGCAGATACGAATAGAAGATTTTTTAGAAAGCTTGCCATGCAAGTAGAAAGTTATACTTTCATGCGGGTGTGAGCGAGAGATCAAATATAAAGCTCAAAGAACAGAAACCACATTAATTAACTATTAATTGAATCTGCCTGTTCATTCAGTGTTCATTCATCCTTAGTAACTGCCTGGTCATGGTTGCAGTGGTTTCATTTAAGCTACTAGTTTTTTTTTATATTTTGGGAATAGAACCAGCAAAATTCTTAGAAAATACCACAAGCAGGTACAAAACAAAACTAGGGGATTAAAAAAAATTTTTGTGAACATTTCTAGATAAGACCAATTATAAACTTAAGTGATGTAGCTGAGGTTGAGGAGCCAGTATTCACAGACTATGTTGACATGACCTTATCTTCATCTATATTATCTACCTCTGGTGTTTTTCCAGCATTGCTGGGGGTATATGGTTAGGGTACATATTTAATTTTAAAACATACAGATACAGACACAGACAATATTATTGTTTTGCACCCCTATTTCAGTGGAATGTAAAAAGAATATTTATAACTTTAAAAAGTTTCCATTTGGATGGTTTTAGTTACAGTAATACCCAAGTATACCACAAAAAAAATATTGAAAATATTGAAAATATTTGTGTATGTGCAGGTAAGTATAAGTATGGCAGACCCTGGGGATGAGCAACAGCTGTCTGAGACTTAATTGTTTCTGCAGAGTTCCTGAGGAAAGGGGAAGAGAGAATACCCACCCCTGTGTGCAAGTTCATTTTGTTGTCAAGCCAGAACCCATGGAGGTCTTTACTATGTGTGTGAGTTTGTGATGCAGAAAGCTGCATCTCTACCTCTGTCCCCATTTAGACTTTATCTATCACTAGTGGCTATGAGCATGTGTCTGCAGGCTTTAAGCTTTTATCTGTCTCTGTGCTCACATTTATATGATCCTGCCCTCTATCTGGACCTCTGAGTCACCACATCTCAATCTGAAAATGCAGAAGCACCATTCTCTACCATAAATGAGCACTAGCACACCTGAGCTTGGTCTCCAAAAGGACATTTCTTCGAGTCTAAGACAGGCAAGAACAAGAAAGATGGAGATGACTCCACACCTGTTAGCATATTGTTCTAGTGGGCAGAATTCCATTTTCACCAGAGAATGTGTTAGCTGGGACTTTCTTTCATACGAGGGTAAAAAAAAAAAAGTGTGCTCGCGTAGGCACCATGTTCTGTAGCTCTGCTTGGGTGTTTCTTCTAGCTCAGACAAGTGTAGACATGGTCCTCCATCTCCCTGTGTCAGCCACCACCCACACACGCACACGCGAACTGGAGGTAATTATGGAGAAGGGGAGTGCGTCAACACTTTTGTGTTATGTGGAGTGCAGGATGCTGTGGTGGAATGGCGCAGACTCATGAATAATTGATGACGGGCGTCTCATTATCTACTTGCCTAGGAAGAGAGAGCCAGCCAATCAGCAAACCACCAGGATAGCGTCTATCACATTTTTGCTACAATTATCAACACACCAACATGCCAATGGACATTTTCATGTACAGAGTTACTATATTTTGTTGAGACAAACATTAATCAGATCACACACTGACCGACAGTCATACCAGCAAGAACAAAGATTGTGACAAACATGATCACAGCATCAATAACTAGCAACATGTACATAATCCATCACTGAGACACACTTCATCAAGCGGCTTTGCACTATCACCTTATCAGTAGCAAAGGGGAGATTAAACTAACTGCAAGGATTTAATTAGATGTCCAGGTAAGTCTAATTCCTGGGAACTAATAAAGGATAAAGGTATAATGAGCCTCTCTACACTAAGAGACTGCAAGCACACTAGCTTTCTCATATTATTGTGCCCACACACACATAAAACTACTCTGACACATAGGTGAGTGGCAGTGAGTAAAAAAAGGCTAACTGACTGCTTGACAGAGAAAATAATTCCCAAATCTGTTTCTGCCCAAGACCCATGCTTTCTTCATTGGATAATCTTACCTGGATACTATAGATGTGAACCCCAGATCTGCTGCTGTATTCAAAAAGACTGTCCTGTATTCATCCCAGTATATTCACAATATGCTCATACTGAACATCCTTTCAACAAACTTAGTACTCTTTTACTTTATAGCATACAGTTGTTTATAATCCCAGAAGAGGATGGGTTCCCTTTTGAGTCTGGTTCCTCTAAATTTTTCTTTCTCATGACATCTCAGGGAGTTTTCCTTGCCACTGTCAGCTATGACTTGGTCATAAGGGATCTAAATATAAATCTATATCTGGATTTCTGTAAAGATGCTTTGTGCCAGTGTCTAATGAATAGTGGATTGAAACAAGGATCTAATGGATAAAGTACAGACTATTCCACTATTTAGTCACTATTGTATAGATTATGTTTAGGTATTACCATAGACATTATTGGGTGGGCATATACATCATTAGCCCTATATGAATGAGATTAAGTGAAGTGACGTGTAGCCAAGTATGGTGACCCATACTCGGAATTTGTGCTCTGCATTTAACCCATCCAAGTGCACACACAATAGTGAACACACAAACACCGTGAACACACACCCAGAGCAGTGGGCAGGCTTTTTTTGCTGCAGCGCCTGGGGAGCAGTTGGGGGTTCGATGCCTTGCTCAATGGTCTCACCTCAGTGGTATTGAGGATGGAAGAGAGCGTTGGTCATTCACTCCCCCACCTATAATGCCGGACCTGAGACCCGAACGCATGACCTTCAGGTTCACCTTCAGGTTACAAGTCCGACTCTCTAACCATTAGGCCACGACTGCGCCCCCCAATGTATTTGTAATACCATTTTTACATGTCTCCATTTATTTGGCAACATCTAATGTTAGATGACTGAGAAATATCTGCAATACTACTGCTCATTCATTTATTTTTAGAAAATTAAACATTGCATGACATTATGGAATATATTAATAAAAAGTGGTTTTATTATACCTGTAGCTATTATTATGATAATACTTGTAATCAGCCTGTGCAATCATGCTCTTCTGATTTTGTGATTTGTGAAGTGATAAAAATTGGGATATGCATGCTAAGCAGCTAAATACAGCAAGTGGAAGTGGTCAAAGTACTTTTTCCTAACAGCAAGAAGCAACATCTGCCTGCAAAATCACAGAGGTGTCTAGACTAAATACACCAAGCCACCACAGAATTGGTAATAAAAAAAAATAAAATAAAATAATAAAATAAAATAAATAAATAAAAATAAATTAAATTTAAAAAAAAAACATTTGGTTTGAGGGGAGGAAGAAAAACACTTGATGATTGATCCAGACAGAAAATAAAATCACAGTGGAGCACCTGCAAATGATGGAATTACTCCAGGTCCCAATGTAAACTTATTGCCATTTGAATAGGGCTATTGTTGGAATCTGACAAAAAAAAAGGCACAAATCATTTGTGGTCTCAGGTTTATATAAGACAAAAACATATATGTCAACTTTCTTTAGCTTCAATTCATGCACATTTTTGTTTTTACCAAACAATGGACCAAACTTCTTTACGGCTGTTTCTATGGTAACAATGATCATCACAGTAGAGGTTTTTATGTAGAAATGGAAGTCATGATTTCCTGCTCACGGTACCATTCACGGTTTAGGTACTCTGCAACATTAAAAAAAGGTTGTCTCTTCCAATCTTTTGCTCAACCACCAGACCCAAAACATGAGACTCAAGCAGAAATAGCCAATAGTTTAGAGAAGCAATATTTTCAGGGTTGATCACAGCCCAAAACATCTATAAACAAAAGAATGAACTTTTAACTTACATGTTAATGAAAAAAAGAAAGAAAATACTATGAACAAACATAACTCCCTAACAAACAATGAATAAATCTCAGAATGAAGGCTAATGTCAGTTTCATGTGATGTGTACAAATACACTACAAAAGTATTTGATTTGGTAATAGTAATAGTAAGGCACACTTGAAAACACACACAGACGCAAACAATGGGGTTGCACGCAGATCTGGTTGGCAATGATGCAAAGAGGAGTAGGAGCCACAAAGCACATTTACACTTTTATGGCGACATGCTCTTCATCAGCACAAATGTAATTGACTTGATAACTGATAACAGCTGTTTCTATGGCAACGATGATAATCATACTAGACCTTTACACATACAATATCCTCAAGTGGTTATAGTTGTGAGAACAGTGTTGCTAGGCAACTGGGAAACATGGTTGCAGAACATTCAACTAGTTAAAAGAGTGATGTCAGCAATTTAGCTAGCTAGCTTTATTGGGGATGGTGTAAAAGGCATAATATCTGTGGAAACAAAAATGGCAGGAAACATTTTCCAATGATGTATCAATGTATCAACCATACAACCAAAATTACACTCATCAGCAGCCACTAATCAAACCTTGGATGACACACTGACATTGAAATATCAACACTGCATCACAGCTTGTGAAGTATGGCCGGTTCATATGGAGTATTCTCATATACAGCCCCATTTAAACACAGCAGTAGTCAAAGTTCTTACAGCTAAGCTAGGCCTCCTACTCTGTACATACATTCACTACATAGAGCACAGCATAATGATTTATGTACACTTGTCCACTGAATCCACTGAAATTACCTCCATGACAGATCTGTTGGAATTCTGAACAGGAAGCTCTTCTCTCAGCAGGGATGAATGTCAACTGAATACCTTCTCTAGCCATTAGCCCCGTTTATATGAGTGAGGTAATCAAGGTTATCTGCTGAAATGTGCTGCAGGCTGCAGTCTCACAAAGCCACACTTGAAATGGTTGCATTAATAGGCCTTTATCTGCTTGAAATTTAAATTGAAAAATCTCACTATTGATCTTTCTTCTCTGTATCATTTATATCTCTTGCTCTCACTCAAATTTATCTTGCAGGTTTGATTAAAGCGTACCTACCATGCTTTGAGTGTGTTCAAATTAAAACACTCACTGTTGTAGTTATGTAGGAACTAGTGCTTAAAGTGGGCCAGTACTCACTGACCTGCACTACTTGCACTATTATGTTTGCTTTTTTGAGCACTGCAAGTTTTCTTTACTCTTTCAACCACCACCACCACCACCACTACTACTACTACTACTACAACCACCATGAATAGTACAGGTACAGCTGCTATTACTACCATGACTACCACTACTACAACCACTGCTACCTCTACTACTACCAATACCACAACTACCACCACCACCACCACCAGCCCTACTACTACTACTACTACTACTACTACTGCCATTACTACCATCACTGCTACCACAACTGTTACTACTACAACTATTAATAATAATAATAATAATAATAATAATGGTAATTTATTGTACTTTTGACAGACATTAAAAAAGGTTTACTCATAAAAAGATAAGGGTTTAAGTCTCTCCTGGAGGTGTAACTGTCACTGTGATATTTATTGCATACTGCAACATCTGAGCAGTCACCTGCCTGAAAGATAATGATAATTGTTAAAAACGACTGTCATGCACCTGAGGGAAACCATGCTTCAGCAGAAAGAAGTCAGAATAATCTGTTTGTGATGGCAGAAGATGAATTCTGGGTAATGTGCATGATGGTGTGTTAGCTAATCCATGGGCTGCTACCATTATATTCATTTAAGCAGAGTGAACAAACACCCCTACTCCCCATCCTGTCCCTCTTCCTGATATCCTGTGCTGTGTATATGCTTGTTCTGGCAAATAGCGCTGAGGAGATTAGCATTTTTAATGCTCTGACTGAGAAGAAAGCTGAGTGAGAAAATCAAACAATGAGCTTTTCCATAAGCTCCATCCAAGCCCTGGAGAGTAGAGAGTTCTCCTCACTAATATTGTTGTTCCTTTCGGATGGGTATAACTATTTCTGCAATGCGTGTTTTCCTTCAAGCCTGATCCACAAATAAACCCGATGAAAGGAGTTCATCTAATTGCATTTCAATCTTTCAGTGAATACTTACAGTCAACTCCAGAATTACTGGCACAATAAATAAGTATGTAAACAGAATAATGTGTAATTATTGTATTTTTAGCTTTAACATATGGGGACTATGTGGGGGTTTTCAAAGGCAGCAATAGAGCATAAAATTATTCCTTAGGGGCCTCAATAATTGAGACACATAGTATGTTTTAGAGAGAAAATGCTACTATTTAATGAATAAATAAATAAATAAATAAATAAAGTTTCTATATAGGAATGGGTAAAAAATGGGTAAAAAATTTTCTGGTTTGCATGTTTGTATTTGAAGGAAACACAGCATAAACAAATTGAACAGATTGATTGCATTTAAGTTGGATAGTAGATTGCCCTATCTCATTCTTCTTATTATGCCATCAATCAGACCTTGTAATATAATGCATTGCTCAACTCTTACACTATATGGCCAAATATGGACACCTGATCATCAAACCTCTATGTGCTTGTTGAACAACCCATTCCAAAGATGTTACCCCCCTTTGCTTCTATAATAGCCTCCTCTCTTTTGAGAAGGCTTTCCTATAGATTTTGGAAAGTGGCTGTTGGAATTTATGCCAATTTAGTGAGGTCGGGCACTGATGTCGGGTAAGAAGGCTTGGTTGGTGTACAGCCTGTGTTCCAATTCATCCCAAAGGTGTTTAGTGGGGTTGAGGTCAGGGCTCGGTGCAGGCCACTTGAGTTCTTCTACTCCAACTTTGGCAAACCATGTCTTTATGGAGCTCTTTTTGTGTATAGGGGCATTGTCATCCTGGAGCAGGTTTGGGCCCCTTAGTTCTGGTGAAGGGAAATCTTAAAACTACAAGACATTCAAGACAACTGTGTGCTTTCAATTTTGTGGCAATAGTCTGGGGAAACCCACATATGGATGTGAGGGTCAGGTGTCCACAAACCTTTGGCCATATAGTGTAGTTTCATTGTTGTGCTATTGTGATATTAGATTTTAACCAGCCATCACTGTCAATGAATGATTTTTTTTTTAGAAAAAAGAAAAAAGTAGTATACCTGTTGAGACTTTGAGAATTTTCACAGCCTAATCTTTAATGAAAGAATTAAATGGAACTTACCCACAGCTTGTTATGTTACTTGTTATTTTACTTTTGTTTCTGCAAAGATCAGTTTCAACATTTTAAAAGTATTACATTCCAACTTGTTTTATTTATTTATTTTTTTAAAATTATTTTTATGAATCATTCTGAATCATTATGGCTTCTCATCTGGGCCATGAACATTCCCAAGCTATACTATCAAATAAATTATGATGTGTATAAATCAGATTTATGGTATAATGCTCTATCGTGCATATCAAGTTAATAATCGTGTATATCATGACCATCTTAAGCCATTTCTTTCAACAGAGTAGCTTCAAAAGAAAATTACCTGTGATCACTCTTTCCACATCACTGGTGATTTGTTAAAGTCCATCTGCACATCACAGACATAATTTCCTCATAAAATGTTCCAAACTATGCTATTTGGCACTATAATGCATCTCTTAGCTAAGCACAACAGGAGGTCATTAAATAAATTTCCCTTCTGCAATTGTTGCTCTTTCACTTGGCTTGGTACGATAGCACTGCAATATGGATTGTTTTCCACTAACAGGCGGTGAAAATAGCTGGCTCATTATTTTTAATGGGTATTTCAAATCGCTCCATTTCAGCAGCATGCTGTATTTGGCTGGCCAGCTGCACCATGGGACTAAAGTGTGACTGTGTAAGAGTGTGTGGTGCTGACAGAGTGCCGCACTTCTTGCTGCTGGCCTTCTCATTATGCTGCAGGGCCTAATCTGGGAAGATTTTAATTTGTTTACTTTGATAAGTGACAGTGGTCCTTGATGTTGAAGGAGAAGTGAGGAAACAAGCTGGTTGAAACTTAATAGAGTTTGTGTCCAACCTTGGCCCTAGTGGCCATAGCAGACAAATTGTTATCATTTTTCAATTTAGATCAGGCAGTTAGTTAGAGAGTTTTTTTTTCCTTTGGTGTCTTGATTGCAAGACTCTCAGCTGCACTGCACCTCCTAACAAATGCTATTTTCCTGTGCATTTTCCATCAAGATGATTTTTAATTAAGTCTCCTCTCTGTAGTCCCCACTGAGGGTTCTAATTAAATCATGTGAGCATTCCTTTTTCCTTTGCTGGTTTGCGAAGTTTCACCAGCATCTGTTTCACTCTCGTGCTATGATGCCATCCTGTCACACTGACTGTTAAAATGGTGTCTGTGATGCAGCCACATATACACCCCAAACACCTAATGCAGTTCAATGCAATTAAACCCATACACGTGTCAATAAAATAATAAACGGAATAGGTTAATGCAGCTTTAAATGACACATCAGCTATGCAAAATAATAATAAGCTGGAAGTATAAGAGGTTATAATGACCATCAACATCTGTGGTAAATTTACACATGAGCTCTTGTTTTGATTGCAGTGGAGGTGTGCCTCAGTCTGATTTTTCCATCCATCCATTTTCTGTACTGCATATTCTACACGGGGTCAGGGGGGAGCCTGGAGCCTATCCCAGGGGACTTGGGGCACAAGGTGGGGGACACCCTGGACATGGTGCCAAAGCATCACAAGGCACAATCGTGGACACACTCACACACCAATGCACACACTACAGACAATTTGGAATAGCCAATCAGCCTACAACACATGTCTGTGTGGTTGTTTTTTTTGGGTTTTTTTTAGTATATAATGCTTGATGAGACAAAACATGACGCTCTCTCTCTCTCTCTCTTCTCTGTCTGTCTGTCTCTCTTTCTCTGTCTTTGTCCTTCTCTGTCTCTCTCTTTTTTCTCTCTGTCTCCATCTCGCTCTCTCTATTTTTATCAATTTGGTTCAAATTGATTAAATTCAATTCAATACAGTTCAATTCATTAAGTTTTACTGATTCACAGTATTGCCAAATCATCATGGCAAAAAGGAAGAACCGTTATTAATAAATACGCAATAATAAACTATCTCTGCCTCTCTGTGGCTCCCGTCTCTCTCTTCATCTCTTTCTCTGTCTCTCTCATTTTGTCTCTGACTCTCCATAGATAGATAGATAGATAGATAGATAGTCTATCTACCTTAGTTAACCATAATCTACTGAGTGGCATGTTGTGCGTATATGAATACCCGTTGTTCACACATTATCATTGTACTCGCCAACTGATGTGTCCTCACCAGCCTCTGCTTCAGTATAACACTTTCATGTAACAATAAACCCCTTTACATAACCAAAAGACACAGTCTGAGAAACTGACAGCTGCTCATTAGGAACTTCGTGAGTGAATAAAGAGCCTTTTTAAAGCAGTATAATTCTGCTTAATTTCATAAGAGCTGAAAGCATGGGAAAGTGAATATAATGGTATATAATAATCTAAAATAGTACTAAGTGCTTAAAGAACTAACTGGACAGAGAAAATGTGAGCAATTTGATGCCCTACCTGAAACTTTTGCGGGTAATAACAGGATTCCACCTGAAATTGCATTTATTTTGGCATACTTTTATTTCATGACTTCTCCAGAATATCTAGTTCAGGAATACAACAAATTTGAAAACATAACAGCAAAATCTGCAACAAATCAATATTAATTCATGTGGCTGACTGGCTACCACACACTTCAATCTGAGGGACTGTGGAAAATGGAGTAAGAGGAAATATGAGCCTCACTGAATCTACTGATGCTTTTATTCATTGTTATTTTTATCAAAGGCATTCATAGGATGATATTTTAGATAAGAAGTCAGCTTTGCATGGCTTTAATATGAGTTTAAGAATGCTGTAAATCCACCTACAGGAAGCTGGGGTATCCAGAAGAAATAATAATTCCTCATTATAATTAAAACAAAATTAACTTCATATTAAATGGTTTTCACTAGGTTAACTAAATAACAGACTGGAAAAGTTTAATTCTTTTGCATTGTGATAGTCATAAGTCATGTCCAATCAGCAATGAGCATGTGTTGAAATATGTAATAAAGCCCTACACTTTCAAATTTTCTGAATTTGCAGCTTTTTCTGAATTTGTTATGTTTTCTGAATTGCATTTTTGGTTTGTTGGTAGAGGTATCATTTAATATGTTTGAATAAAATATGGATTGTAGAATGGAAAATAGATTAGCAATTTAACATGAAAAACAGAAACCATAGCATGTATGAAGATTTTATAGCATCATATAGCTATAAAGTAAATAGAGCATGTTTTTTTCCTTTTCCACAATCTTATACAGTATTACATGCAAGTTCGACTTGCTTCTTGTCTCTATAATGGATTACCATTCACTACTAGTTAGAAAACAGGAAACTATAGGCTCACTTCGCACAAATAATACTTGAAGGTCTTACAGCACTAATCATCTTAGCTGCTAAGGAAATGAAATGGGAAATGTTACTGAGATATAAGCAGATGAAAGTGTGTTGTTGTGAGCCCTTGCGCACACACTGTCAGAATCTGTGTCGGTACAGTGCAGCCGATTAGAGAAAACCAGTGCAGGTACAATTCAACATCTTTCATAATCTCATCTGATACTGCTTGAATTGTTAAGATTTACTGGATATACACCAAAGTAAAACAACACATCAAAGTCTATTTATCTGATAAGTGCAGAATTTTCCCACAGATTTTCTTGACCAAGCTTGGTTGACTGCTCTTTAAAGTCGATTTGTGCATTGGTATATAAAATTAGAGCCTGGATTTTATTCTAAGAATATAGTTGTCACATGGGGTGGATAATGTAGGCAGCGAGTTGGCATCGCTATCTGTAAAAACCATTCTCAGTAACCGTGACATAAATTAAATATAAATATACACACACCTGCCAGTGTTATGTAACATTAAATGAGATGTAGCCAAGGCTCTTCACAAATTACTAAGATATCCAATTCCTTTATCTATTTAAGCTGGTTCCACAGGGATATGTTTTAATAATAAGAACACCCCTGGAACGGTAGTCTTATTGCCTTATTTTTGAGAGAGCTTACACTTCATGATACTCATGAGAGACCTTCTTAAAATGCTAAAGGCGGGTATTCTGGCCCAAGGTAGCGGAGGCGTATGTTAAATACAGAGATAGAGACACAAATGCAAGGTAGACATGCTAGGAGTATTTTTGTGTGCTTGAGTGTGCGTGTGTGTGTGTCAGAGGAATTGAGATTTTTTTTTATGCCACTGTTCAAGTGAGACCTTTGGGTGTTTCGAATGAGAATTGGTGCAATCATAAAGAGACTGGTGGAATAAGCTTTGTAATGCATTTGTTATGTTCTGGGGAATGGAGTGTCTTGGGAAACATTTCAAAAAGTACATATAAGTGCTTCCAAACATATTTGCCTGATCGATGGTTCCAAGTGGCCATGTGCACCGAGCCGTAGGAAACACAGGTAAGCTCACTGACAGCATATTTTTTTTATGTTTCATTGCTGGCAGTGACAAATTTGCTTTAGGATGGTGCACAGGCAGTGTCTGATGTCAGGATTTGGCCTCCAGTGGTGGTGAGAGTGCAATCCTGCATGAATACACTCAGATATTCTAGGGATTTGTCTGTTTGACAAGGGTTGAAGTGACAAACAGATAGAAAAATGTGAAAGTACAAAGTTGCACTGAAGTGGGAGTGTGTTAGTGCATGTGTAATCATTTATATGGTATTGGTGGGCAATCACAAACTGGAACAGAGGATGTCACTGAATATCTAGATGTGAATTTCAAAAAAAAAAAAGGGTGGTGCACTCTTAAAAATAAAAATGACCATAGAAGCACCATAGAAGAACAATTTTTATTCATTCGGTCCGGCTTACAGCTACTGGGTTCCTGGTTCAATCACACAAGGAATCATTTCTGACACCTTTATTTTTAAGAGTGTGAAGAAACATGGAGGACATCAGCACACCACTCAATCTGTTCCTGTTCACTTCCTACACTCTTCTTCGGTGATGACGTAGTGTTGCATTCAGGTCATTGATCTGAAGTCGGTAAGACCTTTGAGAATGAGAGTGAAACAACACTTTCTGCTCCAAAGTTTCCTGCTATCTATTGAAGGGATTTTCATGTAATTGCAGCTATGCAGTGCTATTTTAATGCCAAGTGATTGCTGTGAAAGTAGATGATAAGTGAAGCGCTACACTTTGCTACTCAGGACATTACACGCTCCTGCCTGTACAGTAATGTGAAAGTGTGATCCTATCAAAGGCAACAGGAGGAGAATTCACACCACTGAGCACAAGCACACTGCTTTGCGGGAACACTTCTGTATTCAATGTTCTGCTGTTTTCTGCTAAATTGCACCAGGAATTGATTGTGTGGTGCTATTTAGGATTCTCAAGGACATCTCAAGTACACATCAGACACGTAGAGTTAGACTCAAGTAGACAGAACAATCTCGAGAAGAACAATTTGTAGAGGCTTAGTGATAGGGATGTTAGGGAACTCTTTTTAAAAGCCTGGTTTTACAGAGATAGAGACAATAGGCAGTGGTGTAACCTTAATGTAAATGGTATACATAAAATTCATACCTCTTGCTATTGATTACAATAAGAACAATGAATTGATGGATTAACACATGGCAGTGTGAAACTGACACCATTCACCTAAGTTGAATGGTCTTCTGTCATTCTGTCCTTCACATTAAAGTTAAGCATAATGGAGGATAAATTAATCATCCTCATATCAGCATCTGTACAATCAAACTCTCCAAAGCACTCTTGGTTCACTTCAGTTTCAGTGTGTCACATCCAAATCAACCTTCAATCCAAAAGCCACCTTGAAGCCTCAATCTAATCCAGTCCAGACATGAGCTTGCTCTCACTCACTTTCCTATTGATCTCACCTGTTTCCTATTAATCCTCATTCACTTCCGACTATTTATAACAATTCAGTTCCTATCTTTGAGAGGTTTTCCTTTCCAGGGTGCATTTCTGTTGGTTTTGCTGTTAGTCCTGGGTGTTCACAGATACAGTGTGTTCACAGGAATTAACACTCATTTACCTTAAGGTGGCAGAAGTCAAGGCTAGCTTAAAAACTCCATCTAGCTATTATTATAGGCTAATTATCATCTTGCTAAAATGAAACACTAAAGTATATTAGTCCCTGACTGAATTTTTGGTAAATACTGAAATTTAGTTTTGCTGGTAAAACAGGTTTGTTTTTTCTTTATTTCTGCTTTTTCAGTACACCCCAGCAATTTGACATGAAATGAATATTAACAGCTATGAGATAAACTGGCCCTTTTTACTTCTGGATATTTCTGTACATGTCATGCCAACTTGAACAGCATGATCTGTTTATAATTCTCATATTGAATATACAAAAAAAAACCTTTATCCTTGCCAGAAAAAAGAAAATTCACTGACAACAAACCAGCAATGCATAGCAATGAGTATTCTTACAGATGCCAAAAATGATCTTGTGAAAGCAGCCTTAGTGACTATGGTCTGTAGTGATTTGTGTGAGAATATTATATAGAGCTCATGGCATAATTTGCTAATATGGTTCTGCTCTATCTTGAACAGCTCCTCTTTAATTTAATTGCTGGTCTTACTTGGCAACTATACAGAAAATGCTTCTTTTATTTATTAAGGCGTGAATGTGATTTTGCTTTTCCACATTTTTGTACTGTGAATGTGTGAGAGTGCGAGTGATTCACACACACCTTCATGCATGTTTGTCTAGGTGAGATGGGTGTCTGTGAGCATGTGGTGGGGGATTTAGAGAGAAAAACACAGATCGATGAGCGGAACAGGGCTGTTTCGCATCGACTCCCACCATGCCAACACAAGCTCAACAGAATTCAACTAGGACATACAATCCATCACACCCTTGCCAGAAAATACCCAAAACACACATTTTCAAACACATAAAGAGAGAGTAAGTGTTCTCATGGACACTGTGTTAGAATAAAAGTGTTAAAAGACTAGAAATGGCTGTTCTTGGGCTCAGTCCTGTCACGCTGGAAGATAAATGAGGCTGTCAGCAGGCCAGCCTTAACTCTAATCCATATATTACACATCTCTCTGGGCTTAAGCCCTGCCATGCCTGCATACACACATCATAGCAACGATCGATCCCAACCTAGCCTGACAGGCCACAGCAAATGAGATATTTCATCCTGATAAGGACTTGTAGAACTGTATCAACATCCTAACAAGAACCACACTGCACCATCAAGTGAAGAGTAATACTGACTTTAAAACCACCTGTAGATTTTAGCATGTGCATAAAAAAGGCAATGCGTTCACAGGTCGATATTGTAATGTTCGTGAGCAGACAGTGCAGAAAAGACTTAGTAATAGTGATAGTAAAGTCATTCAGTGTGACAGTGAGTTGAGTGGAGTAATGTTTTATGACATGCTGTAGCTCTGACTGAGTTTATAGACCATAACATGACAGAACGTGGATGAAGAACAAACTGCCTGGGATTCATTCATTCATTTCAATCTAATAGGAAGCAAATGCAGAGGTTGTCACTGTAACATGACTACACACTGCATTTCAATTATATTGGAGTCTGTAGTGGAATTAGTGACATAAAGGAGTTTACCAAAGTACATAATTATTTAAAAACTGTATGCTGGTTATTCAGTAGATACTAGGATGGGACGGATAAAATCTAATATATATTGACTAAATGTAAATGTAGGCCTCATTGATGGCACAATAAGAATGATGTAACATGATGTAACATTACCCACACAAGCCAGATAGGCAGCATTCATGATTTCTAACTGTATTAAGCATTTCAGGTCTATACTTCTCTACTGGGTTCATGCCGTGTTTCCTCAGAATACCAAACACACAAAAGTTGTACCTCTTTTATAACTTCCATTGAAACCAAAAGGAAAAAAAAACGACTAAAACAACAGTCCTGTTGTCTGTCCTTTTGTGTAATGTGTTTCTTTTGTGACAGTGTGTTTCTTTTCCAAAGGCATTTTGAAACATAGGATGATAGAGTAAATAATCATTGTATTCATAACAACAGTGACTGTATTTCACATGGGCCTTCTCAATCACTGCTCATGACATGTTACGGATGTGTAGGAGAAGCAGGCTGAAAAATATCCACCCTAATGAAGATTAAATCTAGCGGGCGTTTGAATCTGTGCAATCATCTGACCCAACTGTCACTTATAATCTGCATGAATATACAGTCTGGGGTAGAAAGTAATTAGCCCCAGCCTCACTTCTTCATACCATTCTGTCAAAGCTTTTCATGACCACTGGTGGTGCTGTTGCACTTGGTTCCACAAAAATCACATTAAGATTTTGTTAAACAGCAAATAATCTGATGCGAATGCCAAAAAATCAAACCTTATATGTCTATTTTGTCTTTCAGGGGGTATGGGGGGGCTTAACCCTGTTCTAGAAGTTATTCCTGCACTCAGGTAGCGAGCTGTATTGGAAGAATGTAAATTAATGAATCGGCATGGATCACATGCGAATTCTCTCATTTGTCATTCCTGGTACTCAAATCTGCACTCAGGCTCTGGGTGGAATCTGTGAAACATGGTACTCATGGTACTACTCATTGTTATGGTGTTTATCATAAATTCTTAAGTACATTACGGATCCATGCAGCCATTATATGCTTAATGCTCTAGTAGTTTTGCAAAGTAGCTAACAGACTTGGAGTATTTATATGAAATGCAAGCCAAATAGATCTCAATTTTCTAGTTCAGAGCATGCCTTTAATTAGTTACTTATGGTTTGACAATACTGAAAGGGGAAAGAACCAGAGAATGTTGGCTGGGGTTTTGGCAGCTTCCACTTTAATGGAAAAGAAAAGATATAAAACTCTTTGAGGAATGAGGGAAAATTCTGTAGATGTCAGAAAATAGCACTGTATGTTAAAATGTCTACTTTGAAATAATTTTATTTGAAAATGAATTTATCCAAGATGAAGGGCAGTGAAATATTGGCAATTTTTCACTAGCCACCAAGACATCAGCATGGAAGTTAACAATTAGCAGCTAACCTCAAAGCAGCCTGTAGTCAGGCTTCTAACATTGGCACATCAGCCAAGTGTCTCTGACTGCACAAATATTCAGGAACTCTGACTCGATAAACTGAACAAAATATTTGTAAGCTTTTGTATTGTATGTAATTATTTCTCATTTCTCACACATCATGAACATCATTGTTATTGTCATTAGCCAGTGTACAAGAAGAGTGGAGCCATCTGACACCTGATTAAACATGGAGAGATACATAGGAAAAAGTCTATACAATAAAAGAGTGTAGATATTACTGTGCAGTTTGTTCAAGGTATATCTTTATAAGCAAAACCAATGAAAATGACTTTACAAGCAGTGAGAGTGACTGAGGTTATAAAGCCATGACGGAAAATACATATGTAAATAATAATTATGGCTATAGTCACTAGCACCAAAATATAGTGATTGCATGGGTAATAAGAATAATTTGATTAAAGGTTCAGGATCCCTTGTTCGATCCTGCACTCAGGTTACTGTCTGCATGGCATTTTGCATGTTCTCCCTATGTCCACATGAGTTTCCCTTCAGTTTCTCCAGTTTCCTCCCAACTCCCAAAGCCATGCCTGTAGGTAGATTGGCTATACTAAATTACCCCTACATCTGAATGTGTGTGTGCATGGTGTCCTGTGATGGACTGCCATCCCACTCAGGGTGTATTCCTGCCTCATGCCAAGTGTTTCTGGGATGGGCACCAGATCCAATGCACCTGAACAGGATAAATCAGTTACTGAAGATGAATGAATGAATAAATATACAGCTGAACTATGTTCTACTGTAATATATTTTACTTTCTTTATCCCCTTAAACTCCCACGAACCATCAGCAGGTCCAGCTGAACATTTCTCACTCTCTTAACTATACACTTTTCCTATGTTTCATTGTAGTTACTGAACACACTATAATAGATTACACTATATGGCCAAAAGTTTGTCGACACTTGACCATCACACCCATATGTGCTTTTTGAATATCCCATTCCAGATTTACAGTAGTCCCCCTTTGCCGGTATAATAACCTTCACTCTTCTGGAAAGGCTACATTTTGGAGCTTGGGGATTTGCCCATTCAGCCACAAGAGCATTAGTGAGGTGAGGCACTCAGTCTGGCGAGAAGACCCAGGGTGCACTCAGTGTTCCAGTTCATCCCTAAGGTGTTCAGTGGGGTTGAGGTCAGTGCTCTGTACAGGCCACTCGAGTTCTTCCACACCAACTTTGGCACACCATGTCTTCATGGACCTCACTTTGTGAACAGGGGCATTGTCATGCTGGAACATGTTAGGGCCTGTTAGTTCCAGTGAAGGGAAATTGTAAAGCTACAGCATACAAAGACATCCTGTACAGTTGTGTGCTTCCAACCTTGTGGTAACTGTTTGGGGAAGAACGACATGGGTGTGATGGTCAGGTGTCCACAAACATTTGGCCATATAGTGTATCCAGATTCACTGCATGCCATTGTTGTGTTCACATTTTTTGTAAGGGATCTTTGAAATTCATGTTTTTCATATTATTAAAAACAGGTCCAGAAACACTTCTGAACATTCCAGACTGCTCCTTTAAGAGGATTTTTAAGGTAGGAAGAGTATAGAAATCATGTGGTGCAGGGAGGCAAATATGTTAGCTAGATTTAAAATAACAAACCTCAAATTAAAGCTGAATTTCTGCATGTTAATCTCATAGTCATTATGTTATTTTGAATAATTTCACTGCCCATTTATTTATAGGTTGTACTGTCTGCCATTCGTAAGCAATTCTATCATACTTTTCTTTTGGACTGAAACCTGGTTGTGTACAGGTCAGCATGAAGTTCTGATCTTACTACTGGAGCGCTGGAGGGTGTCTAGATAATGGCACCTCTTGAGGAATGTCCTAATTTATTGAACTGCTCTGGTCTTAGCTTGTATAAAAAACATTAGATTTCTCTCAGTGAGTGTGTGTGTGTGTGTGTTTGTGCGTGTTCATGTGTGTGTGTTTGTGTGTGTGTATATGTCCATTTGGCCCTCAAAAAATTTGCTCTAGCAGTATCTGGCGCCATGGTGATAAACACACATTTCAGCGAGGGCTCTGGCTATCTTTAAAGACCAGACATAGCAAAAGAGACAACAAAGGAGAAAAAAATCATTCTCATTATCCCCTCCACTAAATTATTCACCCTGTTTACTCACACTATCTCACAGTCACACCATTTGGCTATAAACTGCCCTTTAGCCATTATCAAAAAGCTAAAGACTTTGCCACACTCGTTGCACTCGCAGTCTCCATCTCTGCCTTTTGTCACTCTCTCTTTTCTTCTTTTTCACTGTTTTTCTGCCAGTGATCTTCACAGTGGAAGAGGTTCTTTGTCTCTGCATTACTATGTAATTGTTTGTTAGAACTGGTGGGTAACGGGAGTGCTGGAGAACTGATTGTAGGCCGTCATTAGTGCTGAGTGGGAGGAAGCAGGCGTAGTTTCAGTTTTCTCTAATAGAGGCCAACCATCAGCTAACTGCATGTCGACACCTCACATCAGTCAGACACAGGGACAAAATGAGCCATGTGTTCAACAATGCTCTTCTCTCACCTCTGGGTGCATGTGAATGCATGTGTAAGGTCATCTGTCTGTCTGTTTGCACCTGCCTCTGTTGATTGCTTCTTGTTCATTTTTTACACGTTAATGATAATCACTGGATGATTGGATGAAATTGGGTATCCTTTATTACCCAGCTGCTGGTTTAGTTCATTTTATTTTTAGGAAACATCGTCATGAAGCAGAAGAAGTGGATAGTGGCGGCATAGCATAGTGGATCAACTGCAGCTTTAAAAATAAATAAATAAATAAAAACATAAATGAGGTTAAAATAATGGGTAAAACATATTAAGATAGTGGTGTAGGGTTTGCTGAATATTCATTCATTTATTCATTTGTTCAATCCTTCATCATCAGTAAGCACTTTATCCTGGTTAGGTTATGGTAGATCCGGAGCCTATCCTGGGAACACTGGGTGTGAGGCGAGTATACACCCTGGAGGAGATGCCAGTCAGTTGGAGAGCACCATGCCCACACACATTCACATCTGGGAGCAATTTAATGTAGCCAATTCACCTATCAGTATGTTTATGGGAGACTGAAGAACCTGGAGAACGTGTCAATGCGGCAGAGCTGGCAACAGTTGCGTTAAATACTTTTATTTAAAACTAAAAAATAAATTCAAAACACTAGATGTACTCAAGGTGCGAGAGATAGGCATGAGGTCAGGTGATGAACAATCGGGATATCAGAGACCAAGAAAAAAAATCACAATTGAGGTAAACAATCCAGAATCAAAACCATAAACAGCAATCAGAATAAAGGCTTGGTACATTAGTTGTGAAATGCTGAGCGTATACTTCGCAGTGTGTGTATGTTTGGAGTGTGCTTATACAGAGGTAAGTGGTGATAGAATCGAAGTGTGTGCAATCAGTAATCTAGTGAATGTGAATGTGACATTGAGCATGATGTGTGGGTAATGTAGTCCAAGGAGTCCTTATTTATAGTTCATGGTGCATTCTGGGATATGGTGTTTGATGCCAATTCCGGTGTAGACAGGACAATATGAAACTCCACACACACAGTAAACTGAGTTCAGGATCATATAGGAAACATACTGTATAACAGTATAATCTGTGAAATATAATGTTTGTGCTAAAGCCTGTAAAGCAGAGATCACATCATATTTCACAAGAAAAAAATGCCAAACAGCAAGCAGAAAAGAATATCAGCTTTGTGCAGTTGGTGTTAATTTAGCACCTATAATAGCAGATAAGCTAACATTAATTTTAACATTGTTTGCTTAGGCTAATTCTTTTGGTCCCTATGTGTGTGTATGTGTATACAGTACGTGTGCACACACTGAGTAGTCTTATGGTATTACTTATACAATAGAATCCAGAAAACTGTGGATTGCATTACACTGAGCCATTCAGCCAGTAGGAAATAATTTAATGATTATCATGGTTAAAACTTGATATGGAAAGACATGACTGTTAGGTTACATGCACACAAGCCATAATATATTCTTTATTCTTCACTATCAAAACCAATTACATCATATTTTTACATGTGATTGGCAGCCCGCCTACTTAAAACTTTCCGCACAGGTGACAGGCATAAACTAGACTAAACATGAAGCAGTTTATGATCAAAACAGACAAATAACAATGGCTTGAAAGTGTCACATGCACAAAGTAAGACTTTGCAAAGTAACACTGAGTCCAGGTTACTTAAAGGGAACAGTGATCAGTAATCAGGTGATGAGAGCATGGGCTGAGGATCATGGGAGCATATGTAAGCAGAACAGCTATCAAATGCCTCTCTCAGATTTTACAAAGAAAACAAAACTGCAACTAAAGGTTTAGTGAGAAAATGTAGTTCTATACACACACAAACACACTGAGATGCCGCAGATCCAGTGCATCTCATTTTGGCGATGGAGCAGGTCATGGTCCATGTGTCTGGGCCAGTGCCTAATGATTCTCATGTCATGTCTGGAAGTAAGCCACTGAAAGCTCCAGCTAATCCACTATTAATTAAGCTTGAATGGAGCTTGGTGCTACCTATTTCTGAAAGAGTGTAATCCAGTCATTCGTACTCTCCTCTGCAAGATTGTAATAGTGGGTTGTGTCTTTCTTTTATATCCTTCCACCCTACCCTTCTTTTCTGATTAATGTTCAAACTTTTTTTCTCTTTTCTGTTCTTCTGACAGGCTTTAAGAAGCTTATCCTAATGTTCATATTACACTAGTCTGAGGCATTTGCATAGAAGAGGCATTTTCTCTCACTGACTGACTGACTGACTGATTCTCATTGCTGAAGCGTACATACGCAGCAGTCGCTCGGTACATCCATACACTAGGTGGCAGTATATAGTACATCTAAAGACCATAAATCAGCTATTCATCAATCAGGGTTCTCCAACCAATGGTCATCGGAACCCTGAAAAAATGTAAAATTGTATTTCATTTTTTAGACCTAGAAAAAATTTTTGGACTATAACAAAACATCTGTTAGGTGTTGAAAAAGTCATGGACCTTTTCATTAGACCCATCATACAGCAATTTAATGTAGATAATTGTGGTTTAATGAAAAAAATTCTACATAATAATGTTTAAAACTTGGTTTAGAGGAAGGAAACTCAGGGAATGCATCTGATATCTCTGCTCTTAAAAATGCAAACACCTTAAATATTCAGTAGGGTGGCAAATGGTAAGAGTTTTTAACGCATTCAAAAAATGTGACTGTAACTGTCTTCTTAAATGTGACAGAAAAGTGTTTTCCCTATTGCAGAGTACAGAGTGCAAGTTCAAAACCCAACAATGCAACACCCATCTGTGGCCCATAGCCATGAACACAATTGTTCATGCTTTCTGGGTGCAAGGGTATTATTTTGTCCCCAGTGACACTAGCCAATCACAGCTAATGTATGTGGAAGAGGGAAGATAGCACTTTCCTTCAAGTGAACCCTGTGACACAGCATGAGCAGCAGTTGTGGTTGGCTGCATTTGTTAGCTTCACAGGTTGGCTGCATCTTCCTCAGTTGGTGACTGTCATGTGATAAAGGGCGAGCTGGCCGGTGGATGGTGATTGGCAGGTGACCAAATTGGGGAGAAAAATGGAGAAAAACTCTGATGAACTTGGAGAAGAGGAGCAACAAAGAAGTTGTAGTTTGTAAAGCCAATTCTGATCAAACATATTTCTGAAAAGTTTTTTGTCACTTATTTTATAAAAACACATCAGCCTTTGTTTTAATCAACACTTCATTTGACACCAGCGCTGTAAGATGTGCAGTTGATGTGAAATGACACGGGCCCCTGCTAAGTTTTTGTAGGTGTTGTACCCATTGAAACACACACTTTCACCTCCTATACACTGTGAACTTTATTTAAAATCATTGTCTACTCCAGTGTTCTTATTGTGTAGGCTATAAATCTATGCAGAGCAAAGTGTTTAGGAAAAGTACTATCCATACTAAATGCAAATATTTTTACTGACCTACAGTCCCATGTCTGTTTTAAAGTAAACTGTGCTGTAAGTCTAACTGGACCAGATTCAGCTGCCTTATACCTGTGCATTTTCTGTGGAAATGTTGTGCAAGGGAGCAAGATTTCTTGATGAAAAAATAAGTGCACTGTTGTCATGGTAGCGTGTATCAAAATCAAACAGTGTGTTTTGGACTGAAGCTCACTTATGCTATGTCAGCATCATTTATCTGTCTGTCTGATTACTTGTCCATTATGTGTTGCATCTTGTGTGAATTATAGGTTATTGCAAACAGTTCAGTGATTAGACAGTCAAGAAACCAGACTGTAGAAAATGGAGATGAATATTCAACAAAAAAGATTTATCAGAATATTTCTGGGGAAAAATGAACGTATCTCAGTTGCCTTTCAAGCGCTACCATCTCACTATGATTCCTATGTGATGTAAACTAGGGTCTGACAAATTATAGGCATGCACAATAAGAGAAGATGACAAAGCTTATGTATTTCTGAACCTATTTAAAAACTCTTTTTACCCACACTGAACATCTTTCAAGTGGTGTACAATTCAATAAAGAATGGCTCAGCATGGGATAATCCAACAGGGTGTGTGTAAAAACTCGAGCATCTTTAGCGCACACATACAGTGAACCTTCTCTCATCCATGAAGTTTTACCTACAAAATCTAGACACATCACACATCTGAGATATCCAGCAGGAGCCTCAGACCTTGGCCATCCTTCTCATCCTCACAGAACTTTGCAGAAAAGGTAGAACAGGGAGATTTTGCTTTGCAATAGCTGATGTGAATGTAGCAGTGTAGCAGTGCTGCGTTTCTCCCAAGGTGAAACCCTGACCTGTAAATAAGATCCAAACCAGATTTGTGGCAGATTTCTTGGCCAAGGTTTACTTAAATATTTAAGAAGGTTTGTTATCACATCTGTATGTGAGAATTAATTCAAGAGGGGACCCATGAAATCACAAAGAGAACACAGTGTAAATAAGAATTTAAACAAACGAATGTGTTTAGGTGCCATCTTCTTGCCCCTCTGCTCCTCTTAGTTATTTTTCTGTCCATTTGATCTGTAGCTCTCATGGTCATGTCTATATTTGTTTATTTATTTTTCTTTTTATTAGTACTTTCTTCTACTTTTCTCTGTAAGATTCTTATTGTCTTCGAGTAATCAAGGCTAGACCTTGTCTGAGATGCCTTGGACCAGAGGTCGTAGTGTATCAATTGCACGAGACCATGCTGCAGTAGTCTCAAACACTCCATGCTCTGTATCTTAATTTACTATCACAAAGCCATTATTAATCAGGATATGTAGGAGGTCAGGGCAGTACTGACAACTACATGGCATGATGAACTGAGAAAAGATTAAAGTATATCTATTCTCTCATCAGGGCTGCATACCCAATACCGAGAAGTCAACCTTAAGTAAAAGTAAAAGATACACTATATGGCCAAAAGTTTGTGGACTCCTAACTATCACACCCATATGTAGTTCTTTCCCAAACTGTTGCCACAAAGTTTGGAGCCCACAATTGTAGAAGATGTCTTTGTATGCTGTAGTATTACAACTTTCCTTCACTGGAACTAAACATGTTCCATCATGACAATGCCCTTGTGCACAAAGCGATATGGGTTAGGGTTAGGGTTGAAGATATGGTTTGTTGGTTGGTGTGGAAGAACTCGAGTGGCCTGCACAGAGCCCTGGCCTCATCTCCACTGGACACCTTTGCAATAAACTGGAATCCCAACTGCACCCTAGGCCTTCTCTCCTGACATCAGTGCCTCATCTCACTAATGGTCTTGTGGCTGAATGGGCAAATCTCCCCAGCCACACTCCAAAATCTAGTGAAAAGCCTTCCCAGAACAGCTGTGGCTATTGCAGTAAAGGGGAAACTAAATCTGGAATGGGATGCTCAACAAGCAGATATGGGTGTGATGGTCAGGTATCCACAAACTTTTGGCCATACAGTGTACCTTACTGGCGAATGTCTCAAGAAGAAATTTTGGATATTGTTTTTACATAAATATCAAAAGTAGCACTGTATCAAAAAGCAGGTATGATTTACTAACAAATCTGGTCCTGAGTTCAGGTTACTCTCTGTGCATGTTTTGCATGTTTCTCTATGTTCGTGTGGGGTTTCTTCTGGTTCTCTGGCTTCCTCCCACCTCCCAAAACCATGCCAGTGTAGGTGGATTGGCTACACTAAAGTGCCCCTGGGTGTGAATAATTGTGAATGTGTGTGCATTGTGCCCTGTGATGGATTGGCATCCCATCCAGGGTGTATTCCTGCCTCATGGCCAGTGTTCTCAGGATAGGCTAAGGATCTACCACATCTAGGGAGACAAAGATGAAGCACTTACTGAAGATGAATGAATGAATGACACACAGACTGAAAAATAAAGCAATAACAACACATTTCTTACCATAGTCAACCACTTGGCGTTTACTCTGATGAGGTAAAGTAGTTATGTGCCATTCACGAACAAGTCGGTTCTTTGAATCATTTCTTTGAGTTGCCTCTTTGAAATGACTCTTTTGAAGATAATTCAGCATCTAACAATAGAAAGTAATTTTTTGGGCATCATGAAAGGGTAAAGGTTATGTAATATTATATTATTTAACAAAGGTGTCAAAGAAAGTTATTGAAATAAAAGTAGCCATTTGCAAATAAATAAAAGGAATATTTATACTCAAGAAATATTCCTAAAACATATTTAAACATACTTATACTTTGGACAAAAATATTAACATTGACTCTCAGGTTCTTTACATTAAACATGAGCATTTATGCGTGGGATTGAGCTCATCACGATGTTGGTGCTTATTATCACATTGCAGTTCTCCTACGTCCACTGGCAGATGGCATTCTTTTATAGAAAAGAATGCACTAATGCAGCTTGAAAAGCTTATATTAAATGGAGAGCTTGTGGGAGTTTGCTGTTCCATTATTTATCTAAATGGATTTCTGTTGTTGTTCTACAAAAGAAAATCATTAATTATGATCTGACTATATATGAGAAAATCTGAATGAAGTGTTGACCATAATCACATTAATTATTGCTTTTTGTATTGTGCTGATCATATTTAATAGATATTCCAAATCAAATACTATTTGAATACATTACTAACTAGGTCTCCTTGTAGGAACTTCAATGTCAGAGTGACCAAGAGCACAAAAGAATCTGCGCTCATTTAGTAACCCGTTTTTGTCTCTGTGAGGACTAAGAGATCCAGAAGCACCTCATTACAGAAGAAAAAGAGAACCACAGGTAAGAAGACTCTGCTGTGTTAATCGACTTTGCAAACAGTGGTTAATAAGGTAAAAGGGAGACACAGACAGCTCCTAGCAGTAATGAAAGTTTGCAATGGAAAAAAAAAAGTTCCTTGTGGAAACGCTATTTCAGGTTCCAACCCATGCTGAGTAAATTAGTCTTCTGTAATGGACTGGAGTGAAAGAAATGGTCCTGAGTGCTGAGGTTACCATGTTGATGACATGGAGACACTCTGCCACGCTGACAATTATTGCGATTTATTTTAATCTACCCCTTAAAATCCCATCAGCCATTTATCTAATGCTATGTAAATTGACTAAATATTATTGGAAAGGCCCCCTCCTTTCTTATTCAAGAGTGACCCTATTCAATGAGGATCTATTTAATCCTATAGCAAATTGATCCAATTCCTATAGGAAATTACACTAAATTGTCAGTAAATGGCTCTAATTCAATGCAAAATTGCCTGTCTGATGCTCTGCATATGTGCTCAATGCTGGCCTCATGGCTGTTTTTCATAAGTGTAAGGGGGCAGAAGGCCACTGAGTGGTTGATTCACTTTGCAAGTGTGGAGTCCAGTGGTTCTGAACTCCACAGAGAACACTTTAATAGCTACACATCTAAACTTCAGTGGCGTCCAAGAACTTTCAGCCCAACATTTGCTGTTTTCTCTACTTCTATATTGGATTTCTCACTGATGCCTGAGAAAAGAAGCCCTTACTCTTTTGTTATTAGGAATTAACAGCAAAACCTGACCATTATTCTTTTTGTTTGAGATCATGTCCCCCAGTGACACCATTCCACTAGTAACTACTAAATTCACACAGGAATAATGAAAATACAGCAACAATAAATTAACACCAGAATCACTAAACACATCACAAATATTATAGTGAATATAATTCACTATAAACATACTTAAAGTTTTCCTGACATATTAATGCCATCTCATTTGGTAAAATAATTTAGTGATTATATCAAATCCCTGGATGTAACCTAAGTGTATATCACTTAGGTCTTGACTATTTGATTTGTGACCAATGTTTGTAACTAGCACATAATACAAATATTGTGTTTAGGTGTTGCTCCTTCTGATTTTACTACAATTATTTACCACTTTACACTGGTATGTAGTTCTGAAGCGCTTGGAGTGCTGTTAGGTTCTCAAACTGCTGGATGCTTGACTTGTGTGATGCCTTAGTTGTAAGCATGAAAACATCTGGCAAATGAATGAATATAAAAATTTGTACACTAAAAAAATTAGTCTGCATGCTCTAAATGAGTTAGGATGGAAGATATTCCAATGGGAATTTATTAAGTCTATCTCCACTGAGTCGCAGATGCTCAGGAGAGTTCAATGGGTTTTTACATGTAATCTATAAATCTCTGTGTATTTACTTCATTTCTTTTCATTGTATACCTGTATAGCTAATGTACCTTTTTGACTCGAGGCCAAAATCTTGTAAATTTAGAAACATGCATCACACATCAAAGCAAAAACAACATATTAATCCCAAAGAGATTTTTTTTCCAAGAGTTTTCAACGCATTACAATTTGCTGCTGTAGCTGAATTCGACAACCCGTGAGAAGGCTAGAAAAAGCCTGCTGCTTTTCATTATTGAAAAACATAGCTTGATCATTTGTTTCCTTTTATGATGTGTACACCCACACACACATACAAACACACACAAATTAAAGAGTTTAAGAAAGAAATCTAACCAAGCTCATTTGCTTGTTGCTGGAGCATCACACTACACTTACATATACACTAGCATGTGGGAGGTGGATTACACCATAAGAGCATCTTTGGGCATTTTAAAAGGCTTTCTCATCTCAGATTTCTTAAGTATGTGTGTTTTTTGTAGTGTTTGTGCAGATGCATTTGTGCTTAAAGGTCTCGTTGGTAAAAGGAAGAAGCAGTGAGTGCTCTGTGATGCCATTTCAAAGAAAGAAAGAGAATGAAGAGATAAGGGCATGTGGAAATAACACAAAAAATGGATAATGCTCTTCTGCAGACAGCTCATCTCTGCTATGGAGGACAGTGTGGATGAATCAATTCATGTCTCCTTCAAAAGATTCTAAGTGATCACACAGCTCTGCTTTCAGTGTAGTGCGAGTGAACACTGAGCTCCAAAACCCACAGTGTATGTGCTGCCTGCTGTGTTGATAAGAAGCGGTGTAGGGACGTCTTACTGTACTGAATAGCATTACCAAAACCTCAGTATAAAATGGACAAAGATAAAAAAGATAGACTCATCTTAGCAAGCCATCTGTTCTGTATTTTCTTTCTTTCTTTCTTTGAGCTTTTTGTTTGTGTGTCTTGGCTATACTGTTTCATATCTGTGTGTACAAAAATCATTTTGGTTACACTATCAAAAAGATTTCTGGTCCTGCAGAACATGTGGGGTTAAATGCAAATGATCTCTCATGTTTTTGAATGGGGAAATTATTCAGTACATCTGTTTAAAAAAATAATTTAAAAAGCAGCTAAAAATAAAATGTGTCTCTATATATCAGGACGAACACATGCATCACATGAAGAAAAGGAAATACAAATGTTTGGTCATTTATGTTGCTAGTAATAAAGAAAAAAATTAATAAAATAGTAAATTTCTTTGGGATCTTTATCTTGTATCATGTGTATAAAATGAAATGTGAATTTTTGAACTGCTATAGTTTTTTTTTTTTATAGGTATCTGTTTTGTTGCTATAAATTAAATATTACATTTCTTTGTATTCTTCATTTTCTGTTATACTTAGAAAGGGAACTGTGAATTTTTGAACTGATATAGTTTTTTTTTTTTACTTTCTTTGCCCATTTTTGTTATAAAATTTTCTATAAATTAAATTTCTTTCTGTTCACATGTAAAAAAGGAATTTAATTTCTATTTTAATTAATATGTTGTTGTTGTTTTTTGCTGTTGATGTCTTAATGTACATTCTATGACCACCTTTTTAATAGTAATAAAGAAAAGAAACCCCAAACACTAAATGTTTTATTGCTATAAATTCAATGTCTTTATGTTTTTCATTTTGTCCCAAGTGTATGCAAATTTTTGCACTTAGTGGTACACAGTATGTGCAATGACCTACCATTTATTGCCAACCAGTTATCACTATTCTCAATAACTATGTCCTGCTAGTTACTGGCCGAAAACCTTTTTCAATTGAAGGCTAGCTTATTGGTAAGTAAATAAGAAGAGAAACGTACACTTTAGCAGGGTTAATGGCCTTCTATTGAGCTCAGTTATAGCCCCATCTAATGATCATTCTGAGTTTTGAGTGCTATTGACCTTGGTGAGGTCATGCAGTCCAATATTGAAGATGTAAATCAAATAGTCATTATGGACGGTTTTCTTCTGCTAATTGGAATCAGATGTTTTATGGGCCATTCTTCCTGTAATGGACAGGAAGCTCAAGGCTGCCAGTGGTATTTGTGGTCCAGACGCATTTACAGAGGCTTTTAAAGAAGGAGAGACTGCAGTGCTGTAGATGATGATACATTACGGTTATGTCTGTTCTCCAGTTCTGACCTTTTAGGCAAGTTTATCTGAATGATTTTCCTCCAGAATGAAAGATTAAGTCTACTGCAGGTACAGGACACAATAAAGAGAAGGGTAAGCAGCTGAGGGAGTTTCCTGGGGAAAAAGAACACCATAAAAAATGGATTGTACTCCAGCCAACTTTACACAGGGTCTCAACAGTTAATCACACAGATAAGTGAACTCTTGGGGTTAATCCCAGGGTCTCTGTTGTAGTGGATTTGTGAATATGAATTAGTGGGGAAGTAGAACAGCACACAAACTTGTTTCTTTGGAAAAGGAAAAAAAGCCTCCCTTTTGTGAGAAAAAGCTCTTCAGATATTGTGGGATGTAAGAGGCTTGCAGGGTTTGATATGCAATGATCAGAGTCTCAGTTCTTCATGTTTTCAGCTGTGCAAAATGATAGAAGACGTTATGGCAGCGTGATAATAAAAACACTTCAGAAAACAAGGGCAGGAAGCAGTTTTCTACAGGCAGCTATTGTGTTTGTGCTTCCTGTGGGTGGTATTGTGTTTTTGAGACATTGCACTACAAACACTTTTTTTATATTAGAATCTTTCAGTGTTCCTGTGATTCACCAGATGAGTAAGAAATATTTAGTCAGGGCCATGAAATGGATGTGGTCTGGAGATTTCACACATCCTGAGTGAAATTGTGGAGAATATTTCCATGGTTACTTTGGTAAGATATAAAAATAAGAGAAAAAACAGACCACTTGTTTCCTTCGTTCTGTTAATCTGTTGTTTTTTTCTTGAGTTTTGGAAATCCATTCGTGATGTATTATTATACACCCATCTGTCTCAGTTTGTTTTTCCTTCAACCCTTTGTCCCATCTTAACAAATAGCCAATCACTTTTGATATTTCACACGACATGTCTAATAGTCTGTCCTTCTCTAGGTGGCTAGTTAATTGCTATCTTAAGGCCACACTAACCTTGAACGCTAAGGATAGAACTAATTAAATCCACTTATTCCACCAGCCCGCATGTGTCTGAGTGTGCTCAGACTATATGTCATTTAAAAGGAGCAGAAGGTGGTCACGCCTCGAACAGCAACTCCTTTTTCTCCAGCCAGATGGAGGAAGACGCAGATGAGCACATTAGACATCTTTAAATGCTTTTAATTTATCTGGCAGTTCAGCGTGGCAATGCTGGCGTTTAAAGAAAGCCAGCGTGAAAGCGCTGGTAATGGAATCCTACATGATTTTTTTTTTTTAATCTCAGAGAGAGAAGTGGGTACGGCCATGAAACAGGATTTCATATCCTGCCCCTGGAAATCATAAGCTTCATCTCCTGACACTAATAGTGTCACTTGCTCACTGACAAATGAATGTCTGTGCTATCTCAATTCCTTTCCGTATCTCTGCTTTAATGAGACTTAATGAGGACAGGCGGGAAGAATAGGAAACGTTTAGTCTTGTAATTCTCGAGACCACCCAGGATCTGATCTGCTCTGTTCTCTCGGTAAGCAAGGCCAAGGCCTGACAAATAGCTAACAGTTTGTTTTGTGGATAATAGTCTCACATTGTTTTGTTTGACTTCTGAAAAATAAAGAGACAACTCAGTGTGTTTGTCTTGAAATAACTGATTGTGGATAATAGATGTCTGAAGGCCGCAGAGAAATCTGACTTGCATGCAAAAGATCTAGCTTTAAAATGTGGTTATTGAAAGGTTTTGTGTCAGAAAATTACTACTCATCAGTGGTTCTCAAATGCAGACAGGGACCCCTTTAACTATAAAAAAAATTCAACTGACCCCTCAGTACAGGTTTATTTTATGAACTATTTAAATATTAGACTCATTATTTCTAACATATGGTAATATTCTGCCTATTTATTGGATTTTATTCTTGAATTTTCCACCAGCAGTACACATCAGTTCTGGGCTATTATTTATAGGCCTACTTGTTTTTCATTTAAGGTTTTGATTAAACGCATTTGATTCAAGTGACCAGTCAAAAAGAACTCGATAATAAATACAACTTTGATAATAGTGGGTTGTAATTTCCACTGATGTAACTACATTTTTTTTAAAAAATCACAGACTTACTGACTAAGCTTCATGGACCTATGGGGGCCTTTGAGAGACTGCACTTTGAGAACCATTGAGCTGCACTTTCATGTAATCAGCAGCAGAAGAGCAACCAATACACTGCAGTGGTGAACTGCCCCTTCACATACATTTTATATGTTTTTCACATATGATGATGTGAATAATATGTGATCTCATATGTAAAAATAGGTGAAGGTACATTTCACCATATTATGCCCTGAAATTGCACATGTGAATTCAAGTAAATCTATATGTTAATAATGTGGGAATCTAAAACCAGATGTGGAAAACCTTAACATGAATATGAATAAGTCATGTGGGGACATGCATGACAAAAATTAAGCTGAAAATAAATGAATCATGAAAAATTACATGTGGAAAAAAAAATATGCCTTATGTGTGGAAAAATTAATATGTGAAAAATTAATGAATCATGGGGGCAAAAATCACGTGAAAAAAACACGCATTACACGTGGAAAAGTTAACATGTGAAAATAAACAAATTATGTAAAAATAAAAAAAATAAAAATGCATGCATGGTACATGTGCAAAAGTCTGTGAAACTAAACACTGAAGTGTCTAAAAAATTCATTGATTATTGAGTGGCATTGTGAAATACATACAGACATAACAATAATCTTTCCTTATGAGGAATTATCATCCTTAAGATAACATAAAGTTATTATAACCTGGTTATGTCTAGTCCCTCACTCTGATTCGTGACTTTCTTTAGAGAGCTACTTGTGTGTGGCCAAAGACTTCTGCGCTTTGGGAATCGGTGCACTAATTGGCCCAGAGCTCAGTGCTTAATCCCCATCTAACTCATTAGGCACAGAAACAAACAGGGCTGCTCTCAGAATGCCTGTAATTAAGACAGATCTGTGACACCAGGCCCTGTGAGGCCCTGCACGCCTATAATCCAGCACACGTCTGTCAAAACAAATCCTTCTATCCTTCCTTTATCGCTCTTTTATTTCATTGTGTCACGCTCAGAGGAAAGCAGAGAGTGATTGCTGTGTCTTCAGCTCTACAACACCCCTAGTCCCTCTTGATGATGTGCTGAGGAATGTATTCCTCTCATCAACGGAATCCTGGATGAGCAATTTCATGATAAAACACATCCACTGCCATGTGTCTGGCTTCTGCACATGATCAGCATTAATCAGGTGTGGATAAAGTGCAGAGAAACTGTACTTAAGTAAAAGTATGTGTATTTGAGTGAAAGTTAAAATGTATCTACAGTTGAGTATTCAAGAGTAAAAAGTAAACATTAAAAACTAATACTAATAGTACTAATAATACTAATAAGCTAATGTTTTACAATACTTTTGGAATGAATGCTAAGCAACAAAACAAAACTTAACCAACCAGCTAATTTAACAAGCTATTTTACAAAATGTTACAAGCTAACTATTTTAATGAGCTATTTTAAAAAGCTAACTAGCAAGTTAATTAACTAGCTAAATTAGAAAACTTAACTAGCTAACTGACCTAACTTAAAGTTAGCTTAACAGAAACCAAAAAATCAACAGAAACCAAAAAACAAACCTTACCTAGCTAGCTAAATTAACAAGCTAATTTACAAACCTTAACTAGCTATCTGACCAAACTTAATGTTAACATAGTACTTCTTTAGATATTATGGTGAATTTTAAAGATGATGTTTCATTTTTATGTGGAAAGCAAATGAGATATCTCATCCTATATGAATAGATAACTCAGCAAAAGACAAAAACAAAAAAAAGGAAATAAAGAAAAATTTCAGGGAGTTTGAAATTTGAAACGAGTACTTTGAAGGTCAAGATGAAAATGTAAGGAGTAAAAAGTTTGTTTTTTCTTCTCTTGGAAATGTACTTGAACAAGATTACAAGTATTAAACGTCAATAATATTTGAATAAAGTATAAGTCTTTCAAACTAGTACTTAAGTACAGTAACAAAGTACTATTACTCAACTAGTTTCAACCCCTGGTATTAATCCTAAAAGAATAAATTTAGTACCATTCCCTGATATAATCTAGTCCTCATTCAGGCATGTGGTGTTGACATATAACAATCAGGCACAGAGGACGAAGGTACAGACACACACCTGTGCAGAAACACACACACACACACACACACATTGTGAATAAAACTCACAGAAGGATCAAAATCTCCCATTCAGACATACACATTCACCTAAGGAATGTTCAGGGACAGATGATGCCATGTGCTCGGTACAGCAGTAACGTTTACGTAGGCAAAAGGGGAACACCAAGTTAAGGCTAATACTTGTTAGAAAGAGGGAAAATAAATTCAGTGACAGAAAAGTGGTAGAAGTGGTAGAAGAGAGGTCGAATAGATTTGCTTTTTGGTTCGTGTGTGTGTGTGTGTGTGTGTTTCGCAGGAATTGTGAACATGCTGTAAATTTCAGTTTATAGCCTGTGTAGGCCTTAGAGGCAGGACAGATAGATTGAATTAATGTCCTTGCTGTGAGCACAGCTTTCACCATTGCTACACAGGGCCAAAGTGCAACTCAAAGCAGAGAGATCTGTAACATGTGACACACCTGCAGGCTTACAGCCCAATTATTTATCCAGCAGGGCTGAGGCATATGATGCACTTTAACCTTAGTAGCACTTGCATGCAGCAATATTTGCACTAATGATTCTAATTTCTAGTGTACTGCATGCTATAGCCTAAAGGTACTTAGTTTTGGAAGAGGAAAAGAGACAAACTTTTAGCCTTTTGAGTGCAAATCTGCATATGCCCGTATGTGCTATTATGGAGTGTCAAAGGCTACAACAAATGACTTAAGGGAGAAAAAGTCTCCAAGATCAACTATTACTACAAGAAGCTACATTTGCCACAGCGCAAACCTGTCATGATAAAAGTTATTTATCTCAACAGCATGGCAAGGTTGCACTGTAAGAAAGACATTCTTCTCAGTTATAGGGACTGATGAAGTTTCAATATTTAGATAATTTGTGAAATGTAATCAAATATCATTATAAATAAAGGACACTTGTGTTAAGGGGAATAAGAGGAGCTGATGGATTGAATTTTTCCTAATATTCCGCTTCTTCATAATGGGCCTCATTTATATATTTTTTTTAAAGTTTATAAGTTGCGTGTAAATGTTTCATAGGTCAAACCAAATGAAAAATGTCAGCCAGATTTACAGAAGTTTGGGAACGCTGACTTCTTTTCTACTCACATGCATATGTTGATGAATGGCAGTCATCCGTAAAGCGCAAAGTGTGTTCAGATCACAGCTCCTTTGCAGTTAGTGATGCCCATAAAACTCCCTAAAAGGTAAAGTGCACAGAGAGCTGAAAGCAGAAAATGAGGACAAAGCTGTGAAAGAAAAGGAATTCTCAGAGGCAGAGGCGGCTTTTATTTAGACTCATGTCTACACCAATAAAAATTATTTAGCAACATAACAGCACATGAAAAGGCTAAAATGTGGAGGCAAATTAGAGAAAAGGTGAATTAGGTGTGAGTTAAGTGAGGTGAAAAAAAATGGTTTGACATGAAAAAAGAGGGAAAAAATAGCTACTCTGTACCTTGGTAATCATGGACACCAAGCACATCACACAGGAATTCTTGCTATGTTTAACTGTTTTAAGTGTCTCGGTAACTGTTGGCCAGAAGTCTTTTACGCCTACGTAAAAATTACTGCTCTTCCGGCTCTCACACGCTTCAGCCTCTCAGCACCAACGCGCCCTCCCCAAAACTCCCTGGGGACTGGATTTTCATGAATACCAAATTTCTTGTGTAAATGCTCCTGCAAACTGTTTCTGAATATATACTGAATCTCATTGTTTTTATTCTAATCCCACCTGTTTAGTTTCATGCTACCATGTTTGCAGATCAGTATTTCATATATCCCAAGAATAGTTCAAAATTATAAGTTAGTGAATGTATGAATGTGAATTTGAATGTAATATGCAGGGTTAAAGGAATTTTACCTAAATCACATACCATGCCCCCTGAATACATCACATATATAATTTCAATCAAACATCCTCTAAATGAAAGAAAAGCCTTTTTTGCATTTCTTTTTTTCCTTTCTTTCTTTTCATTTCAGCCTTACTCATGAGCAACCCCCAAGTCTTATAAAACAGCATAAAAATAATTTTCTTTTCCCACCTTTATTTCCTAAGCTTTTATTTTGTGGTAATCTTTTCAGTTAAATCTTTGGCCTCAGTGACATATTGTGTGAACCCACCAAGGTATTAAACTTATTGTTCATTCAGGAAACTGGCAGAACTATCTCTTGCATGCTTTTCCATAATCGTACTGGATGATCTGCGTGGTCAGAATACATCTTCCTAAAACATGATTAAACTGTACAATCTGGAAAACCGCAAGTGACATTAATGCATTGCTGGCAGATAATAATAATGTCCATTTGTGTAGAAAGCACTCTCTAATATGGGGAGTGATAGGAGGAAAAAAGAGTTGATTTATGTGTTGTTGGGAGATGTTGTGATGAGGCAATCGAACATTCTTCAGCACATGGTTAACTTAACTGCAATTGCAGAGCCAATAAATTGGGCGTAAAACGCCTCCTAATCAATCCAGATGGTAATTACTTATTAACAGATGAGCTCTAAAATGTGATGTGCAGTTGGCTGACCACAGTTGCTGTGCTGATGAACTTGTTGAAGTCTACTCCCGTCTTGTAAGGTCTTATTCTACGTTCGCTCTTTTGGCTCTGCATTCTGCTCCAGCATCTCTTGGAACTGGACATCAACCGAAATGAGGTCCTAATAAATATCAATGTTTTAAAGCAGAACACTCATTTAATTTCTTGGATCTCTTGCCAGTTTGATATTCTTGCTCTTAATTTGTGTTGGAAATAGACATTTCATGGCATGTAATAATGTAATAATATCTCTGAAGTCCTTTGAGGCAAAAAAAAAAAAAAAGTTCACCAAAGATTGAACAATAACCTTTCATTATTACATTTTGCTAGAACTTAGATTAGCGAAGAATAGTTTAATACTTTCTGAGAAATATACTTTTTGTCAGATGAAGGAATAACACAGTGCTTAGCTTAGGTATGGACTCAGACTTTTAATTTCTTCTTTACAAGAGTAGTTTTAACACAATGCAATATTAGTATTGCAATATAGAATGAAGATTGTATATTAATACTATTTTTTTGTTGAAGTTGTTGAGGCTGAACTGGTGGTTGATGAGCTTTCTGTCCTCTTCATATTCAGGAGGACGTCCCTTTGCAGTGTTGTCAGGTATGTGGTTTTACAGCTACTTAGGCTACTTTTCACTTGCCCCTATGTTTTTTCCTTATGTGTATTTAATAATGAATTATTAATTATTAGCGAACTATACAAATTTCAAACCCAAACTGGACAGTTGATGACTGGAAAAAGACCAGGTGATTTTTTTTCTTCTTCTAATCTTCAACTGTCCAGTTTCAATAAGCCTGTGCCCATGATAGCCTCAGATTCCTGTTCTTGGCTGACAGGAGTGGAACCTGATGTGGTCTTCTGCTGTTGTACCAAGGTGTGTCCACCTCAAAGTTCGATGTTTCGTGCATGCTGAGATGCTTTTCTGCTCAGCATGGTTGTAAAGACTGATTAAATGAGTTACTAATCTTCCTGTCAGCTTGAGCCATCTGCCCATTTTCCTTTGACCTCTCTTAACAACAAGGTGTTTCCACCCACCGAACTGTTGTTCACTCAATGTTTTTTGTTTTTCGTACCATTCTGTGTAAACTCTAGATACGGTTGTGTGAAAAAAATCCCAGGGGATCAGCAATTTCTGAAATACTTAAACCAGCTCATCTGGTACCAACAACCGTGCCACGGTTAAAGCCACAGAGATCACACTTTCTCCCCGTTCTGATGTTTGATGTGAACATGAACTGAAGATCTTGACCTGTATCTGCATGATTTTATGCATTGAGCTGCTGCCACAAGATTGACTGATTGGATAACTGCATAAATGAGCAGTGTATAGGTGTTCCTATTAAAGTTTTGTGAGTGTATAGTCTATTAGAAATTTTGTAACATCACCTTTTTCCTCTCTTCAACTGTCCAGCTTGGGTGAGCCTGGGCCCACTGTAGCCTCAGACTCCTGTTCTTGGCTGAAAGGAGTGAAACCCGATGTAGTCTTCTGCCGTTGTAGCCCATCTGCCTCAAGGTTCAACATGTTGTACAGTTGTAAAGAGTGATTATTTGAGTGACCGAACAACCTGGCCATTTTATTATTACTGATCTATTGTTTTATTGATAAGATCAGTTTTAAGGTCTTTGAAGCTTGTGTGATAAAACCATCAAACATGTCCCTTTGGATCCCAGGGGTGGACATATGGGGGTGCCAGAAGGGGCATAAGACAACTTCTGCTGCATTTATGTTGCTGTGCTGTTACTGGATATTGAATTTTGTAATATAAAAATATCAGTACATGTACAGTCTCATTCTGAAGTAGTAGACACTTCAAGCTTGTCTCACTGATGTTAAAGCTAGCAAGTTAAATGAATAATGATATATTATGTATGACCAAAACTTTGTGGACACCTGACCATCATTTAGGCCTTCCACAAACAAACAGCAAAGGAGGGACTAAATCTGGAATGGGATTCTGGAATGTTCTAAAAGCACATATGGTGTGCTGGTCAGAAACTTTGGGCCCTATAGTGGAGCTTCATCTGTCCATCAGTTAAAGGTGAGTTACAGCTAAATGAATCACAAAGCAGACAGTGCATATTAATGTAAAGTGCATTTTTATTGTTGTATGTATTGTACAGATGACCATGTTGGTTTGCTGTGCTCAGTGTTTATATGATTTTTTGGAAAAAAGGAAGAAACAGATAGAAACTGACCTTTAGACATGCAGCTGCTGGCATATACACACAAAAGCATGACTAAAATTTAACAAATACGTAAAATCCCCCTTACCCACCCACATTAATGTGCCATCCTTTCAAAACTGCTGCTACTCCTTTGACTCCCGGTGTAAAAACTTTCTAGATCCTGCTGAAGGCACAGTAACTCATTAATGAAGCATTTCAGAACACAAAGGCTAGAATCAGTATTGAAGTTTTGTAGTCTATTTGAGCTATCACAAATCACAAATTCATCACAAATTTAACAGTAAGCAGCTTTCATTATTAAATCTCAGCAGGACTTTGTGTGTGAAAAAGAGACGGTTCACCACTGAATGACAGCCTCAGTAATCCTTGAGGGAAGAGCAAAGGAAAACATCTCCTTTTCTTCACCACTCGACTTCAAATAAGCCGATTCCCTCTCAAGTGCTGCTGTCTGGATCCTCAACTGATCTGTTAGGCTACAATACAGCTACAGTCTCTGATGTGCACCACACTGCCATGGATTTACCCAAATACAGATCTGTTCGTGCAGCAATAACGCAGACAAGATTCATTGGCATTTCGAGCACTTCACTAACAGAGCTATACAATAACTGAATTCTCATCCGATGGAGCAGGCGAGAGCATAGATATCACTTGATCAAGCTCCAGAATGTCAGAGAAATTATAATGAAACCACTCGGGGCGGATGAACTCGCATCAGCGTACATAAAAATTGGCCTCAGATTAGGATGAATTGATGTAAAAAGAGGAATGAAGGATATGAGATGGAGTATCCTGGCAGTTACCATAGTAACTCCGCCTCCATTTACCTCTCAGTGAAGCCCTTGATGTGTTGGAAGTGTACTGTAACAGCACTCGGCCTGCAACTCTACATTCCTCTATCACATTCACTCTCCACTTTCTCACTCTCTGTAGGAGAGGCTCCCTAAAGGCTCACTTTAAACATCGGCTTTGTTTCCACCTTGTGCAGCGTTTAAGTGAATATCATAAATGTATCAATTGATTCCAACTTTATTTCGAAATTTCATTCGTTTCAAGGGCAGTGTAGCTCAAAGGATAGGAGCACAAATTTAATTTCACAGTCAACTTATACGTTTTTACAGGACAAGAGAGTGAAAACAGATACGTCAGGCTCCATAAGAGACAAAGGAATAAAGATGGCTGGAGACTGTTAAATCTTTCCAAAGGCAGATAGAAAAGCTGTCATGGATGCCATCTAATGCTGATACAAATGTGTTTGCTTACTCGGACGGTTTACTTAAGATACACTACAATCCATTTCCCAAATCTAATATTTATCAAGCACTGAGAGCACTTACTGTTAGCTGGGTGAGAAAAATGACCGAATGAATGAGGCGATCGCAGACCATCGTTCATTACAAATGAATCAATATATACATAAATCTAGTTTGAAGCAAAAACACATTCTTATCAATTGTTCACTTATCCACCGGACTTCGCTTGCTGTATGAGAAAAAAAAAAATAAACGACTGACACGACACGCATGCGAGCGTTTCACACTAATACAGAAATCAAAGCCTCATTTATTCCAGCAGGCTCCGCCCACTCACTCTGCCTCATTCTCTCTGACGCACATCGTGAGGCAGGGACATGACAGGGTCTGATAGATTCTTCTCACTTCATTACTCCTAGTCTTTCAAAACCACAAAACAAGTCTGCAGCAAAATAATACTCATGTAGGCATTGAAAAGAACAGCACTAGCAAAATCTCAAAAGAGTGAATGAACTGAAAAGCGCTTTACATATTGACCTGCAAGTAAATCATTTTTAAATATTAACTAGTGTTTACAACTGAAGCTCAAACCATTTAAAAGCCTAAATAACACCTGAAATACAACATGCACACTATATACATTATGACTTATTAAAGTGCATGTGTCTGATCCTGATATCCTCACAGTTCACTCTGTGCAAGCTTCTGTTGCCACGTTATGAGAAGCATCACTGGTGTGTTGGCTGAATGCTTAAAATCATGAGTAAATGAGCAAGCACTCAAACTCTTACTTGCGTTGGGGTGCTTTCAGAGCGACTTTTAATATAGCCTACTGTGTTAACTCACTTAAAGGAAAAATCCACCCTGAATTCACCCTTCTCAAGGCTTCTACATTACCCACAATGGCGTTCAACTACCAGGTAATATCGGTCCCAGTGGAAACTCATCTCTACCTAAAGACAGCGATGCGGCAGTGCTTTAGTCCTTTAGTCTTACCAGCTATCAAACCTCCTCCTCTGTACACTCTACTCAAACAGATAAGGTTCCAAAGCACCAACTTTCATGCTAATACCACCATCAACGCCACTGTGCTTGTCATCTTATACATCGCTAACTAGCTGAGCAGAGCAGTATTATATAGCTGCACTGCATTCTGGAACTATGAGTCCCAATGTTTGCTGTCTAGTTGTTTGTTTGCTAGACTAGTAGTAGAGTTAAAAATGTAACAACGTTATTTTCTCCCATGTTAATGTACCCTTTTATACACACTTTGTTCGGTTAACTTGTTGGGGTTCTTCAGGCCAGTAAATGGCCCTGATACCAATATTCACTGTCTGAATATCCCTGCTTGCTTGATGAAATATGATTCTCAATACTGCCATGCAATATTTCTTCATTTCAATTTTCTCTTCATGTTTTTTCAGTCTGGAAATTAACTCGGCCCTCAGCCAGTTGCTTAGCTCTCCCTCCCTCTCATGTGGCATAGCTCTGATCAGACTACGTGGGCTCAGTTGAAAGAAACTGGACCATTTTCATTGCAACTGCAGTTGCAATTCGCCTCCCAATCAACAGAGGACTTTGAAATTATAACCTGTTCCTCTAAGTACATTTTTAAACAGATACGATTTTAAAACTCTTCAGTGTGCAAACCTGTACTGTTCTGATTAATTTGTTCAGAGTTTGCTATTCTTCTGGAACTGTGCGACGAGGCTTAGCACTTGCTCCGAGGCTGTGATGACTTTGTTGTGCAAGTAGGCTCTGCTGTTGATGCCAGTCTCCTGCAGGAAGTAACGATAGTTGACCATGATGCCGCACGAGTTGGCGATGCCTCTCGGGCTAGTGTCGGCGTGCCAGTTGAGCCTCCAGAGGGTGGCGCCATTCTGGAGGTGGAAGTTGGCGACGGGGTTGAGGGCATAACCACGCCGCTTCTCTCCGTACAGATACCAGGCACACAGACGCATCAGGACTGGCTCCAGAGCGCGTGCCAAGCGTTCAGAGCGATGCCAGTCTCCAGAGGCGAGGAGGGCACGCAGGGCATCGAGGGCAGCAGCACCAGAAGCTGCCCCTGTCGCCTCCTCCACTTCTGTCCACTCATGTTCAGAGAGCAGCTCGGTGACACGGCCCTCCTTCCTGTACTGAGCCAGGAAACCCTGCAGCCATGATGTAAAGCCAGGGATAGGAGAGAGGCTGGAGAACTGAGCCATGTGAGGAAATTCACTCTGCAGAGCAAAAAAAAAAAAAAGGAAGAAGTATGAAATATACAATCAATCCTAATATCATGCTTTTCACTACATTACAAAGAACAGGATTTGATTTGAAACATAACATTGCAAGTCTGATTATTTGATTAAGGAAAAATACTTGAATGTTTTTAAAATGACTTGCTTTATTACCTTCAGTAGTTTATCAAAAACAATCATTTTCACCTTGGATTTTTTTCTGCTTTGCTATATTCAGATTAGGGTATATTGTGATTCGCCACACCTGATTGTATCGCCAAATCATTATCTATATTATATCTTCATAAACTTCATATACAACTTACAAACGGCTTTAAATTACAAAGTTAACACCTCCATTCCAGGCATGGCCAGGATGCCAGGCATCAGCATTTGCTGAAATGGACTTTTGCAACACACAAGAATTCTGCTTTTGAAGTAAAATTAGTACCTTTAATGCACTAATTTTAGCAATTCAAAGAAAAGAACAAAGCTTTTACTTCGCATTTCATTGTGTGCTTCATGATGACAAGTAGCACCGCTCCTCAAAAAAAAAAAAAAAAAAAAGATTTATGTCCTGATGTGCAGGAAATATTCTGTACCAAATGTCACACCAGGAAACTCTGTGATGATGCGCATACAAATGATTGTGCTTAACAAATCATTCTGTTCTGTTTACTTCATGTCAGTAATGCAAAATCCACCTAGCTGCTATTTTGTACCTACACTCCTTGCTTATTTATCGTGTTGTACGTTGTATAAAGTTTTGTTTCCTGAATTGCAGGTGCCGCTCAAGACCCCTAAGAATTCTTTGGCTGTGAATTGAGATTGGATAATTAGAATGCATAATGCAACGTACTCAGCAGCAGCTGATTTAGTGCCATTGCAACCAAAGACAATGGACAACAACATTCTGGCAGTGTCAGAAATCTCACAGTGTGACTGCTGCTACAGCGCTCGTCGAAAAGCCACCAATAGGAGGATGGCACAGGACTACACGAAGCCCACGTATATTGTACAGTAGTGGCAGTTGGGAAACATCAATGAAAAGTGTGGGATTTAAAAGAAAAGCAGACTGTTAATTGTGACAGCAGGAAGAATGTCATCACAGTTCTCTCTTAACAGGTTAAAAAAAGATGCAGCATGGAAAGAAACAGAGAGCTGGAATTACAGCTAGCAGGTATGTAACTAGCCAATTAGCAAGCAAATGCTCTGCTGAAACGCATCAATTTTATTTATCATTACCACAACATGAAACAATTTCATGTAGTCCCCGCCCAGAAAGTGCTGATTCATGATTTAAACAGAACGTAGTACTTTTCTTTAAATCACACATCTATCATTAGAGGATCTCCACTCACTGAGCACATTAATAGGAAGTTAGTTATTGCTGGTAACATGATTGTATTTTTGTGCGACTATTAAAGTAGTGTGTGAGCCTTTTGTACAGTCAAAACCCACATCATGATCTTTTCACAGAACAGCTTCCTCTTTGCTGCCATGACTATCACACAGCCCTAATCCAGCACTCTGACGACTACGCTTAGCCATATCAACACCTCTGCTGTTCTTTTTCCTCACTTCACTTGGACTAATATGAGACATACCCACCCTCGTTCACTCACACATTCTCTCTCTGGTCTATATTTGAGTCTGAGAAAGCAGACAGCAAAACAAGCCAGACTGTCAGCCTGGTCCCTGAAGGGAAAGACTAAATCTGTTTTTTCCCCTCCTTCTGTCTCTCCATCATTTATCAGCATGCTCTCTATCAAGCTTGTGGAGGAAGTGAGGATAAGTGTGTCTGGGGGTCATTTTCTATTCATCAGCTAAATTTACTGCAAATCCTCAGTCAGCAGGCCTGAGAAAGAGAGAGAGAAGTTGTACAGAAAGTGAGAGAAAGTAAGGGTAGAAGTGCCTCATGAGTACAGCACTGCAAGACAACTAGACCCATCTCTCCTCCTCCTAATTTATTTTTTTTTTTTGGCTTTTTCCTCACCCTCCATCTTGCATCCATCACTGTAGCTGTTCCCCACTGACGGACTGAGTCACCTTCACCCCTCAGAAACGCTCTGTCCCTGCGCATACTAATCCTCTCTATCTCTCCCTTATACACACTCTCTGTCTTACATACACACATCACAGATATATATACAGTCAGGTCCATAAATATTGGGACATCGACACAATTCTAACATTTTTGGCTCTATACACCACCACAA
>CM075008.1:9479716-9494123 GCA_037576675.1 Pangasius sanitwongsei | reverse complement strand
AAATGTTAGAATTGTGTCGATGTCCCAATATTTATGGACCTGACTGTGTGTGTGTGTATATATATATATATATATATTAATATAAGTATATTAAATTTTACAGAAGCCTTAAGTAACAAATTGTGGAAAAGACTGAAGCTCTTTTTCTAGTTATTTTGTCTACATATTTCATTCTTTCAGCTCAATAACTCCATATTCCAATATCAATATTTTGAGGTATTATCTATATATGTAAGGAATAACACAGTAAAGCCGTGCTGATATGCAAAAGTAATCCATGGCGGGCATGTGATATGGCCTGACACATAACAGAGTGGGTTATTTTCGTATATACTACAGTGATTTGCCAATGATTCAACATTTTAATTTATTAAATGAACTCCACATCACACTTTTTAACGGTTTATAGTTACATGTAATGTCATGGAATGTCCGCAAGACAAGTTAGTTCCTGTCATTGCTTACAGTATAGAAGCTATAAAAAGTTGTTCGCACACCAGCCTCTCCTGTATGTTCTCTCTTAATGTTAAGCACGTGACTGACAAACTGGAAAGTGCAACCTACTTCCTGATGACTCTCCACTGTCGGGAAACTTACTGACTGTTACAAAGTGCTGGCACTAAAGAACTCCTTCCATAAATGTTACATAAACCTGTCCTAACAGAAAGCTTAGTCATATCAATGATTATACATTTTTCTTAAACAACACATTTTTTTTATTATTATTTATAATAACTGTTTATTATTAGCCTTAGATTATGGTGGAACTTCTGCTAGACAGTTCCTTGTGTATGAGCTGTTAGAATAGGAATGATAATGTTTTAATATAAACTAGTGCATTAATATAAATCTGTCATTTACGTTACAGCTGGAACTACTGTCAGACCTGTGCTTTTATAGAAAATGAATGCACGCCTTCTGATTGGAGACTTCAATAGCGCTGTGATATAAATCAAACGAACAAGATCATCTAAGTCAATATAATGAGAAATTAATTCAAAATAATGATATAGCACTTTAACACCTTTTTTTCCCCACAGCTTGCAGTGCAGGGTGTCCACACAATTTACATATGTTTCATTGCAGGGAAACATACAGACAACCGGCTCTCTCTCTGCAGCATGAGCTCTAATCACACCGATGTGGATCATCTGCATGAAATTATACCCATCAGCCCTGCATCTGCCCCCATCCCATTTCCCCTGCCCCGTCATTCAGCTTGGATAGTGAGTGGCAACCCTACAGCTCTCTCCTAAGAGCTGTTAACCTCCATTACACAAGCAGCCACTCTGCTCTTTATTTCATCAGCATTTTCCATGAAGCAAAAAAAAAAAAAAAAAAAAAAAAAAATCATTTGAATCTATAAACCAGAGTGCCTCTTGTTTTGCACCCTCCTGGCTCAATTCTTCCTTCGTTCAATAAATTGAGCGTATGTCTTCAACGTGGAAGAGCTTCCGTATTTTTCTAGGTTAGTAAGGACGCGATCTCATTAGTTTTACATTTGTTTATTCTTCTGTCTGGCTGAGTGTCAGATAAAATGTGAAGGCGATTGAAGGTGTGCTTACACTAAACTCTAGGTGGTGCTGACAGAGTAACACGTCTTCTATCCTGATGCTCTGCTTCTGCTGCTGTAGATGGACCCACGCAGACATTCTTAAGATTTGCACTTCCCAAAAAGACTCACTGTTGCTTCAAAGGATAATCTCACCTAGATATTGTATATTTGTACCAAAGGTCTGCTGCTGGAATCATAAAGACGGTCCTGTGCTCATCCTATTCACAATATGCTCAGCACACTTGAGTACAGTCTGTCTTTATAGTATATGGTTGTAGAAAAGTAATGATTCATATTTCGATTCCCCAGTGTCACACAGAAGAGGATGGGTGTCCTTTGGAGTCTGGTTTCTCTTACAATTGAGTAAAGCTTCTTTGTGACAATGTCTATCAAATAAAAGTGAATTGTTTTGTTTTATGAACTTGTGCTAGTTCTGGGCAGCCGCTCCTGGTGAATTCTGGGCAATTTAATAAAGTATAGTCAATGATTTGTGGTAGAGATTAGCCACAATTAGCTGTTTTGAAACTCAAAACAGTCTTTATATAACAATGCCTCCATAACATGCACATGCTTCAGCCTATTAAAAACCCTCTTGAATTCTAGGAGGAGAGCTTTCTGATTTGAAAGGCAACGTGATTGATGGTCAGGTAGAGACACCTTCTGATCCTGATCATTTATTTTGTTCTGGGGTGCCACAGAGACCAGAGTTTCTCCACTAAGCTGGTATTCCATCAGCAGCTACAAAATGTGAGGAACACTTTGCCAAATATTATGAATAGTGTTCAAACTTATAAAAAGTGTTCAAACTAATAAAAAGTGCTGAAAACAAATATCGATCCCAGCTTTAACTCTCTGCCAAAGGATGCATAAATTCATCATGGGCCATCTTCACAAGGTCCTTCACAACTTCCTTCCTGTACATAAATATTAATATTTATTTTGACTGTCTAAAGAACAAAGTAAAAATAGTAATAAATTGCACACAGCATGCCACAATACTTCCACCTATTTAATTTCAGCACCTATTTAATTAATAGAAATGACAACCCCTTTCCTGCACGTGTGGAAGTCAGGTTATAGAAGATAGGACCATTTGATTCACTGAACATCAAAATTATTAGCTGCATTTCTTGTTTTTTTTTTTTTCCTAGTCTGATTTCATTCAAGCAGCTTCTGAAACACCCAGTAAGGATATTCAATGAAGTCAGTTACACAGCAGCCCCTTTGGAAAACTGTACAATGTACAAACATAGTGAGATCATAGTGACTCACTTGGCCAAGATTTTATAAAAATCATATGCATTAACTACAATCTATGTGGTTTATAGAGAGGTTCTTAATGGACCATATGCACAGAGATGAAGAGCATGATCCCAGCATGTCTAAACAGATTGTCTTTCAATCAGTGGCTGGTTTATTCTTTATAGAAAAAAAAAAAAACATAGGCAAGATACACTTAGCATTAGATATGTCTGATGTACATTTTGGTTATTTTATCTGGTACAGATACCATAGGTCACTCTGTATGTACACCATTACTGCCCATCTGTTGCTATGCATTCATCAGATTACCTTTACCCCACTTGTGTGGTGGATCATTCTCAGCACAGCAGTGACAGTGACATGGTACAAGTGTATCAGGCAGAGCAGTGTTATTATTATTGTAACAGGGTCTGTGCTGCAGTCAGTAATTGAACCTGATCATGTCCAATGATTATCACTACAAGGTACGTGAACTTAATAAACTGGCAACTGAGTGTATATACTGTATGTAGCAGCCTTGGAAAACCTGTTGGATTGTGCTGTGGCTGCATTCTGGCAAAAAGTAAATTTGACACCTCAACTTTAAGAAAACATAAAATACATTAAATTTAAGTAATTCTGAAATGTTTTTATTAACTTTCCAGTTAACAAACGATTGAAGGTTGACATCGCTGCAATGGTCATATATATTGGTTCTATATTTTATATTTTATTATATGTCAAATAATATACAAATAAATCAATATATAGCTGTTGACTGTAGACCAATCAGTATGTTGGTGTTTTTCAGTGGAACTGAAACGAAATATTTAAATGCAATTTAATCTCCCATTTCTCTTTTGGAAGGAACAATATTTTAAAGCTTTACTTCCTGCTAAAGAGAAACATATTTCAGGAAAGCCTGTAGTTTCCAGAGCCATACATAGTAGAAAATGTCACAGTTCACCATGTGAAAGGTTTTCCACACATGCAGTATGTGCTTTACATCTGTTCAGACCTTCTCCCATCCCCATCATCATCACTAACCTGCAGCTCTCGCACCACCCTCTTGATGAGGTAATTGCCGAGCTCCACCCCCTGCAGACCAGTCTGGGTGGAGGAGATGGAGTAGAAGATGGCAGTAGTGATCTTCTCCACTTCCTCTACTGCATCCAGTGTGGTGAACTCTCTCACAATACTCTAAATAACGAACAATATTGACGACTGTCAGCAAAGTGATATCAAGCGTGAATAAACAGTATGTAGAAAGTGAATGTGAGTAAGTGTGGCAGGTGATCGCGAGATAGTGTTCCCTAACCTGGATGTTATCTGATATGTCCTGTGTGAGGGCTACATGTAAGACCACCAGAGGTTCTCCAGGCATGGAGGCATGTGTGAAGGAGTAGCAGCGTCTGTAAGGCCCGACTCTGCGCTTTATGTCTGTCCAGTTACGCACTGGGTGCACCGCTTCATACCTGTAAATATACATCCTGATCAGCGTTCACTAGTAGATTTCATGTTCACTAGTGATTCCTATTTAATTACTTTTTTTTTTTAGTTAAAGCACTATGTCAAGGCCTTGGATCTCCATGCATCTTCAGCATTTTGTAGAGGTGAGTGAATCTTACTGGCTGATCTTCTGAAGGAGCTCACAAGGGGACTGCCATGTGATTCTCTCTAACCGGAGAAGCCCAACAGAGAACCACTCGGACAGGAGGCTCTTCAAAGTGCTGTTAAGATCCTAAAAGAGACACACACAACCACACACACAATTGTATTTAATTAAATCCTAAAACAGCTCGTTTCTATAGCTTTCCAAATCAGCTAATGAACTCTTCATTAGTTGACATGTTGTGTACGTTAGCTAATGAAATCTTTCTCTAGTATGGAAATCAAAGAATTTATTCAAGTGAACTAATTCAACACTAATTTCATTTGCCTCCGGATTACGTTACGCCTGATGCATATGTAAAATCTCACGGCTCCTCGACACGTTAATATTTCACAGCCGGTTTCTGATCTTCTGCAGTCTGGCATGTTGAGTTTCGGATTTAGACAAATCAGATTTCTCTCTGCAGGCTGCTGCACTCTAAGCCTGTTTGTTTGCCCTTCAGCTGATGTTATTAGATGTGCTCCGAGAGAGAGCAGAGCAGATTTGTGGTAAACATAACGCAATTTCAGCAAGGAGTCACGCCACTCCAGTGGGTCAGCTTTCATATCTGAAGAGGTTCAGAGAACTGCACTCTTGTGCACAATCACATAGAGGCACAGACGTGTGAACACATTGTACATGCACCCTTAGGCACACCCGTCAGTGAAATCTGTCTGAACATCCTTCTTGTGTGCACACTGATTCTTAGGAGAGATCATTTCTACATAAATATGAGTCACTCAAAGCACCATCGCAAATGTGCAAAAACACACACACTTTAGTTTGACTCAGGTAAAAACCTACAAAGTACAAAATTGCCTAACCCTACACAAACTTTCATGTATTTTAACATTCCCTTTTTAAATTGCCCTTACCCTTCCGTTTTAAGTTTTCCATTACTGTATACCATTACCATTAATCTATTACCTCAAGTTTGGAGGGGCAAGGGGGAGTGTCAATGTAGACTTCAGGAGCAGAACTTCTCCAGAAAACATAGCTATATGGTGCAATTTCATTTTAGAATTGAACTCATGTATGCAGAAGAGGGTGGATAGCCTTTTCTCCCATCTGTGTTTGCTACCCTGTGATGCAGCTTGGGGGGGAGCTATTTCTAAGTGTAGCCCTAAGTTCCTGTCACTGTCCAGTGCATTTGTCCAGTATGGAGCTTCAGTATAAGATCGGTGCATAGCTATTAATAATATAATATAATAATGCATTATCTTCTTCTCAGATGCAGATTTCTGTTCTTTCAATGAGTAAGGTGAGAAGACATTCCATTTTCCATTAGTGCTGTTATGTTTAGAGCCTTGCAAGACTTCAAGTCAAAACAATGCAGAGGTGCTAGACCCCTAACAGTGAAATTTCCCAACAGCTGCACCCAGAGGGGCTGAAGAGAAGGAGAGAAGCCCATGAGCAAGAAGAGTTACACAGCAGTTATCTTCTGCAACTCACTTCACTTTTATGTAAATCACAAGTCTAGTTTGTGTTTTGTCCCTGGCTCAGAGCCTTCACTAACCACATTTCCACTCAGCTTTTTTTTTAAAAAAGAAAAAAAAAAATCATCGCCCCAATTTGGACAGAGAAATTACTTCTAAGCACTTACAAGATATTATTCCACTTTAAACGTCAGGGCAACTGACAGCAAATTCTGCACCTACCACTGTTTTGCATTCGCTTACATGGCTCATTTTCCCCCATAACCTGAGGATGGATCCTGGCATCACACTGCAGATATTCAGCACCACGCTCTAGGCCAAAATTTTCTAAACTGCAGTGCTCTCAGAATTTGTTTGCAGATGTAAGTGAAATACACACATATAAAATACACTGAGGTCAAAATAAGTAATAAATAAGTCATGTGTCTAATCTATGCCAAACTTACCTCTGGTTATTATGTCTTGATTAATCTGTTGGCAATATTTCTGAAGCGTTTTTGCCATATCATACTTTAAAAGTGACTACATGGAACGAGAGACTCACACCCCCTTTCCAGTGCCTGCTATTATTCTTGCCTTCAAAATTCTGCCCATTATGATATAAACATTGTTGTCATATGGCCCTGTAGGCTATTAGTGATGACATCCACCAACCAGTGAGCCAGTCTCTGTTTAGACATGGGAGCTTCTCATGTCTTCCTTCCGTGGCAGATAAACAGTCTATCTGCTGGCCATGAGGCAAAAACACAAAGACATCACAATCTAGCCTCAGGTTCTGGAAAAAAACAAGCCCCTTCTTGGTTCCCTTTCATGGAACACTGCAACTGACTGCATAACAAAAGTAAGTAAACCCCAGATTCAAGCACAAGGTCACTCCAGACTCCAGATGTGGCCACCAATACATGTAGTCCTTCCACTCTTTTTTTTTGCTGAAGTGACTGCTAGGCAGGCCCTAGAGAGACCCATTTCAGTTTGGCATCTTAGATGGGCTCATAAGGGGAGATCTTGAGGTACTCCAGTACAAGGGTGAGATCCCACTCCAGGCTCTTGGAGAAGCATTGCAGACTAAAGCGCGTTGCAGCCTTCAGAAAGCCTGTGACAAATTGATGAGCTCCCAGAAACACACAGTCAACGGTGCTATGAAACAGTGCAGTGGCCACCACATACACCTTCGCTGTGGGGACTTCCTGCTTTCTAGCAGTCCCAGTAGGAAGGCTAGTACTCTAGGAACTGGGCAGAGCATTAGATCCAGATTCACACCATTTGCTGAACAGTTTCCACCTGAGAGCTTTCAAAGGCCATGTATTAGAGGTTCTTGCATTCAGGAGCAATCCTCAACCTACTCTTCACTCTGGAGGGCCAGACCCATAGGTCTGGGTGACCTGTCCAAGAATGTTAAATCTTTCCATTTAGGATGATAGACCTGTTTGAGGAGGAAGCTGCTAAGGCATTCTGTCCACCTGTAAAAGCAGCAGATCTAAGGGGACTCTGTGGTCTGTTCACTAAATATTCTGTACAACGTGGGCAGAATCAGTGGTAGAGGTGTAAATGCATAAAGTAAACAGTGAGGCTAGTGTTGGGCCAGTGCAGCCTGACCTAGGGGACTGTCCAGCTCCACCAGGGAGAACGGAAGGATGGCACACCCCACAAAGGATTGAGAAGTGAGTGCCTGACTGAGCAAAAGAACAGTTCACAGTTTTCTCACAGACAGCATGGGCGTGAGATAACAAGGCTAGTAATTTAACAAGGGAACCCAACTCAAGCTACCCACACAGTTCCAAATGTCTCAAAAAAGTATGAAATATAGTTCCCACAGCCGTGAAGAGATTAAAGGAGTTGATAGTAGTCTAATAGTTACCTGTAGCTCTGACCTTAAGAGCTTTACAAAGCTCTTACAAAGACAAGGTACACATGAAGTCCAACATATGTATTAGGTGAGGAGAAGGATATGACAATATGACAAAGGTAATTATGTCAAATAGTATGTCATGATGTTGCCGAAGGTCTCAGGATGCATGTATTAGACAACTTTCCAATGAATGTTCAGAGCATTTTGTTTTCTGTGTTCGAAAATATATGTTAGTGGTTTATACTAAAGGCGAGTTATGATTCCTTTGATTTAAATATCAGCTGCATGCTGCACAAAAACAATGAGTAACAGAAAAGAAAAATTTCATACAAGGGAGCCTTATAATTTTCAAAGCCTAGCATAATAATCTGCAGGAAGATCTGGGGTAAGACATATACAGAAGCCTAATAAGCTTCAATATTTGAGATTTAATATGCATTGCGAGCAGGTCAAAATGTTTGGCCAACAAAACTTTCTCAAATTTTTCATATAGTCAAAACATCAAACAGTTTTACCCTTGCCTCAGTGCACAAATTTGAACATCTCCGAGAAAGACACCATGTGATGCACGATGCACCGTCTGGTCTGATGTGCCTTTAAATCATTTCACGCTTGCTTTGAAGAGTATTCCTCCCTGTCAATTATAAGTTTAAACCCCTCTATTGACCATGCACATCTTAATCGTCCTTCAATCAAGTTTTTAATGGAGCTTTTAAGCATATTATTAAGTGTGATTCAGTTTGAATGTCAGACTATGGTTAAGGCATCAAAATTAAATCACACTGTAATCATGGAAAAATTCTGAGAGGCTCATTCTCTTATGAAAGGAGAACAAGAAGTGATGTTTAAGAACCAGAACAAATGACATTCTGCCTGGCTCTTCAACACTTAGAAGCGAAATTGTGGAGCACAGCACATTCCTCTACTTTCTCCAAACCATCAGCAACAAATTATTATACAGTGTTATTCAAAACAGACTCATGACATGAGACGACATTTTTGAGTGCTAAACCAGTCTTAACTAATAAGCATGGCAGATTTTGGAGAAAAATGTTGACACAGCATGTTGTCAGCTAATAAATCCCTGCCCTATGCTCAGCAATCTGCAAAGGGGCTGAAAAACATCTGGAGGCAAGATAAAATATGGGCCATGCTCAGCAAGGAATCCTTAACTGATCATCCATTAGATATTGGGGTGGCTTACTGAACTGACAATCAAAAAAAAAGAAGAACCTAGTCTGTTTCTAGTCAGCCAAAACATAGACTGGTAATAAACTTTTGATTTGTTCACCCCGGCCTTAGGCCCCGTTCACACCTGGCATTAACATGCATCCTGGGTGATCTAATCCTAAATGGACAGCTCTGAATACAAGTGTGAACGGGGTCCTGTGTGTCTCGGAGACGCACTGTGATCCGATCGCTCAACAACATTCAGAGGTGGTCTGTGACGCATGCATATGACCACATAACATTTGTAGCGTGAATACAAAAGCAACGAAGGAGCGCCTAATCGACTACATCATTGCCCTAGCCAAAAAAAAAAAAAGTAATTATTACGAGACTCTCTGGAAATCTTTGGCTAGGCTAATAAATAAAGGCAATGCCCATGGCTTGAACACCAGCAAAACAAGATGCCTTATGTCCATTTGGACCGAGAACTCATTCATATATAAACGGAAGATACGTTTCGTTTTCTTTGATTGCCAGGTGCAAACAGTGTTTAAAACTGTGTGATTACAGTGGTCTGTGGCATGAAACACAGAAAAATGCTTTAAAGTAAACTTGATTTAGTAAGGATTTTTCTTCTGTCCATTAGCACAGCTTATTTACATTTTGCCATTGGCACTAGCGTATCTTTAGCTGTCCTGTGAGTTTCACATAATTCTATGCTGTATTCTATGCAGCAGTGGTCACACTCAGAGATCTAAATAAAAAATTTCTGACACTGCCAGAACACTGTCATCAACTGTCTTTCGTTGCAATGTCACTAAATCAGCCAATGGTGAAAATCACCACACGTGTATCACTCAACTCAACTCACCACCAAAGAATTCTCTGTGCTGCCACGCATGAAATAAAAAAATCTCATCAATATCTCGTTACAATGTGAAAAACATCATGTAATGAAGTGAAAATGTCAGGTCATTACATGAAAAATCACATTATAACGAGAACAAATTCCTGTCATAACGTGAAAAGACCATGGTATTACGAGAAACACACTGCATTATTTCGTCAAATCTTGTGTTGCTAGGAGGAAATAGCACGTAATTACAATTATAGATGTAAAGTTAGGACCTTGGTTCCTGTACAGTCTGTACAGGGGATTCCTGTTAATGTTAATATTTATATCCTTTTACATTTGTTATCCCTTACTCCCTTTATTAACTGCATACCCAGCCTGTAGACATTTAATACGCTGTAATTTGTAGCCATGAGGTTTCTCATGTCGTGCAAGCGGCTCAGCTAGGACTAAAGCAACCTCTGACCAATTTTTGGGTCTGTATAAATGCTGTAAATTGAGAATCCTTCATAATGTCTGCATACTAATGCCAATACCGTTAACACTACTGTTAACAAGATCAGTTAAGTTGCGTTTATAATATTTATCTTGTACACAATATTTCCTGTAATAATGTGACATTTTGTCCAAGTAATGTGATATTTGGCAAAATAACATGATGGTTTTTCTTGTAATAATGTGATATTTTCATGTAATAACGTGATATTTTTCTATTTTTTTATTTTATGCATGGCAGCACGGAGCTTCCATAGTTTTCTGTGATAGCAAAAACGTGTCAGAACTCATACAGTGTAAACTCAGTCACCCATGTGTGACTGCTTTATAAAATTAATCATAATAGGAACAAAACCTGAAGAGAAGTGAAACATAAAATAGTACATTAAAAATTCTTTTTTTTCTATTAGTAAACTAAAGACTTTAGCCAAACACGATACAACAATACAGTGCCACACTTGTTATGGTGTACATGCCACTGAAGGGGAAACAGCTGAACTTTCACTGCAGAAGTAGGGGAAAAGTCAGGCCCTGTGCGAGGTCATGATTACTTTACAGCTTGATGAAACAGGACACCAGAGGCTGAAGTGGGTTAAGGGGCACTGCTGGTGTTATGTAAACACTCTCGGGCACTTTTCCATCCACCACCCAGAGTCAATCCTGTGTAAAAGACTTTGACTGTGAGTTAATGTTGTGTGAAAGGGGACAATGTTAACATGTTAACATGCAGTGCAAAGACTAGAATTGAGATTTTTTTACCCTTAAGTGCGGGCTGTCAGTAACTTTAGAGGTAAACTCAAGAACATCAGCTCGGAGGTCCACCAGAAACTTCACCCCTCCCTCCACCTTGCTAATGTGGTTGAGTAAATGTCTGTATCTCGGGGTTAAACTGTAACGCAGTCTGTCTTCAGCCTGTAATATGGTAGCCAAGTCCCTGGACTGCGTATCGACCAGCTTCCGCGCCATCTCTGAAGCTCCTCTGTGATCCACTCCATACTCCCTGGAGAGGATCTCAACAAACACCAGTCTCTGCTCCCTGCCCAGGTTCCTGTAGAAGTGCATGAAGTCCAGGCTGTTGGAGTCAGGGGGTGGAGGGGATTTGTCTCTCGTCTCGTAATTCGGTACCGGAGCCACAGTCCTCCGCAGCATCTCCTCCATGACCCTCATGTGTCTATGATGATGAAGAGGATTTTTATTATTATTGCTGTTATTATTATTATTATTATTATTATATCGTGCGACGGAGGAACATGAACGACACGTCCACAAGCTCTGGACAGGCTCAGAAACACAGCTGTGTCGCCAGGTCCTTGAGAAAGTACACACAATAAATCTGGTCGCTATCATGGCACAGGCAATATATAAACCCACTGCTCAATACCAAAATAAACCGCTTTGACCTCATGGAGTCGTAAAGCACTTCCGGGTTCTTAAAGGGGACGCGTTCAGAGCAGTGTTGCCAAGTTCGCGATTTCAAAGAGCTAAACATTTGCACGTATCATTAGCTAATTACAAATATAAATTAAACATATGACATGAAAATGAAATAATTGAATTCTTACAATGAAATAATTCACCAAAAGAATATATGAACAGACAATAAAACAGCTTTTGTTCATAATTTTTTACACCTCAAGGGGTGAATTAGTGCAAATCTGGCAACCCTGTCACCTGCTATTTGGTCAAAAGTGCGCTTTATAGAAACGGCTAAAATGAACTAACTAGTTTTGTTTTGTGAAAATACATAAGGCTTTGGCCTTGCATTTGTCACATCTATCTATCTATCTATCTATCTATCTATCTATCTATCTATCTATCTATCTATCTTCTAACACCCAAGTTTGCTTTACAAATAACCACCCCTAAAACCCTTAAAAAGTTGAAATAAAAGAATAATATCGTGTGAAGAGGGAAAAAAACCCAAAATCTTCACATAACAAAGTTTGTCTAATACGCTCTGTTTGTCAGTGAACACTGTAGTTTACAAAGTCTGCTGCAATCCCACAATCCGTTTCAGTCTCCCTGCACTCAGCCCGCCGTGTGGAGAAGGTAGCTAAGCTCCTAGCTATAATTTATACCTCTCTCTGAGTTTCTCTCACCTTTTAAATATAATATATTTTCACACACTATATATATATATATATATATATATATATATATATATATATATACATAATCAATCAGTAGTATGTCACAATAATTTTAATTGCGTTTAAATACAAGATTTTTTAAAGTTATTGTTAGCTAACGACGGCATGCGTTAGCCACGCTAAGTGCCAATGAGACCTGGCTAGTTAGTGTTAATTGAGCTGGCAACAAGGTTGGCCATTCTAGTCTTTTATCACTAATAAAATAAATATTAATGCATCCTAAAATCTATACAAACTTTCTTAGTCAGGAAGGAGTACGTGAAGTTGAATTTAAATGCGAATAAAAATGGTTTGAGTTAATATAAAAAGAGAGAGAGAGAAGAAGAAATTGGACCAGGGACGCACGTGGAATCCTAAACCACTCAGTGTTTTCTAGATAGGCGCGCTACATAGGGTATGGACCAGTGGCTTTTACACCCTATGTAGTGTACTATGTATCCTGCTTAGAGGCATTTAAGACTCAGCCATGGATTGCTAGTAGACTGCTACAAGGATGCATTAAAAAAAAAAAAAAAAATTAAAACAATAGCTAGGAAAAAAGCTGAATTGGTGCTTAGAGCGAATTGTGTTTTGTACCAGAGGTTCATTTTATCGAGAATAGGTGAAATAACTAATAAAAATGTGCACATCTATGCTGAATAAATCTGAGAATCAGAGAATGGTGCATTTAATGTGATTAGCCTAATAACACTATGCTTCTTGACTATTGTGTGTTTGATGAATGTTTGTATTTTTATCAGATAAAATAATTGGATCTATTTATGTTCCTTGCTTATTGCTGTTGGAATTAACACAAAGCTTGTGTGTGCGTGTGTGTTTTAAATGCAGTTTTAGTTGTATACACACTTTATTGATCACCTGTCTCCAGCTTGGCCATGGCTCAAGAGGATAAAGTGGAGAAAGTAAAGGTGAAGAAAGCCAGAGAGGCAGTGCTGAGTGATGACCTTTCCAGCGGAGACGCACACCTGTAAGAACTAATGCTAGTTTAAATCTCCTGTACGCTTTGTTCAGCCACAGCACCATCACTAATCATCAGGAAAATCCCTTATACCAGAGTATCACAGAATTCTTGAATCTGATTCATCAGAAGGTGTTGATTAATTTTCTATAACAGCAGCTCTGAGACTAGTTACGGCTGTAATGCAAATCACAGGGTTATATTAGTATGCTCGTTCTATTAGGTTATCATTTCTAGAGCAGCTCTTTCACAGGGATTTAGATTGAAGATGCTTTACATAATCTAAACCTAATAATAAATGCACTTTCCGGTTTCCTTGTAACATAACAAGCTGTGTTTTTTTCTTGGTAACTTAAAGAGAAAGAAAAAGAAAGGCTGTTGAGGAAGAGACCATTTATAGCGGCTATAATGTAATTGATAACAGGAATTAACTTGTCTCATTGGACGTTCCACAAAATGAAACGGTTAAAATACAACCTTTCTTTAATAAATTCAGAATGGTAATTGGAGGCAAATTGCTGTGGTATAAGAGGAACAAAACACTTCATTATGTGCTGTTACTGGGAAAAAAACTCAACTTCATGGTGATAAGAGTGACTCTGCTTCACGTCAAGCTGCATCACACCACCATGTCAGTGATTATTTTCCTGTAACAGCATGCTCTGAAGTGTTTTATTGGATACATAATTAACTAATTGATTATATAGATATTCATTGTTCATATAGCAAGAATCACTGAAACAAATACTCATGCATGCCAGAGAAGCTCAGACTTGCATTATAGATGTCATCTACAGTGGATATAAAAAGTCTACACATCCCTGTTAAAATGCCAGGTTTCTAGTGATGTAAAAAAAAAAAAAGAGACTCATTTCAGAACTTTTTCCACCTTTAATATGACCTATAACCTGTACAACTCATCTGAAAAACAAACTGAAATCTTTTAGGGGGGGCGAGTAAAAATAAAAAACCAAAATAATGTGGTTGCATAAGTGTGCACACCCTCTTATAACTGGGGATGTGGCTGTGTTCAGAATTAAGCAATCAC
>CM075008.1:9465396-9478699 GCA_037576675.1 Pangasius sanitwongsei | reverse complement strand
GAAAAGTTCTGAAATGATTTATCTTGGTCTCATTTTTTTTTACATCACAGAAGCCTGGCATTTTAACAGGGGTGTGTGTACTTTTTATATCCACTGTGTGGATGTATGTGTGTGTATATATATATATATATATGTATGTATGTATGTGTATATATATAATTATTTATTTATTTATTTTTCTTAAAGCTTATCACAACTGAACCAGATGGATTATGGATTGTGTGGGAATTTGAATAACTAAATGCATTAAAAAATTGTAAAAAATCTGGAATATAATGTCTTCTCACCCTGTAACAATCCTATTTTTCTCTGACAGACTTGTCTGACTGTGGTATTATAAAAAAATTTATTACTGTTTTTTGATTGAGCCTCTGTCGCTACCATGCACTTTGTATTGATAGTGTCATATTTGTTATTCAACTGAAAGTAACTCGGAGTTAATAGCCTCACGAACAACAGCTGAACGTTATCATACACAGCAGTATGTTTTGTGGCAGGAAACGCCTTCCGTGTCAGAGCCAGAGCCAGAGACAGATTGCGCTCCTGAATAAATGATTTGCACGAGCAATCGTTAATCTAACCAAGTGTGAAGTGAGTGGGTGGGAGATTGCATTCATTGTAGGCTGCGTTGTACTGTTTTTTTTTTTTGTGAATAAATTAATTTAGCACGAAATCTGAGGCATTATATGGATAGAAAAAAGTGCAGGCAGAATCATCCGTTTGTAATTAATTAATCGAAAAGGGAGAAGAATTGACACCTGTAACTGTCATTAACGCAACGTCTTGTGTTGAGCTCAGCTGGAACGTTGTCACTTGTCACACACTCCAGTGACAGAGAAAATACAGCGTATCGTATCACCTCTGCTTTTTTTTTTTTCCATCCTTTTTGCATCCAAACTTGTGTGTCTCTCTATTTATTTGCATAGGAAATTCAAGAAGGTGAAGGCCAAATCCACTGAGAAATCCCACCGTGGACAGAAGGGCACGAAGCAGCACGAGGTACTTGTCACAGTCACCAAGTGTTGCCTCAGCTCTGACCTCTGGGAGGTTTAACCAGAGTTCAGCTCAGTTAAATGTTTCAAACAACTTGTAAAAGGAATCGCTGTTTAATGAATGCATCCACATTAGGCTTGTTTCTTCGGTGTTCGAGTCACAAACTCTACAGACCACTACACAGAAAACTAATTAGTTAAACACAGATAGTGTGGCCTTGATCTATACAAGTAATTTAGGAGCCGTCAGTAAAAGCACTACAGCTTTGCCATCATGCAGCAGTCCTCTTATGTAGTTGTATCCTGCTAGCTAGTTATTTTTGACATTGGAACAAGACACTGTTTGGCAAACAACCCGGGCCTCGTGATCACAGTGACGCAGCCTGCGCGCTCCAGCGTTGGGTTTCTGCTTAATGAGTCTAAGTCAGCTGCCTCTCAGTGGTCTACCTGTAAGCTGTCCTTTCAAGTTAGATTAATGTACCATCCAGCGTCTTATCTGTGCAGCAGGATTCGGTTTTCGTTGCTCGCCCCACTTTTTCATGCTTGATTTAAGCTGGCCCCTGCTGAGTTAAGACTCGGTCTTCAGTGTATGGAAGGTTACTAAGGAAACCCTGGGGTTTTTAGATTTTATGTCTCGTCTAGGTTTGGTAGAAAATGAGAAAATGGAATTATTTGAAGAGCATTGTTATGATGAACAGCCTTTCAGCTGTAAAGCACAGAAGTGATGTCAGAGCAAATCTATTGGAAGGGGCATTAGGCTTCCTGCAGGGGACAAAGACTGTTGTTTAACACCTCAGTGAAGTAAAAGTAGCAGTTTCAGCTTACTTACTCTCTATAATTCTTTCAATATTTCCATAACTAGCTGTTAGTTTGAAACTTGTACACTTTGTTCAGCCATAGAAGTAACAGTAAACATCCAGACAGTCCCTGAATTAACTAACAGACTGTATGTGCCTTCATTGTCCAGCAAGAAACATGTAAAAAAAAAAAAAAAAAAAAGTGCATGCACTTTGCAGTAGGATCTGCGTGACATCCACTGAAGCACGGACTTACATTATGGATGCCATCTTTGAAAAACATTAAAAAAAAAAAAAAAAGTCCAAGTGGACCAGATGGATAGTGGATTGGATGGGAATTTATTTATTTATTTATTTTTTACAGGAATAAAACTTGTGTTTTTTAGATTTTCTGTTTCTTATACTGTAGGTTTTGTGGAAAGTGAGAAAATGGAAACGTGTTGTTTTGATGGACAATCTTTCAGATGTAAAACATAGAGGTGCTGTCAGAGCAAATGTTATGGAAGGGGCATTAGGCTTCTTGCTAGGGGCCAAGAATGGTGTTTAACACATCAGTCAGTGAAATAAAAGTGTTTAAAACCATTTCAGCTCACCCATGCTCCACAGTTCTTCATGTGGCTTTGAGTCCAGCGTTGCCTTGCTGGCTCTCTGCAACTAGCTGACTAGGTAAAGGACAAAATTAGCACACCTAGTCACTTTAGGTGTGTATGTTTTTTCTTTTCTTTTTTTTTTTTAAATCTCATGTATGTATTTGATTATCCGATCTGATCTGGGTTCTCTGGTCTTTCTTTTAACTAACTAGCATAACATTTACCGGGTAGCTTATATGGGTGTAACATATCGTATCGTCGGATATGAGGTTCTCGATTTAATACATCCACATACCAAAACCACACTTCCTCCTCTGAAAAAGTAGCTTCCTCTTTATCTTGAATCAGGAGAGGTTACAGGGGTTTAAAAAAAAAACAAAAAAAAAAACATGCTTCTCTTAAGCCGTCTGCTTAAACAAGCTAATAAGCTTCCACTAATAACACACACGCACATGCACAGAGCAAAATGTCTGTGCTTAATTCAGACAGTCTTTCCTGGCAGATACAGTCTACTTTAAATAAATAATCATGGCAATGTAGAAAGTTTATATACTCCACTTAGTAAAGAGGAAAACGCAAGTATACGAAAACACATTTGAGCTACAGAGAGCTGCGTGATTTTCACAGCACAACTAGCTAACTTCAGAATCGGAACTGAAGCGTGCCATGCTTCACACACACACACACCTCTTTCAGTCACATAAGCAGGGTTGATTTTTCACTCTACTCTGAGCTAGTTTTGAAACTACAAATCAGAAAAAAGAAAACTGTGTCTTCTTTTTCCAATGGTGAACAGTTCTGTAGATTTTAATGCACAGCTTTATTTTGTTATATGCTGCTAATATGGCTGGGTGATATGGACAAAATCTTCTATCAGAGTATGAATCATTTCATAACTTGAAAGATATGTATCCCGATATATTACGTTTTCTCTAAACTTGATGAAAAAATGATCTGTACAAAGTAACTGCATGCATTGAGGACCTTACCTTACAAATTTCCGTTTTCTGGTCAGTGTCTAATTTGTTATACCCAAACCATGTAAAAACAACAGAAGTACCGCCCTATTTAGGTACAAGTTCTTCATCTTTTAGCTGGGCAGATGCCTGTTCTGTGTCGGAGTGTTGCGGGGAGTTTCACTTTTTTTTTGCATTTGTTTTTGTTACAGCATGCCGCTAGTAGCTCCTAGCTCCGACCTTAGTGACAAATCGGCTGCAGAAAAGTGGCTTTTGTGACATGATATACATACTGTGCAAAGGTCTTAGGCACATGCAAAGAAATGCTGTAGAGCAAAGATGCCTTCAAAATAATGAAATTAAATGTTTCTACATTAAAAAAAAAAAAATACTATAAAGAGCAGTAAAAAGTAATAAATGAAACAAAGTCAATATTTGGTGTGACGATCCTTCGCTTTAAAAAAATAAATAGTAGTCTCAGGTACAGTGTGTGCAGTTTTATAAGGAAATGAGCTGTAAGTGTTACTGAGCATCTTGCAGAAGCAGCCACAGCTCTTCTGGAGACTTTGACTGTCACACTTGCTTCTTATTTTTGCAGCAAAACCCAGCAGCCTTCATTATGTTTTTTTTTTTTGTCTGAAAAGTGTCTCTTATGTAATATGCTGCTTTCTTTACTGACATACAAACAGTTTTCTGTAACATTTAATTTTGTGCTGGAAAACTAATGTTTGGAATTCTACAGTGTTTTTGTACTGAAACAGTAATGTAGAAGTCATAAAATACAAATCTATAACAAAGTTTGTACAAAAAAAAAGGGTGCCTAAGACTTTTGCACAGTACTGTAGGAAAATATCTATCAATAGACATTCTATGATATGTATCGCCGTATTGCACAGCACTACTGCTAAGAGTTTGTCATTAAGTTTCAATGATTGTACTAGTTTTTACTAGTTGAAAATGGAAACATAAGGCACATATTCATACAATGACCATTTTTGCTGTATTGAAAATGTGTCATATTGAGACACCCCCATATTGTATCGGATCGAATTTGAAGGTTGTGTATTGTTACAACCCTAATAGTTTGCCATCATTTGGTAAGCGGTACCAGAATTTCAAACCTAACAGCTCTGAGTATGAATAACTATCAGATTTCCAGGGTGGCTCACAGAAGCTCTGGAACATTATGTGCACTATGTACACCAGGGTTCTTCAATATTATTAGCAAAGTGCACATGGGTACAGGCTTTCTTTCCAGCCAGTCACCTGATTCCACTTGCTTAATGAATTGATCTTGATCTTCAGTGCATTAGTTAACTAGTGCATTCACTAGTTCACTAGTTCATTTCCTGGAGTAATTTTTCTCCCCGGCCTCACCTTTCTATGCCACTGTTGAAAGGAGAGGAACTGGAGCCTGCGACAGTAGGAATTAATGAATGCATGTATGTTTGCACGCGCATGTTGTCATGTGCATAAAGTAAAGGTGCTGAAACTCAACAAGCACAACACATTCAATGCTGCTGTCATGCTGCATATTGGTAAACTGGGAACAAATAGTGTTCTGGGGAGATGCTTTCAGCTGGCACCTTTATCTGTCCAAAATAATAAATGAAAGTGCGTTTATCCTAGTCAGAGGTCGGAAATTACAAGTTGCGACCTCTAGTCGATTGCGGTATTATTTCATCAGGGAGCACTGGTGCTCCCATTTCAGAAAGCTAACAGCTTTAACCAGCACTAGCTAGTCATTTCATGCCAGTCAACGTTTCTCTTTCCCATTTTTGAAACTTTACTTTGCACTTTCTGAGCTGTCTGTTTATCATTGCCTAGCTTGCGCTCATCCACGCACATGGAAAATTCAGTCACAAGACTCTGAGTGGTATTGTCCTAGTGGTGGCCTGCTACATGGGGTGTACAAAAGCATGCATGAGAGGGAAAAAAAGCTGCTGGTCCACACAGAGGAAAATGGAACGACCCACCAGGAAAATGATCCAAAGTTTCCAATGACTGGTTTGCCCCTGGCAGCATGACAAGAACTATTTTTTACTAATATTAGAGTAGCCTAACAAGAAAAGGTTCACACAAACTTTCATACAGTATGTTGGACCTAAATCACTTGTTCATATAATATACACATTTGTCATTCAAGTGACACTAATGATTTAACGCCATCGTTAACTAAACTGCCTACAGCCAGGAAAGTTCTCGCATCATAGATATAGAGCTGTCAATCATCTATAAATAATAATAATTTATTATAACAGCTTTCATCACTCTTAATTGTTTTCCTTTTATTACAGATTAGAGCTGTAAGCAGAACAGTTTTCCCAAAGAATGCTCTCATTGCCTCATCTGGCTTGTGGAAATGAGCTTCATGCCATGAACCTGTGCATCAGTGCTTGTTGTCTGTTTTGTGAATCCATTTCTAATGGCAAAGAAACGTCCCTGATATTTTTGATTGATGAGATTAATGACAAATGTGAATGCCAGGTTTAAATATGAGACAAAAACTAAGCGGTTCCCTTAAAATAAATGGAAAAGGAGCACAAAAATTAAGAATACAAATTTTAGAAACATAGACTTACTTGTTTAGTAGGATTTAGGTAAAATACACTTATACTTTTATTATGGGAGGTGTAATGAACATGGGAAGTGAGAAATAACCTCCTTGAGTCACACCAGCAGGTTTGCTTGTTGCAGGCTGGTGGTGGTGGTGTAATGGTGTGGGGAATGTTTCTTGGTACATATTGGGCGCCTTAATACCAATATAGCATTGTTGGAATGCCACAGCATATCTGAGTGTTGTTCCTGACTGTATGCATCCCTTTATGACCACAGTTTACCCATCTTATAATACAGGGGTGCTCATTACATCGATGACGATCAACAAGTTGATCGCAAGACAACCGCTGGTCGGTCTTCTTAATATGTCAGTGTAGAACCCTGATGTGTGAGAGTGTGGAGGAAGTAGAATTTTTTGCTTAGCTCCGGGCTCGCGTTTATTCAGTCCGCACTTTTCAGCACACTTTCAAATATTCAACAAGCCCAAAACAACTCAACCAAAATGGGTTGTCCCGGCCTGGCAGCTTTCGCTCCATCAAATTCACGCTTCACGGCGTGTAGGTGTGTGTTCATGCGTGCATGTGTGTCTTGCAAGCTCCGTCAACTATATCGAACTCTCACTCTCCGGTTATGGCATTTACTGAACGCACAAAGAGACACAAATAAGTAGACTGACGGTAATAATACACAGGTGCGAATCATCACGCGTTACCTGCTGGTTTGACGCACCTCCTGACGCTCGACCACGCCCCTGCTGCTGTATATTACTTTTGCTGTTTCTTTGAATGAAAAATGGTTGCACAACATAACATCATTTGAATAAAAACAAATCTCTCAGAATAATTTCTCAAACTCCAAATTTAGAGTGTGTGGAGCTGTGGATATTTTTTTACATGGTGGATCTTACTATAATAATAATAATAATAATAATAACAATAATAATAATAATAATAATAATATGAAAAAGTAGATCTCTTATCACACGGAAGTGTGAGCAGCCCTGTTATAATGGCTACTTCCAGCATGATGATGTGCCATGTTACAAATCGCATGCCAGACTGGTTCATGACCATGAGTTCAGTGGACTTCACTTGCCTCCTGAGTCAAATTCAGTTCATTTCAAAGTCATTTCAGCATGGACCAGAGTCTCAAAGAAATGTTTCCAGCATCCATGTTGCAAAGAATTGAGGCTGTTCTGAGAGCGAAATGGATTCCACCCAGTATTATGGTGTTCCCAATAAAGTGGCCGGTGAGCGATTGTATAGTAGAGCAGACTGTCATCTTGAAGGAGCACTGCCCTCCAGAGTTACAAGTTTTTGCTACTCCAAACACACCTGATCCAGCTCATGAGCTAATAATCAAGCCCTCCATATGGCTGCTCAGGTGTATTTGGAGCAGTGGAGCTGAGAAAGCCTGCAGCCAGTAATCTCAGTTTGATCTATGACATCGTGCACAAACCAAGGAAAGAGCTCTGTACGCTGGCTGAAATAAAAATCATTTTCTGTAGTTCATCTTATGACCCCTCTAGTTCATATGTGCTGTTACAGGTTGTACATTTTGGTGATCATAAACTACACACAATATTTCCCACTTGCGGAGATGTTTTAAATTCTCTTTATTTGTTTTTTCCTTAATGCTTAAATATTACAGTGTACGTTGACAAAGTTGTGTCCAATTTTCATATGAAAAAACAAATGTAGCAATATTAAAAAAAAGAAAGAATATGAAACCAAATGCAGACAGGAGTAAGAAAGAATAATCATGTAGTCAGTTATTACTTGGTAACTTGATTAATGAGTGGCAGGCAACTTAATATCCCTTGTTATGTAGTCCAAAACGGGGTGTCATGATTTATGAAAGGTCTTGGTAGGGCCCCTGATTTAATTTTATTTCTAATTTAAAAAATCTTCAATCCGGCAGGCAAAGGTGGGCATCCTTCCATTTCTGTAAAATTAAACTCATCGCAAGCAAAGCCACATAGTCGCTTTCTGTCCCTGACAGATGGACCACATTTGAAAGAAATCATTTTCCTTGTGACATAATAAAAACAGAAACAAATAGCGTAGTTGGTGCAAATGTTCTTTTAAGGCTGTATTCACACGTTTATTCACACTTTTGGTTATTTATTTATTTATTTATTTTGTGGAAAACGATTTGGTCAGAGTGCCTTTTGGGCTGATATGAAAGAAAAAGTGGCTCACTCAACGCACACACTGATACCAATACTGATACTCGACACACTCATACCAGCTCTAGAAATCTGAAATAATGATGGGTGATGAGGAAGTGGTTTGACTTCACTAAAGCTTTGAAGGAAGAAAATGAAGAAAAATTGAGCTGCTTGTGTGACTAGACTGTATGCGGCCACAATTCGAGCATTGTGTATAAGTCAATATCCCAAAACTAGCCAAGTTGTTATTTTTCGTCACATCGGAACACTAAAATGTTTCATTAAGCCTATAATAATGTTTCAACCTAATGTTTCATGCATCTTCAGTAGTTGCTGTATCCTGGTCAGGGTCACAGGGGATCCAGAGCCTATCCAGGGAACACTGGATGCAATGATGGATGTTTGTCCATTGCAGGGCACCATGCACACACACGTTCACACCTAGGACCAATATAGCATAGCCAGTTTGCTAATGGCATGTGTTTGGGAGGTGAGAGGAAACCAGAGAACCCAGAAGAAACCTCGGTGTACATGCGGAGAACGTGAACACAAACGCCACACAGACAGTAACCCGAGCTCAGGACCAAACTTTGGAGACCCTGAAACCGTGATGCAGCAGCACTACCTGCTGCACCACCGTGTCACCTGTGTTGGAATATTTTAGATTCAACATGTCATAAATCTCCTTATATTTGCTCATAAACTTACATTTTTTTTTTCTCCAGATCCTGTCTTCCATGTTTGTTATTCACTTTTGCCTCCTGACTTGACCTGATTAGTCAGGAGGTAAAAAAGTGCTAGATGTCAGTCTGTGCTTTTCTGCAAAACTTTTTTTTTTTTTTTAATGCATTCCGCTGTGACAAATAAAAATTGTTAACGGCAGCGCTTTGTGATTAAATTCTAATGTTTCCCATAAGATTACATGTAAACTGTTCACTGGTGGTCGAGGGTATCTCAATTTCTGGAATCTTCCAGACTGTTTATACAAACTTAGTGTATGTAAACTTTTGATCAACTGGAATTCTGACACAGTGATTGTCAGAAAGCTGAAATATATCTGTCCCTAATCTATATGTAACATTTTGGCCTCAACACTGAAACATGTTACTTGCAACTGTTTTTACTTTTTTTTTTTGTAGCTCCTAACTTAAACATAGTGGCCATTTACTGTACATTCAGTATAGGCTACGATTCAGCTTAGTCCACAGCCAGCAGCATTGCCACCTCACAGCTCCAGGCTGCCAGGTTTGATTCTGAGCTCAGGTTAGCGTCTGTGCAGATGTTGTCCATGTGGGTTTACTCTGGGTTCTCCTGTGTCCTTCCAACTCACAAAGACATGCATGCAGGTGGATTGGCTATGCTAAATTGCCCATAGGTGTGAGCAAGTGGGTAACTGTCTGTTCATTTTCTCTATCAAACAGAACAAAAGCTTTGAGAGACATGTATTGTCTTAGAAGCATGTTCTTCGAGCTTGTTATTTCAAACATTTCAAGTATTTTAATTTTGTTATTGTATCCGCAGTTGTTTTTGCTTGATTGCATATTATTTTAACTTGTCTTTCCCCCCCCCCCATTCATTCCATTTCAGGTCAAGAGTCCTAAAAAGGAGAGTACAGACTTTGAAATAGCTGATGATAAAAGGTAATGATTTTTTTTCCCCCCTCTCTGTTCATATTACTGTGTTATGTCTGAATGGCATTAAATTTTTCTTTCCATTATTTTTGTTCGTACTGAACTAGACGTGTCTTGCTCCAGGCTTAATCCACAGCATGTGCACTTAGAATCCGTTCCTGATTAAAATGCGGTCACACTTTCTGCCCTTGAGCTTGATGCAAATTAATTCTGGTGATTTGGACGTCTACGGTTGTGGACAGTCTCCATACTGTTTTTTTTTTTCTTTCCCTGATCTATTAACTGTCTTTCAGGAAATTAATTTCTTCATCGTTCGGCAGCGTGGCAGAAATAACTAAACACGATAATACTCTATTTTTAGGAGGTAGGGGTCGGGGGTGGTGACATGCATCACAGAAAGAAATCTCTCCGTCTTTCGCGCACTTTCTTTCGCGCACTCGCTGTCTGCTATGACAGTGATGGAACGTTTCTTTAATCACAGACTGACACAGAGCAGAATTTGTGTAACTCCGACCCCGCTGGTAATTGGCGGAGGGAGGCTGATTTTTCAGGGATGAGGTCAAGTATTAAGATGATGAAGCACTCTGAGTAGTTCTCTGTAGAAGGAGATGTGGAATAGAGTAGCACAGGTCACTGTTATGGTAAATATAATTAATTTATTTGATTTAGTCACCTCCCCCCTTCATCAAAGCATGCTACATTGCAATATCAACTTGGTTTTCTGTAATTATTCTAGCATTTAATTGCTGTAATTATATAATTATCAGTGCCAATTAAGCAATATTGTCTAATGGCGGTAATTATGTTCTTGCTATTAGACAATGATTGGTTGTCTTTTAGATTTTCCAAACGTAATGAACCCCTAATAAGTATTTTCTGCTTAATCTTTCCCCACTCCTTTCTGTCTGTCTCTCTTTTTTGGCAGGTTTAAAGAGGAGGCAAATGATGGTGACTTTATGCCAGAAGAGAAAGGGAAGAAAAGGAAAAGAAAGCTGGAGTCAGTTGATGGTCCTTCTAGCTCCACCGCACTTTCTGTGTAAGAGAGAAATCCTTTGAATAACTAAAATGAGCCTGACACACAGTATGACAGTAGCTATACCTTGACAGTGTATACCTTGACAGAAAGAAAAATGGTTGCTCATACATTACTATTTTAAATGTAAAAGTAGGACAGATTTAACATCAGAGCGATCTATTCCCAAGTTATTTGTCACAGGCACAGAGAAGCAGGTTCTCTGTGAAATTCTTACTTTGCATGTTCTTCCCTTGGCACCATACTTAAAGATAAGATGAGGGGAAAAATATTTTGCATGCTTTTATTTTTTTTCCTTGTGTCAAAACTGGTTCTAACAGCCATTAAAAGTTAAAATGAGTGAATCTGAAGTTTTGAATTTAACACATTATTTGACTTAAAACTTAGCCAACTGAAATAGGACTTAAAAAATGTGCCTAATTAATGAACAAGTCTAGATATTAGGGGTTTAACGCAATGCCTATATCTGTCTAATGCTCCACATATCCGTACCTGTATTAGGATTTGAACATGGCCTAAACTGGAAGTCTTTTTTTCTTTCTAAATTGAAAATGAACCCTACTGAAAACACTGACAGTTCCTCACCCTCAGCTGCATCACTCGAGTTTATAGGTGGTCTCAGCTAGAGATGTTTGCAGGACCTGATCGACGGAATGGCACAAGGCACAGGGTGCCCTGGACCCTGTTCCTGGACAGGGTGCCAACCCATCACGCACACACACACATACACCCATTCACACTCAGGACAGTTTGGAAACACATGTCGTTGGACTGGGGGAGGAAACCGGAGTACCCGGAGGAAACCCCCAAACCACGGGGAGAACATTCAGACTCTGCGTACACAGGATGGAGGTGGGATTCGAGCCACCAGCCCTGGAGGTGTGAGGCAACAGCAGCCGCTAAGCCACCGTGCCCGCAGTACATATTTAATTAGGATTATTTTTATGTATAGTAATATTTTGTGTGTTTATTAGAGCCATAGAACTTTCCAGAACATATTAGGACCATTATTTATAGGCTGACTTGTTCTTGAGTTCTCGAGGTTTGGATTAAATCCATTTAATTCAAATGACCATTCAATCTGGCTGCTAATAACTTTAAGAACTCGATAAGAACTACAATCAGTTTGACAGTATGTGTGTTGTGATTCCACCACTGTAACTAAAAAAAAAAATTTTAAAAATCATAGAAATCTCAAATCAAGTCTAACTTGAGTCCAGGACTTGAGCACATCACCACTGATCCAGAGACTCTTCATTAGATCTGATATAATCTTTAATTACCTCACGTAATTTCACATAATTGTAACAGAATCGAGGAAGCACTCATCAGCTCCTCTTGCTTTAAGAGTGATTAGACAATATAATATCGATCTTATGATAAATTATCACAATATACTGAGTATACTAATTTCTCAGAGTGTATTTATCGAAAGCTACTCACAGTAACAGGTAGCTGATTAAATATTATATAAAATATTTTTAACTAAACATTTGCCCCCTCATTTTCTCTTGGTTATTTATTTATTTTTTTTAAATACATATTACAAGCTAATATTGTGTAATCTGTGAATATCAAATATCATACCATTTTGGCCATATTGCCCACCTTTATAGGTCTGTGCATTTTAGTAAGCATTTCTTCCCAACAGCATTGTTGAGAACAAGCTTTGTTTTATTTAGTTTTTCTGCATGAGTAGTAAATGTTCTGCTTTACGCTAGTCTGCAGTTAATCCTGTTTACCTCCTGCGGCTTGTGTAGCGACAGTGTAGCAGAGTTAAATCAGCCTGTTCAGTACACAGGAAGCCCCGCTTAACCTGCTTGTTTCCACGGTGTTGCATCTGAATGTGTGAGCGTGAGCAAGCAGTCAACCGGTGCAGTAAATCTGCTTAGAAATACAGTTGTGGAGCCTTGTTTAGAAAAATCACTCAGCCTGACATCGGTGTGTAGCTGCTCTTCGTGCTCTGGTTGACGTGGACTTACTTGGAGCGTACTGAAAGTGCCGCATGTCATTCAATTGATAGTTCTGTCTTGTGATGTTGCTGTGAGGTTTCAGTAAAACAATGGCAGCATTGTTTAGTAAAAGTGCCATTCTATTCACGTCAGATTGCCTATTGTCAGCTGAGAATAACCTCAGTAGGAGGTGGGTGATTACAGAGACAGCTGGCCTCAGAAATCAAGTACTGGAAGTCTCATGTAACAGTCTTCCCAGCACCTGGGACAAGCACATTTGGTGTCTGGGTTATTAGTTTTTTTATTTGTAGCCCAGAAGACAAATAGGTTCGATAAAGAGAGAAAAAAGGAAAAGAAAAAAAAACCCTACCCCATGCTGACTTTTGCGAAACAAAAAGTTATCATTTGGTATGTACAGTATGTTTAAACAGTGTGATAACCTAGTCGGAAAATATGACTAATAATCGTCACAAAATCACAAACAGATGGTGGAAATGAAAGGAAATATTTATTACAAAAACATTGTACTAAAATCTCTTAGAATATCCGTGTGTGTGTATGTGTGTCTGTATGTATGTATGTATCTATATATATATATATATATATATATATATATACTATAT
>CM075008.1:9448384-9464507 GCA_037576675.1 Pangasius sanitwongsei | reverse complement strand
TATAATATATATATATATATAAAATATATATAAAACAGAAACAAAAAAGTCTAATCCATTTCTGGATGAAGTGTGTAGTAATTGTGACAGATTCACACAGAATAATCGATCTATGTGAGGAGAAGCGGTATGCTGAAGAGACAGAAAAATAGACAGAAATGCATTTTATGTATTTATTTTGAAAAAGTCAGCGGTGAGGTAACTGTCTGATTCTGCACTGTGACACTAACAACCATAGCTGTAACTGTTGTGTGTACTTCTGAACCCGTCAGCCAAGGTGCCATCTGGCTGACGGTGGAGCGATTTTTTTTTTTAATTTTTTTTTTTTTTAATGCATATTATTTAGCATGAACGGATGACAAACAGTCTTTTCAGAACCAGGAGGAGTTATGTGATGAAACCAAGCAAAAATAAAGTGCAGTGCAAAGCTGTCATATAAGTCAACTGCTAGCATGACATGGAGTCACCTCATGGTTTAACATATCGAGAGAAAATAAAGGCACCAACCTGGCTGTGCAGTGCGAAAAGAGAACAGCACAGCAGATATGGAAACCCTTCGGCAACGACTCGCTTGACGTTTTGTCGGTGACAAACACAAAGTGCTACGTTAGAAACTTTGTTAGAGGAGGACAGTAATGTCTACACAGAGCTCCATGTCCTCTCTGCAGGGATAGAGTTTGTTTTTTGTTTAGTCTGCGCTTAACTTATTAAATAAATTAACGTAACTTAGGCTAGCTAAAGAATGCATGATTTGTCCACATTATCAGGTTACTTTATATTACCCATGTATGGTATTGTGTTAATTAAGTTACCTTACTTACTGTCCAGCAGGCCTAAGAAGAAGAAAAAAGTCCCGCAGGATGGAGAAGGAAGCTCTGGTCCAGAGAAAAAGAAGAGAAAGTCGGAAGCAAAAAATAAGGTAGACTTCACCACTTAACAAGATAGCAGTGTGCTAGACATAGAGACATGGCCATGAAATACTGAGCTGCTGGTAATAGACTTAAAAAAAAAAAAAAAAAAAAAAAAAACAATCCATAAAGATTATACCGCCTCATGTCTCTTGCCATGGAGCCCCACAGTGTGTAAGTGATTTAGTCAGTCAGGCTAATGAGTGTCTAGAATTGATTTGTGCGAGGGTTTTGTCCGGTTCTTTTTCAAATTATTTCATTGACGGACATTCTGCAGACCGTTTTACAGGAAGGGCCAATTTGATGAACAAATTAAATGGTCATTAAACATATGATTGAAGCTGGAGCACAATGCATAGTCTATTTAACAAAAAAAAAGCCCCTCCCCTAGAGTTTACTTTATTAAAGGCCTGCACTGACTTTGACACTTTTCCAGTGACTGAAAAGACTAATAAAGGGCTATGGTCGATTTCCTGTGCGGAAGTAGGGTCATACGCAAGCACCTGCAAGCGCGCTGTCCTCACCTGTCCTCACAGGCTACAGTCTGAACACATTCAATGATTATTCAGACAAGTAGATGATTATCGAAAGAATTATGAATAGCAGAATAGCACTTCACACACGATACACACGCAGTGAGGGGGAAATAAGTATTCGGACACTTTTGATTTTGTTATTTAATATACATCCAGTGCATGACTTTATACTTATAAATAATCAACAAAAAGTATGTGTTCATACGCATAAACAAAGATATGTTTCAAATGTTTAAACATACCGGGGAAAAGTATTCTGTTGTTGGCAATTACAGCTTCGAGATGTCTACGGTAAGCACTAATTAGCTTTCCGTGGCATTGTCGATTAGTTTTTGGCCCATTTGTCTCCGCAAATTGTCTTATAACCCCCAAGGTTACAAGGGTCCCTCTTGTGCACTTGCAATTTAAAATTCTTCCATACAGTGTACATGGGATTGAAGTCAGGAGATCTGATGTGTGCAGATTTTAGACACGTCTCTCTGTGCTTCTTTTTACTGCGTGAGGTGAAGGAACGGAGATGACTGCGGTTCAGTTCATTACTTATTGCTCTCTGTGTAACTGCTGTTCCTGCCGCTTTCAGGTCGTCCTGCAGCTCTTTTCAAGTGACTGCTGGCTTCTCTTACTTCTCTCTGAGAGTGCATTGTGAAACCTCGCGTGGCGCACCTGTCAGAGGACGATTTGTTCCATGAACTTTCCATTTTCATATTATCGATCCAATTTTGCTGGCAGAGAGGTTTAAGCTGTTTGCTAGGGCTCTGTAGCTTTTCCACTTTTGTTTTTCAATATAGTATCTGACTCCTTTTTTTCCTAGCAATTTTGTTTTTTAAACATATTTGTTTATGCTTATGAATACATCCTTTTTTGTTCATATTTATAAGTACAGTCAAAAGATATTAAGTGCGTAAATTTGAAGTGGATACATGCACTGGAAATATAGTAGATAACAAAAAGAGTAGTGTGTGTGGTACTCATGTGAAGCATCAGATCAGTGCAGAAGAAGCACATTTTCTGCTTCCTGTCTGAGGCAGGGGTAATGAACTGTTCTCATCTCCTCCTCTGACTAATTGTATCACTCTGCTGCTGTCCTCCTTTTCCTTTTGGTTAGTTTGATTGGTTTGTTGAGCGAGAAACACATCTTCTGACAATATATGTAAATTATTTCTTCTTTCCATTATAGTTGGCAAATAATTCAATATTCAAAGTTCACGTATTTGTACAGATATTTGTAAAATATTACAGATAAACGCTGTTGCCTTACATCAGCAAACATAATTTGCATAAAATCATTCAGATGGAAATCTAGGGATGGGATTGCTGCATGTCCTGAAAAAGCTTTGGTGCAAAAAATATTTACCCTTAGAGTTTTAAAAAAAAAAAAAAAAAAAAAAGAAAATCCAATCACCATGTATTCATATAGATGTAGCACTTCAGTACCTACATTGATTCTTATTCATTAAGTTGTGTACTGTCAAATGTGAGCATAAAAACAAGCGTGTGAAATTTTACATTTCCTTATTCTGTTACATTTTCGTCTTTTTTGAGGTTCCCACCTTTGTTTATTTGTTCAGGATGGAAACCTTCCTAACCTATATTGATAATTTATTAAAGCTGTAATCAAATCTGACTTCAGCCCAATCCGTCCTATTGGACTCTAGGACTTCACATACTCAAAGGAGAGAGTGGAAAACAGTTACGGTTTTGTTTTTGTTTTTTTCTTTCTTTCTTGTAGCTGTTCACGCATCATCATCTACAGCTGTCTACATACATCTACATGATGCCATTCATTTCTGTAAAAATAAAGGATCACAAAAACAAACATCTTCTTTTCCAACATTTTATTTTATTTATAATGAATTATTTAACAATTTATTTAATATTTAATTATTTTATTATTTTTGCACCTTCTGAAAAGTTTTTGTTTGTTTGTTTGTTTGTTTGTTTTAAGCCTCACTTTTTCCCCTTCTCAATTTACTTTCTTCCTTTCTTTAGATCCTGGATAACTGTAGCTTGCTAAATGCTTTTCTTTTACTGGCAGTCGACACACCTGTATAAGTTAGGGAATGTTTTGTGTAAATGAGATGTATATGAGGATTAATATCTCGGATCTACCTATCTTGTTTCTACACAGCTTTGATGAATAAGGGCTGTGCTTAGGCTGTAACCCATTTGTGTCTCTTTCTCCCAAGTATCACAGAGTTTAAAAAAATAGTTTTGAACTTTGTGATCACATGTTGTAAGACGCTGTGGGCTGTGGGTGTCTTCAATCTCTCAGAAAGTGAAGAAGGAGGAAGAGGAGCATTCTGTCACTGCAAAGAAGACGAAGAAGACGAAGGAGGAGATCGAGGCAGCCAGGGCCCTCAAGATTAAGAAGAAGGAGGAAGAGGAGCAGCAGCGATGGCGTTGGTAATGTGTCTGTGTGTACGTGTGTGACAGTCTGTTTCTGGTCTCTGCACCTAAAACACACTTTCTGTTATTCGAGGTGGGAGGAGGAGAAATATGAAGATGGTATCAAGTGGAAGTTTCTAGAGCACAAGGGGCCTTATTTCCCTCCTGAGTACCAGCCGCTCCCAGACAATGTGAAGTTCTACTATGACGGTACATCCTTTTTTTTTCCCCGCCTTCATTTATTTTCTCTCACACTGAGATTGCACAGGTTTGGAAGATGCTTAAACCTGCAACTCTTGTTATTGCAAAAGTGGCCAGGACAACTAGAATATTTGGTGGCGATGTAGGAGTCTGTATTTTAATATCTGAGTACACCAAAAATATTACAGAGCAGTCTTCTTTGTCCCTTCGAATAAAACATCAGATGAGCCAGTCGACATATGAAACTGGAGTGATTGACAGTTGCATAGTTGTTTTGAACTCTGCGATATTAACTGACACTCTCTGGAAGCCCCGCCTCCTTCTCACATTAGTAATGTTTTTGCCGGTGCTTGTGTCTCGACCCGATTTTCCCACTTGAAAGATGCGCTGAAGCGCCACCCTCACTTTCTGTCAGGGTGAATGGAGAATGTTTTGAGTCCATTAATCTATCAGCTCACATTAGACCAGTATATAGTTAAGGAAAGAATAAAACATGACATATCGAGTATTTATAAGAAAACAATCCACCTCAAAGTGGATTGTTTTCATATATCAGCATGGCCCAGAGTGTGTTATTCTGCTTATACCACGGCAGTTTGCCATTAAGTTACAGTGTTTAATTTATTAATGAATTATCTGCATCTCCTTCTCACTCTCTCTCTCTCTCTCTCTCTCTCTCTCTCTCTCTCTCTCTCTCTCTCTCTCGTAAAAATGTAGCTTGTCATTTTACCTAGAAACTGGAAAGCGAAAACTCCTCCTGAAGACTTTTCTGTGCTGAAAAACCTTGCAAAGCACTGTGACAGTTACAAAGCGATGATACCCGAGACTCTTTCCTGTAAATGTTAAATAAGTAACAAAACCAACAATGCTGCATTTTTTTTTTCTTTGTTAAAAAAAAACAGCACATTCTTTTAATCCATTTATTAATTTACTAACATTAATATAAACCTATCTTTCATGTTACAGCCAGAACTGCTGTCCAAGCCATAGAGTTATTCAGAAATAATGCACACCTTCTGACCAATCAGATTCAAGAATTCAAGCATGCTGTGGTATAATATCAGTTAACTGGATTTATTAGGAATGCACTGAAATTTCTTCCTCAGAAAATGATTTAAAAAACAGCTGACTGATTAAAAAAGAAAAAGATTTTGACCAAAAAAAGATCAAATGGGTCTGCAATAAAGTGTAAAATCTAACACTTTTTTTTAAAACATGTTTAAACGGTTTGAGCAGAAGCAGTTCAACAGTGTAATTGTCAATCATGTGAAAGCATTTTGTGGTTTCTATGCAGAACATTAGAAAGCAGATTTCTAAAAGGACTGACTTGCTGTTAGAGTCTTGATATGTTTAAGAGAAGGAAACGTTTTGGTCCTGGTTTCAGTGATCTGTAAGTGAGTAATGAGTGAGTAATGAGTAAATACTGTATATTGCATAAAAAGTAATATATTGAAAATGTAAACTTTTGTAAAAAAGTTTTTACTTTGTTACAGCATTTCTACTTTTATCTGAAGATATGCCATGAGGAAGGTGACTTTTTAAAAAAAAAAAAAATGTTTTTTTTTAAATTTTTTTTATTAAGATTCATAATTTCCTTCCGTCTCTTTCTCTTACTGGGCTTAGAGCCCATTCTGAGGTTTGCCCAGTCCATCGTCTGGATCAGATGGTCTCTGAAGACCTGCTCCCTCTGTTAATATCCACTCTGTCATGGACAATAAAAAGCTCCCTTTAGAGCATGTGGTCAGTCCAGAGGGCAAAGCTCATTCATCTTCGTGTGTGTTGTAACTGAGGATGCACGGGCTTTTCTAGGTGGAGTTTGGATTATTATAATATCGTCAGGAGCAGCTCCCAGAAATGCATTTAAACAAATATGTGTTCAGTTAAGCTGTTAGGTTTTTCCGTGTATTATCCTTTCTCCTTGCCTTTTACCCATGAGGGCAATGCAGATAACAACAAATAGCATATTACACACAAGGTGGTATTACTGCCTCAAAACGCAAGCTGCATAACATAACTCTACACTCCCTGTCATCATCCCGGACTACTACGAAATAAATGAGAGCGAATGTAATGGAGATTGCATCCACTGCTTTTACTGCTGTGAGAATATTGTAAATTTAGTTCAAAGGAACATAAAACTTAAATTGTTGTTCTGATGCTTTTGAATTCAATGCATTATGTATATAAATAAGAACCATTTTGCTGCCCTTGCATCCACTCGTAAGTAGCTTTTTGATATCAAATGCGGGCCCAATTAAGCACCTAATCACTTGCACTTAGTAAAGAGTCAGCAATGGTTTTTCACCTCATCGTATTTGTTGTTGCATCTTGTTAAACTTGACATCTTCAGTGTGTATTTGTGCTGTAGGTAAGCCTGTAAAGCTGAGCTTGGCTGCTGAGGAAGTGGCTTTGTACTTTGCTCAGATGCTGGATCATGAGTACACCACTAAAGATGTATTTCGTGACAACTTCTTCAAAGACTGGAGGAAGGTAGGTGGAGATGATTCACCATTGTCCATATAGACTCATAGATGTGTACTGTGATGGTGAAGCGCATGCCAGTGCTGAGCTTTAGAGCATTCCCACACACCCTGGAAAACATGCACATTTCTAAGCTAGGTATAGATAACCTAAAAAATGTACGCATGGACAAAATGGCCTGGAGTTATTAGTGCAGTCTGGGCCTTGGCCTTTTGCCTACAGTATGTTTTATACAAATATAAAATTAAAGAGTAGTGAGGGTCACGGTCTAGATCCTACTAACCAGGAGAGACACTCTACCCAGGCTTGGAAAAATCAGTAGCCCGGGCAGACGATTACATATCTGGACTATAGGCCTGTGTTCTATTGATTTTTCCCTGTTCCTCATTTACCGTTAAAAGAGTTGCAATGAATGATTACTCATCCAGAAACGATGGCCTAAAAAAGATAGGAAAACAAGCCTTTGAACCATTTCAGTTTTAAGGAGAGTAGAGGAGGACAGTAATGCACAATAAACAGTAAAAACCATAAGGGCACAAATCACTTTTACAAATCATTTGTCTGACGTTCACGAAGCTGACAGTTTGAATTGTTTGAATAATAGCTTTCTTTTCATTACCATTACTCAAGATTTGAGCCATTTTTGACAATCTTTGGCCAAATAAATGTAGTTATATAGTGTATACATGTTATATGTTAACTATATACACTATATGGCCAAAAGTATGTGGACACCTGACCATCACACCCATACGTGCCTTTAGAACATCCCAATCCAGATTTAGTCTCTCCTTGCTGGTACAGTAAGCTCCACTCTTCTGAGAAGGCTTTCCACTAGACTTCGGTGCACGACTGTGGGGATTTGTCCTTTCAGCCACAAGAGCATTAGTGAGGTCAGGCACTGATGTCTGGCGAGGAGTGCAGTCGGCATTCCGGTTCATCCCAAAGGTGGGTTAAGTGGGGTTGAGGTCAGGGCTGTGTGTAGGCCACTCAGGTTCTTCCACACCAACTTTGGCCACTCCATCCATGTCTTTGTGCACAGGGACATTGTCATGCTAGAAGATGTTTGGGCCCATTAGTTGGAGTAAAGGGAAATTGTAATGCTAAAGCATGCAAAGACATCCTATATAATTGTATGCTTTCAACTTTTGTGGCAACAATTTGGGGAAAAACCATGTGTGTGTGATGGTCAGGTGTCCACATACCTTAAGACAGAGAGTCTACTTGTCTAATGTTAGCTAAGCTGAACATACATTGCTAGATTTATTTTTTCATATTAATGAGCTCAAAGCATTCTCCATTTACCTTGGCGAGGGTGCCAGCGCTTGGGGGAAGGGGCGGGGTTTCTAGGAGGTGTCGCTTAATATCAGAGAGTTCAAAACACTTTTGCAAATCATTCCAGACTCATACATCTCCTGTTTTATTGGGGAGAAAAAGACTGCTCTTTTGGCATATTTTTGAGTGATAACTTGTACAAGTGCACCACACAACCTTACTACTCTATTGATTTCTTTATTCATGGTTTATTTTCAGGTAGTCTCAGTATGCTAGTAGTCACCAGCGCTTTTCTTCTTCTTTCGTTCAACAATCAGAGAAAGAAAGAACACTACTCCTTTCTCAAAACAAAAGTTTTAATTTGGGATGTATATTTAAACAAAATGTACTTGATGTCGGTGTGAGGCACCTTGGTGCTGCAACTTTAGTGCTCGCTACTCATGAGTCCCGCTGCCTGCTGCAGCACATATCGCCTTTTAGTCAGAATAATTACTGTGTGCAGATGGCATATGAGCTTTACAGGATCAGAAACATGTAGGTGTGTGGAAACGCTTATAAGACAAAATAACGCACAGCACAAACCTGACATACAACACTCACAACCAGTCACATTACAGTCAAGTATGTCATGAAAAAATAAAGGTGTTAACCAGACTCCAAAAATATATATAATCGTTTGTGTCTCGGCATACTTTATTACAGTGAGTTAGCTACCATTCTTAGCCTGCTTAATTAGGTTTTTGGGTAACCAAAACACGAGCCTGGGCAGTACATTAGACTCGCACTTGCTCAGTGGACTAGCTAATGGCTTGTGCACTCTCGCTACCTATTTTTGTTTTATTTATTTATTTATTTATTTATTTATTTATTTATTTATCAATCACATGAATCCTATTGAGAATCATTTTCTGCAAATCTTTGCCGTTGCTACATAGTTTGAAAATCTGACCAGATTACAGGAGTTACAGGAGATTAGGAATGAGCATGCTTTATCCTGGCTACTGTACAACAGTTGTACTTGATTTTGCAATAAAACAGAGTGAAAGAGTAGTAATGCCAAACTTCTGCTCTAAAATGGCGTTTTGCAAGATATGGACCATCACAGAGAAGTTAAAGCTGCTTGAACCATTGTGCACTTTAGCCAAATGAAAGCAATCTGGTTTCTGAAGCAGACAAACATTAAGAAGGATCAAGAAGAAAGTCTATTCATTCCTGTTAAGCTGTAGATACAATAGAGATTTGGGATTGGAACAAGCTGCAGTATCCCATTTGAAGTAGTACAGCATTAATGATTTCACATTTTCCATTAATCTCTTTATATGTATGGCCAACCACGAAAGATTATTGAACTTCACATTTATTTCCCTCATTCTTCTTCAGTGTTTTTATCATTTCAGATAGATTCTTTTTGGAGTTCAAAGACGTCTTAGGAAGTTTTTTTTTTTCCTGGTCAGATATGCACGGCTGAGTGAGGGGAGATGGATGATAAATCGTTCACTGGGGGGGGGCCCGACCCGAGCAGGGCCTAGAGCCTATCATGCAGAATTAATTTCGTGCTGCTTAGTGCTCAATGCTCTTGAAAATGCGATTTGTATAAAGGCATTGATATGCTAATCCAGACAACTCGCTTTCCCCCCATATGAACAAATCCAATTTAACTTTTTTATTATAACACCGAAGCCTCGCCTCGCCTCGCCTCAGTGAGCACAGTCTCCGCCCACTGCTCCGCTGTCAATCAAAGAGAGTGAGCGAGGAATTGAAAGATTGAAGGGAGAAGAGGGAAGAGATTGGTATACATGCGCCTGATATCATTGCATAACCTGATGCCTGTGATGTTCACTGTTTAAACATTACCGTCTTATAGATCCTAGGGTTTTACTAATGGCCATGCTGATTTTTTTTTAATGAGTGCTATTTTGTTTAATTTCTGATTAAAAATAATTCCATGCCATGACTTGGGTGCAACGGCTTATTGCTTCTGCGGTGAGCTAACAGTAATGAGGAAGCAGAAGGTTAAGTGGAAGTGCACACTAGAGAGTGTGCAAAGATAGGGGTGATGTGTTGATGTGTTTTAGTGCTCTCCCTAATTAGCTCACATTAAAGGCCCTTTTGCACTAATGGGATGCACAAGAACTCCGCGTACGCAGTTTAGATATTCTGTGTACTCTATACACCAGGGATAGAAGAGTAAAACGTGTTCAGTTGCATAAAATTCTTTGCCTACGAAGGCACAGATAAGCATCTATCATGACAGAAGGGTGATATCTCTTAATCATAGGTAGACAAATCCATAGCCTAGGACAAGCACATTTTCTTCCTCTGAAAGACGCTAAACCAGTCAACCGCATCTTTTCGAACTGCTGCTCCTGCTGCGTCACAGGGCAGAGTAACGCACAGGGAGGGAAGCGCTTATCCACCCCATTCCACATGCATGAGCCTGCAGATGCATTATTGGCTATTGAGAGGTGGGAGAGAGTATGCCACCCGTTAGCTCTTTTGGACTCCCGGCTAGCTGGGCTGTGGCATCGCTGGGATACGACCTTGTGATAGGGTGGTTGCTTTTCTGTTGCACCACTCAGGAGAGGGCTGTTATATTTTTATTTTTAGAACCAGAAAATTTGATTTGTTTGGTACGTATGCTTAAACGTAATGCACTCCACATTGACATGAATCCACACGCTTCAGCCGAGAAATAATCTGACGGATGGTACAATATTATTTACTAGGCGGATTAATTGGCATGCACGGATGACAGACAAGCTTTTCAGGACCAGTGCAGGTATGTGGAAACATGGACAAAACTGAGCAAAAAAAAAAAAAAAACTTTGTGTGACGACATTGTGATAAAATGCATGCGATTGGACAAACAGAAGCTGAGCTTGTTCATGTTTAGTAAAATAGTTACCAGTTCTTTTTTTTTCCTCCTCCTCATACTGTAAACTTTTTTCTTTTCTTTTTTTTTTTTTGCACACATTGATGACCCCTGCTCTGTACAGTTATACACTTTTGACTATTTTCTAATTGAATGTATTGAATGTTTTATTCAAATTGCTCAATACACTGCCACCGAGGTCATGCTGCAATGATGTCAAAGCTGATTCATTCATTGTAATGGCTCTTTGAGCTGCTGCATGTGTCAGAAAGGCCAAACACTTTGCAGTCCATTTCACTCCTCGTCCTCTGCACCTCCATCTCTCTCCGGCTTATGTACGAGCTGCCCCAGGGGTGCCATTGGGGTGTGCTTGTGTGTGTGTTTGTGTGTGACCGAGTGTATACACAAGCAAAATAGACAGAATGAGGTGGTGCTAGAGAGAAATGGGGTCACTCGTTTGAGAGAATAAAATTGAAATTGCATGTATGCGGTCCCCTGGTGCCAGCCCCAGGCAGGGAGATTACAGTGATTCACTGTTAGGGAGACATTTAACAACGTGAAAAAGAAACATTGGGATATATAATACACCCAGCGTGACGTTAAATTGTCCCCAGAGCCGTGACCTTCCCCACTGTTCAAACATTTCTGCCCTTCTTTTTCACTGCCCTCCTGTGCTCTAGAGATTGAGTGATCATTAGCAATGAGGCAGGTCAGTGCTCTGATTTTTTCAGGTGGTTAGGATTAGCATGAGATTTGGGTTCCATTAAGGCTGCCATTAACCTCCTATTACTTTACACTGAAGCACTGAGTGTATTTAAATCTTTAGCTGCTCTTTGATTTGGTTTTATATAGACACTGTTATATCTATGGCACAATTCACTTTTCTAGGATATCTGTGTTTCTTTTAGTTCTCATTGTTGGACTCACTGAATGGGGTGTGTGTGTGTGTGTTTCTGTGTGTTTGTGTGTGTGTGTGCGCGTGCGCGCGTGCGTGCAGGAGATGTCTCTTGAAGAACGGATGCTGATCACTGACCTCAATAAGTGTGACTTTGGAGCGCTGCATGCCATGCACCGGGAGAAAGTGGAGGCAAGGAAGAACCTGAGCAAAGAAGACAAACTGGTGTGTACCCCAGCGTCCAGAAACATCTGAACGTTTCGTAAAAAGACCGAGTAGTCAGACAAGAGACAAATGTCAAGTTGTTTATTCTTAACAGTGCCATCCAGTGGACATTGCTAGTATTTCTCATTTCAGGCATCTGTTAACTTATACATGGACATTAGGCTACACCAAACAGATAGAATATAATTTCTTATATAATTTATAATATATATATATATATATATATATATATATATATATATATATATAATATCTTCACGTTGCAGGCAGTAGCTCCTTTAATGTACATACTGGGGTGTAATGATACATGGTGACACGATGCATTGTGATGTAAAAATTAGCATTTTGGGAATGTGCGATTCACATCATGTATATCAGCATTCTATTAATTATGCATCTGATGCAACTGCACTGTTTGAACACCAGAGTTCCCAATCTGTCTAACTCATAAAATATAGGCCAGATAGCTCCTGATCACAGCGACCGACACGCGTTATGTGTCATACGGTTACACAGCCACGTTATAACAGCTGAAAAGAGCTCGTTAGTAGCTTTCAGATGACACCAGCCAGATGCCACTTAGATCTACAGTGCCCGAGAACGTCCGGTTAAAATGACGCCTCAGGTGCTGCAACAGAGCTCACTATGTTTCACTTGATAATTTGTTTCCAAGTCAGAGACTTTGTATATTCGATCACATTTTTTAGAAGAATTTATTATTTTTTTTTTTTCAAAAATAAAAAAGGAGTCTTTTCAGTCTAAATGTTTCACTTCATTTGTTCAAATTTTGTTCAAAATATTCTGGGAATACTTTTATATTTTGTGAAGTGAATCATGAAGCCAGTATCATGAATCGAATCAAATCGGAGTGTACTATACATACCATGTGCATTTCCTTGCTTTTCCTTTGACAGTCACTTGTACAGTGGCTCAAGATTAAGATTAGGGTTGTTAATCACAGCGTATGTTCGGACAGTTACCTCACCGTTAATGTTTTCAGAATACCTATTTAAAAAATATTTCCGTCTACCCATTCATTTTTTTTTTTTTTTAACTTGATCAAATTCCTTTCTCAATTGATTCTCATCCTTCTTGTGTCCTAGTGTTACTCCCTTAAAATTTTGCAACCCCCTTCCTCAGGACTCTAAATCCCTAAATCACACTACAGCAAGTGTGTCTCTGCAGAAGGGACGTGGGCTGCACAGTAATCCTGTAGTGCTGTAAACATGTGGCATTGCAAACTGTGCTGGCACTCCTAGCATGTTCAAATGCACAGAAGGAAACAGCATTGCTGACCAGATCTAAACTAAGCCACACACTCTTTCAACTCTCCCTGTAAGCCTCTTATTCTTTTTACACATCAGGTTATTAAAGAGGCCAATCAGAAGATTCTGGAGGAGTATGGCTACTGTATGTTGGACCACCACAGGGAGCGCATCGGCAACTTTAAGATTGAGCCTCCAGCACTGTTCCGAGGCAGAGGAGACCATCCTAAACAGGGCATGCTTAAGAAGAGGATCCAGCCGGAGGACGTTATCATCAACTGCAGCCGGTAAAAGCACACAAGTTCAGAGGATTCAGCTGCAGGGTGATGGAAGATCTTGTGCTAATCTCTTCTTGTGCTAAAAAAAAAGCCTCGGCCTTGTATATTCCGGCACAGGTTTCCTGAGAACAGTACTATGTGCTTACTCTTGCATGTTTTTAAGGATGCTTCTCCATATTTGTTGGAGTGTGTATGTGTGGCAGCCTGGGAAATCCCATGAAATGATGAACTTTTAACATTTTCTACTATATATAGTTGGGAAAACTTCAGGTTCTTCTGAACTGAAGTATGTTAACCTTTTACACGTTACTCAATCACACAAAGTTACAGCCCCGCCTACCACCACATATATAACCTAATATGCTTCTGGAAAAACAATACAGCTAAATTTTAAAGAATGCTAAGTTGTGCAATAGAAAATGAGTTCTCACTTTGATTATCAGCATCGTCCACATCAGTCTGTCGCTTGTGTCACTCGTGGCATTTAAACACGAGCCTTATCGCCGTCTTCATTATCTCTGTTCACGCTAACATTGGTGGGGAGATAATCACTGATTAATTCAGTCGGCTCTGTTCTGTTGGCTAGATTTATTTGTACAAGTCGCTTTTTATTAGGTCATTTTAAAACTCTTGGTCTTCTGTGTTTTGATGATATGACAGCTCAGGTCACTGTGGTATGTAACTATCCAAAAATCTGATGAAATCATGAGAAAATCACACTTAGCTGGCAAAGGTTTAGAAATCTTTAGGCATAATGACTGTTTTCACCACTGCATTTGTTAAGCTGGCTATATATATACACAAATATATACTATATTTGCAGGCAGACAGCCAAGGAAGTACTCCATATCACTTATGTAAAATAATTTCCATGTCATTTTGGTGAAATGCATTTGTGTGTTCTTAAGATAGAGACATCAAAATATTATTACTGGCAGAAGAACTCCGTTTTGGTCAAAACCTGTATTCCACCCCAGTGACTGCCGTTGTGATATATGTGGTTCGAGGCTGGGTGCACACCTGATAGATGGCCGCGTTACCTTTTCTTGTTGCTCATGACGAAAAGTAAAGTTTATCCAAGTTTATACACTCAGGAAATGTGTACATGCAAATTTCTTTCACACTAGTAGTCAAATAAATGTCAAGGTATAGTCACTGAATGTGATTTCTGAACTGCCCTCCAGTGATTCCCGTATCCCAGAGCCCCCTGCTGGTCACAGCTGGAAAGAGGTACGACACGACAACACGGTAACCTGGTTGGCCAGCTGGACTGAGAACGTCCAGGGTTCCTGCAAATACGTCATGCTCAACGCAAACTCCAAACTCAAGGTATAATCTCTCCCTCTTCCTCTTGATGATAGTTTCTCCGTCCTCCCCCTCTTGCTTGTTATTTCCCTAAGCATGTCAATCTGTATTTGCCTCTCTTGGTTAATAGATTAGTTATGATGACATTTAGCCGTAGTGCCGGGCGCTGGTTAATCAAAACAGAGCAGAGAGCGAAGTGTTTTCTGCGGCAGTGTGTTTCATCCCGTCCCCCTCGCCGCATGCTTCATCTTGTCATTTGTCTCGCTCCATTCGCTGCCTTTCTCACACACAATCAAATCAGGATGCAAAGCAATCAATTCCATCATTACTCAATTACCCACATGTCACAATAAGCGAGGTTATTCCCACAGGAATGAAGATTTAGAATGAGTTACGAGCTGCGCCTTCTCCTCTCCTTTCTTCTGTTACTGCAGCTCTGCCTCACTGCCTACGACTTTTTTTTTTTTTTTTTTTTTTTTTTTTTTTTTTTTTTTTTTTTTTTTTTTTTTCCCCCCCCTCTCTTGCTTTTTTTTTGGGCCTCTTTTCCACTCTATAGCCAGAAGCACATACACAGTTGTCAGTTTGTCAGTGTGTTACTGTGGCAACACGCGGTGTGTAGAGGGCAGCAGTGTTGTCAGACAGTTAGATTCCTGCAAGTCACAGGCTTAAAGCACAAGCTGAACTCTGACACAGAGGTGGAAATGAACTGACAAAGGCACAACGCTGAAGTAAACACGAGTAAACTCTACAAATGTCACATTTTTACATTTCAGGTGTAGAGCATGCGTATAACTTAGAACTTATAGACTTAGAAAAGTCTAGCTCTGACTTAGTGCAGTCACTGCAGCGCTTTATGAAGGTCGTGTTAAAGTGACAAAAGTATCATATCCTGATGCTTAGACATTTCTACCATACATGATGTATTGTGAAATGTCAGTTTGCTAACATGGTGCCAGTAAAACAGCAGTTGTTGTCTTTAAAAAAAAAAAAAAAAAAAAAACGAAGAAAAAGTGCAAAACGAATACTTTTGTTTAATGTCAAAAAAATCAATTGTATAAAAATTGTTAAAAGAAATTGTTAATTATTAAAAAACCCAATTATATAAGACAATACCTGCAATATTTAAAAAGGTATTATGACACAATTTGTCTTGATTATTTGTCGTAATAATATAAATATCATCAAAAACAATATTCTACAAATTGAAAGAGTCCTTACAAAATTTTAATTGTAATTGTTTTATTTTTAAAGTAGATAAGACAATAAATTTTATATCTAAAAGTGTATTGTGACAATTTATCAAATCAATATTTTATATATGTGTGTCTGTATGTGTATTTTATATATATATATATATATATATATATATATATATATATATATATATATATATATATATAGAGAAACACACACACACACACACACAGAACTGTGAAAAAGTCTTAGGCACACTATTTTTAAACAATGAAAAATAATTTGATTAAATGTTCGGACAGT